>QANW01008704.1:55748-142536 GCA_003254865.1 Dryas drummondii | reverse complement strand
TGTAAGTCTCTTAAATACACATCTTCTGACGTTGAATTTACCAAGGAATACCATGAACTATAAAACTTATCCCAATCATCCTTGGTTCTAAACTTTTTCTTGCAATTTGCCATCACATTTTTGCTAATGTGCCACCTACACAATAAATGTCTAGCAGTAGCAAAAACTCAGAGCTTGCATTCATGAGTGCTAGATCTCGGTCTGTGACAATCACACCAGGAAGACAATCATCGCTGAGTAACGACCTCAATCTAGTCAAAGCCCAAATGTAATTGTCTTCCTTCTCATAACTAATGTAAGCAAATGCAACTTAGAAAGTCATGTTTGTGGATGTGACCCCAACAATCTCAAAGAGTGGCAGACGATACCTATTAGTTTTATATGTGCAATCCATGATCAATACATGTGGAAATGCACATAAGAGATCAACACAACCAGGGTGGCTCCAAAACAAATCAGTCACAATATCATCACCACCAGAACATCTATGCCACTCAAAGTATTTGTGTTCAGATAACTTACTTAGCAAACACTGCATTTTAGTTTTTCCAGCCTTCTCTTTCACCCTATTGCGGTGTCTGACATTGTATATTATTTTGATTGTTGTTGTATTCGAATAATCCCTTTCCTTCAAGATGGTTAGAATCTGCTTCGGTTTCACTAAACTCTTAGACATATCCACCAATAAAGAAGTCTCTGTTTCAGATAATCTCCCCACAAATGAATGTCCTTCACCAGTAACTAAAACTCTATGGTTATGCACTCCACATACCACACTTAGCATCCATGCATCCTCATTACCAGTTTGCACACCCTTTAATGAGAAGGGGCATCCACATCTTTTTGTAGTAGAGTCCCTACCATCCTTAGGACGTTTTACTATACAACTATCAGCATCATACTTGGATGGCCTATGGTGACCACTTCGTTCGCAACCAAGGAACACTCTAGCTTTCTTCTTCCCCACCCCTGCTGTATTAGACCTCATGATGACAATGACTATGTTGTTCGTCCTTCCTTGTGCACGTGCCCAGCTAACCAATGCATCCCTCGAATGAAATATCTACACATATGTAATTTACATTATTCACATTTCAACTACATTTGCAACATATATTTCCCAAATAACAAATTCATACCTCGTTTGTTGTGAATTCATTACTATAGTCACGTGAGTATTCGGTCAAAACCTTGGCCTCGACCTCGACCTCGGCCCCAATGTAGTCCTCAACCTTGCTGTTTCGAGTAGAAGCACCATCATATTGCTCATATTGTTCATCATCCTACACATAAAACATGAAAATAATGTTAAAATAGTACGTTCGGTAGAAGGTTACCGAACGAAATGAATCTGTTCGGTAGAAGCTTACCGAACGAAATCATAATGTTCGGTAGTAATCTGCCGAACCAATAACCTTCGTTCGACAGTTGACTACCGAACAATATCGATTTTTGTAAACAAAATACTTCATTCGACAGATGTCTTCTGAACATATGTAAAATGTTCGGCATGTGTCTATCGAAATTTATAAGTTCATTCGGCAAACAGTCACCGAATGGATTTTTTAAAATTTTTTTTGTAATTTTCATTCGGCAGTTAACCACCGAATATGTTAGTTGTGTTCGGTAGTCATCTGTCGAACAATGCAGAAACGTTCGGTACTGGTTCGCCGAATGAACTGCGAACAGTAAATGAAAAACACGAAAAAAAACCTAAAAAATTTCGATCATACCTCGTCGGAAGGCGAATAAGGGACGAGTGAAGGCTCCATTCATGAAAACTTAGGGTTTCTACAATCTTATTGCGTATCTGTGACCAAGAGAGAAAACTTAGGGTTTAATGGAGGAAAAATGAAGAGATGAGGTTATGAGAGGAGGGGGTGTGCAATTAGAGTTTTATGATTATTTTGGCTGAGGTTTAAGAGTGTTGGGTGGGGTGTGTAAGAGTGTTGGGATGAGTATCTAAGGAGAGTTTTTTTTTTTTCAAATAATAAAGGTTGTACTTTTTGGTCATTTCTTTTTGTATCAATTAAGTAATTTCACAAATTAGGTTGTTAGGGGTGTGCAAAGAGAAAATTCGGGGTGTGCAAATAGCAGCTCTTATAAAAAAACTCTACAAAAGTCCTTAAAATAAAAAAATAAAAAAGAAAAGAAAGAAAGGTATTCAATTATTCATCAGTTGAGGAAAGACTGTCCCCGTGTAATCAGGAAGACAGTTGCAAAAACAATGCACATGAAGGTTAAATTCGTCCTTCAAAAAAGTTCGGAAATAGAAAGTGCCACTTCTTTCCTTATCAAATTTTCCGCCGCAATTAAGTAATAAGTTATCTTTTGGTGGATGCATCATGCATGAAGTAATAAGTTGGTAACAAAAAGTAATAAACAAATAAAAATCGTAAAGAAAAAAAAAAAAGAAAATCGGTGCTTCACGTTCTGTCTCTGATCTGTCACCCTCTCTGTCGCTCTCTCTCTCTCTCTCTCTTCCAATTTCTCCAACACAAAAACCACATTCGTTCTTTCTCATTCGTTCGTTTCCATTTTTCTCTCTTGGAAACCCTAAAGTGACCTGGTTATTTTTCATTAACCAGGTCCCTACGAGAGAAAAGCCTTTAAATTTTTTCATTTTAAAACATTTTTCATTGTAGTTTTTCCGCAAATTGTAGTATCTTTGTTGCATTTCTCAGCTGCCCTCGACAATGAACGACCTCCTTAAGGTAATGCATTTATTTTTGGTTCATTAATTTATGCTGTGGTTGGCTTGTTTGAACATGTTTGGTTGTTTCATTGTTTTGTTTTTGTCATGATCCGGCTGTCTTTGGCGTTAATGGATCTGCGTTTATTAAATGAGAATTTTGAATTTTTGGATAATGGGTTTTTTTGGCTGTTGCTCTTTTAGTTTGGTTGATGAGAAAAGGAGGGAAAGTGAAGGAAATTGAAAGTTTCTTTTTTGGCCACTAAGGAAATTGAAAGTTTTGAATCATGGGATTCTGCATTGTCTGCGGATTTCTGTTTAGGAAATAATGAAGTTTGCTTGAATGCAAGTGATTGGTTTGGTTCATTGAAGCTCAAACAACATGAACTATTGTAGGCTAGCAAATAATGTTTGGCTTTCTTTTCCTTTTATCTGCATTGGTGTTTGAATGGCTTCAGATCTTTATAAATTAAAGTTGATTTTATGAATTTTGTTTGCTAGTCTTTTTCCTTTTTGGTATTATGGTGTGGGTTTTTATGAATGTTGTTGTATTGTTAACTCGAACCTGAAGGAGTTTAAGTTATTATATAATGGCAACAAGGACATGGATGGAAGTTGCAACAAAAATAGTATACATCTTAATAACGCTGAATGGAAGGAAATATCTGACATAAATGAAATCTTATTTAACAGGGATTGGGTTGTGTATATTACTCGTACACTGGATTTGTCGTTAAAAATTTAATAGTATTCGTACATTTGGTTACATTACATAATTTCAGGTCACAGTTATTTTTATTTTCTATCTTTTTATTTTTTATATTTTTAGTTTCTGTTTGTATGTATTTCCATACAGTTCAGTGTTGAAAAGGTCCATGTAATTGAACTCAAGTAATCTGGATTAAGGTATTTTAGAGTTTGGTGTTTTGCTTGTATGTGTTGACCTAATTACTACTTGCAGGATTCTTTTGAGATCCCTCGGGGTCAAGCTTCTGGAATTGGAGATATTGAACTAGGAACACATGCTTCAATGAACTCTGGAGAATTAGGTTTGGAGACCTTCTTCAAAAAGGTGCTTTAGCTTCATTCTTTTTCTTCAATTTCCATTAAATGCATCCAAAAGAAGAAAACAGGATTCTTTTCTTTTGCCCTTCTTTTCAATTTTCCTATAGATAGTTATTCTGTATATGGATATTTATAATAACTTTACCATGTGTTCATCCTTTCTAATGCTTTCATGATATTGGCCACCAGATTCAAGATATTGAGAAACAAAATGAGAAGCTAGACAAGCTTCTGAAAAAGCTGCAGGTATTTATGCTTTCCAATATTTTTCTCTACATTGTTAGCATCATGTAGTTATTTTATTTGTTCCAGCCTGTCTTACTATTTTTGAAACCTGCCCTGGTCTTAGTTCCTAATATGCTTGGGTCCTATTCTTGTTTTGTAAATTTTTATTACTCTTAACTAGTACTCATTTCAGTGTTGCCTCATGAATGAAGCTGTTACACTTAATTGAGGGTCAATTTATTCTTAAGCTTTAGGCTTTCAGTCCTTCCATTTTGGTTCTGTATTGTTATTAAATTTATTTTTTTCTGGAATTTCAGATGTTCTTGATGCCAATATGTGGTGTTTTCAATGATATCGTTATTGCATTTCTAGTTATCTAGATATGAGGGAGTTTCATCAAATTGAGAATTTTAAGTTATAAGGTGGTGAGCAATTATAATTGTGAAGAACTCAAACATATAATATGTCATGTTGCAGTCTATAGTACTTAGAGTTGTATAGCAACTGGGACGAAGCTTATAAGCTTACTTAACAGCATAAACAATTAGAAAGTGCTGCATTTGTAATGATACTTTGAGATATCATGTAAAATGCAGTTTTAATCATTTTCTTATAACATTTGTATGCAGGATGCACATGAGGAAACCAAGGCTGTGACTAAGGCTCCTAAAATGAAATGTAATCTGAAACTCTTTTATTTTTTAATGCAAAGATGTCATGCTTATGCATATATGTTTTAATGATATATATATATATGCATATTTTCTTTCGAGTTTTTATAAAATTAATGCCAGTTATGGATTAGAATGAAGAGAAAAGAATAATATGCATGCAGTATAGCAGCAAAAATATCAGAAATCTCTAGTTATGTAAATTGTACTCAAGAACATGTTATGCATCAGAATCAAATGTTGATTTACTTTTTGTTCCACATTGCATCCCTTGAAAATGCTTTGTACATTGTAGCCTTTGGACTTTTAAGTTCTCTCTTGTTCTTGGTAGATGTTTGGAATATTTATGCGCTATCCTCTTTTTGTGTTTTCAAGTGCTCTCATGTTAAAAAATAGCATGTATCAGGTGTTTATTTGTGGATGTATGGGTACCCTGTTTGTGTGTACTCAAACATGGCACTATAGATGACTACTGCATGTTGGAAAAAAAGGAAAAATCACATCTGTAATTTTTGTCATCCACTGAGTTATCTCTTCTGTTTGCATCCATCAACTTAATTTTCTTTTGCTTGCTCATTAACTCAACAAAGATGATGGATCCTTTTATCATGTGCAGCAATCAAGCAGCGGATGGAAAAAGATGTTGATGAAGTTGGAAAAATTGCTCGTTTTATAAAGTCAAAAATTGAAGAACTCGACAGAGAGGTAAGACATGACTCAACAGAAAGCTGTTTTTTTTTATTTTTTATTTTTTTATTATTATTATTATTATTATTTTTTATGTGATTAGCAGTAATTTGGATTGCTTGTCTGACTGACCTTTTCTTTTGGGTCCAGAATTTAGCAAATAGACAGAAGCCTGGGTGCGGAAAAGGAACAGGTGTAGATCGATCCCGAACAGCAACAACCCTGTGAGTTATACTACAATGTTGCCTTCAAATGTCTTCTCTCCTCCCCTCCTCCCCTTTCTTTTGGGCCTCCACTAGATTATGGGATCACAAATGATTTTCACTCAAACATGCTTGTTGGAGAAAACTTTTATTCCATTTCTTTTAACAATATTGCTCTTCTCCTCAATTATTATAAGAAGATATCTGTCAGTACTCAAACTTGTGATTAATGGGATTGTATTTGTCAACTCAACTGAATCTAACTATGTCAAGTATCAATTGTTATACATTGTTACAGTTCCTTGAAAAAGAAATTAAAGGACAAGATGGCTGAATTTCAGGTAGGTCACACACATACATCTTCTTTTAAGATTAGTGTTTTAATCTTGTTTCTTTCATCTGCTATTTTGTCATCTCAGTTTTAAATTTTTAAATGTGCAGATCCTAAGGGAAACCATCCATCAAGAGTATCGGGATGTTGTTGAGAGGCGAGTTTTTACAGGTTTGTACCCTTCACTTGTCACTCAATTGTGGCTATTACTTCTGAAACTTAATTAGATATACCATGATCTGATTATTAATTTTTATTTCTTCTTCGTTTTGTGATTATCAGTAACGGGCACAAGGGCTGATGAAGAGGTGAAACTCAAATTCCGGTATATCTATACCATTGTTAAAGCTCATGTTCTAATTATTTAACAATGTACAGACAATTGACAGATTAATTGAGACTGGAGATAGTGAACAAATTTTCCAAAAGGCAATCCATGAACAAGGGCGAGGCCAGGTTTGTCACTTTTTCTTAAGGAAAAAAATTTCTGACATATTGAACAATTTAATCAAGTTCCTACCTCACCTCCCAAAGTTGGCTTAGTTTGAACCATTAGATTTACTAATTTGGCTTCTTTTTTATTAAAAGAAAAAAGAAAAATTGTAAGATTTTGGAGATATCAAGTCCACTAGGCCAATGGTGATTAAGATTGATCACATCCGGTTTCAATAATCGTGCATTATATTTGTAGATAATGGACACTCTGGCCGAAATTCAAGAGCGCCATGATGCTGTTAGAGACCTTGAGAAGAAGCTTCTTGATTTACAACAGGTATCTTAGTTTATGCAATGATGGGTACTATTTGATGAAGACGTTACCATATAATGCATATGTCTAGCCTAGGCCTTGGAATTTTTTAAGTTTGCTTTGTAATTTTGTTTTGCCATATTGACATAATAAAATCAAACTTTTGAATCTTTGTGGGATTCTGTAAAAATGTGATGGATCAGTTTGATCATGAGGTTGTCTCATGATGTGTTGAGCCTGTGCTTAGTCACGTAGCTCATTAAGCCAAGTTTTTGTCCACTCTTAATGCCATAATTTCATCAAGTCATACCTGAAGAATAGCCAAACAGCCTAGGAAAAGGGGTTTGCATGCCAATTAAATAGAATCTTTGCCAATTGAATGATATCTTGAGGGCGAGCTTCTTGATTTACAATGGTCATCTTGTTAGTTTTGAATCTCTCTTTATGGTATTTTATAAAACTTTAATGGATCAATTTGATCATGTGCTTGTCTCATGATGTGTTGAGAGCTTCTTGATTTACAATGGTCATCTTGTTAATTTTGAATCTCTCTTTATGGTATTTTATAAAACTTTAATGGATCAGTTTGATCATGTGCTTGTCTCATGATGTGTTGAGCCTGTGTATCGTCATATAGTGCTTAGAGCCGAGTATTTGTCCACTTTTAATTCCATGAATGGCTTTGGGAAGCCACAGTCTGATAAAAGAGATGCATGTCCACAATACTCAGAAGTCTGAAACTGAAAGGGAAAGGCATTGTTGTTTATGTTTTGCCAGAGCTTAATTTTGGATTATATGATAAAAATTTGGAAATTTATTTTAAGTACCATCTCTTATGCAGATTTTTTTGGATATGGCGGTGTTGGTGGATGCACAAGGGGAGTTGCTTGACAACATAGAAACCCATGTAATTACCACAATCTCAAATCATGATCTCCCCATAAATTTCTTGAAATATCAAACAGAAAAAGAAAACATGATTCAGAAAAATGACATGGACTGTCCATCCTGCAGAACACATTTGGTAGATGATATGAGAATGTAATGTGTCTCTTGTTTCCCCAGGTATCAAGTGCGGTAGATCATGTACAGCAGGGGAATAATGCTCTCCAAAAGGCCAAGAAGCTACAGAAGAATTCTAGGAAATGGATGTGCATTGCCATCCTCATCCTTCTTATCATTGTTGCAATCATTGTGGTGGCCGTGTTCAAGCCATGGAATAGCAACAAGGGTGCTTAGTTCCCTTGAAATTTTGTAATTTATAGACACCGTGAATCATTTGTGGTCCGTTTTACAAAACCTGGTTTCTTGCACTTTTTGTTGTCCTGCGATGATGAGTGTGCATGTAACATTAGTAATTGGCAAAAACTCTCACTATATTTTTTAAAATAAAATAATACAATAAGTTCACTTTCTGTTTTTTTTATTTTTTTTTTATTTATGTTCCTGGTTATAAAATCATACGATTTCAGTGCCAAAATTTGTGTTGATTCACTGTCTGGGTGCAGAAGTTCAACATCTGTCTAGGAATTGACATAAAACTTCAAGTGAACGTTTCATTATAGGCATGAAAGGTCAGTACTAAGTTATAAATTTTCTTTTTCTTTACAAATTTCTAGTTCTGAATTACATAATTCAAAGGAAAAGACTTGGTTGTCCCTGCACATGCTCCTCACGTGCACACGTTGACGGGGAAATAAACAGAATTAAAAAATGTCCTACAATTGCTAACGGACCTAAACATGAGGACCAAATTGTTTTCACGAATGGTCTTAGACTATGGTGAAATGTTTAGTCCGGTGGTAAAACAGTCAACCATTCATCTTGTTCTTGCTATTGTCGTCAGTCATCATTGGCCTATCAGTCATCATTGGCCTATTTGCCAACTGGATGTTCAAAATGTTTTCCTTAATTCATCGCTATTTAACCGAGGTGTATATGTGGTAGCATGTGTATTTTTTTTCTATTTTTTTTTTATCAATTTGTATGTAAACTCAATTGGCGCCAAGAACTTGGTTTCATTATTTTTGTGCTTAATTGGTGGATTTGGGCTTGGAGGATTCTCTGACAGACTATTCATTGGTCATATATCATCATGGTTTTGTTGTTATTAGTTTTTTAACTTATGTGAATGATATTTTCATAAGGGTAACAATTCTTCTCTTGTTACAAATTTGGGTTAGCTATTTCCCATGAAGGATTTGGGCCTCTCCACTACTTCGTAGTGTTATGATTTTTTTGAGAGGAAGCTGTGACAATTTTTATTCAAAGATCAGTGTTCACTGCTTCACAAAGCCATAAAGGCATTACATCAGTCCAAAAATAAACACCCATGTGGGTCTTAGCAAACTGAGCTAATTGATGAGCCACCAAATTGGTCTTGCGACTACGAAACTGGCAAGTAGCTCCCGCAAAGGAGGCCAAAAGGAGCTTAATTTCCTCCACTAAAACACCATCCGCATGCATACAGGGGCCTTCCATGTTAATACAACTGACTGCAAACGCGGCATCCATCTCGAGTATGATACGCTGCACGCCCAAGTCCAGTGCCAGAGTGAGCCCCATCACCGCGGCTAGAAGTTCAGTGGCGTGTGGCGAGAAGGATCCCGGCACCTGCTTGGTCGCTGCCACCAGAATATTGGCCGAGCAGTCACGAATTGCAACGCCCAGTCCGCAGCGCCGGCGCCCGCTCAGAACTCCCCTGTCCACATTAATTTTCACTATCCCCTCTGGCGGTTTTTCCCATCGTCCTGACACAGGTCTCACACACCTCTGCTCCACCAAACTTGAATTTGCTTCCTTGAACTCCAATGCAAAGTGAACCAAACGACGATAGACATCCTCAGGCGCCTCTCTAATATTGTTATAGACCCAATTATTCCTCCAATTCCAAATACCCCAGCAGAGAAAGGCGAAGAGGGTCAGCTCATCCATGGAGAGAACCCGCTGGGCATATTGACAGAATTCGAAAACCGACCCCCCCATTGGCCAACCCACAACCTCACTCAAAGAGGATTGTCTCCAGATGGTTTTGGCACCTTTGCATTCCCATATGGCGTGTAAGGGAGTCTCAGCCCGCTGGTGGCAGCAGGGGCAGGAAGGGTCAGCCCGAATCTTGCGCTGGAACAAATTAGCGTTGCAAGGAAGAGTTCCAAAGCACCAACGCCACAAGAAGAGCTTTACCTTTCCTGGAATTTTGAGCTTCCACACCCCCCTCCAGAAACTTTCTTGCGAGTTATGAGAGGATCCTTCTGCACCCCCTGCCCTCCGCTTCTCATTGACTGCCAACCAATACCCACTTTTAACCGAGTAGCAGCCATTCTTCGAATAATGCCATATTTGGGTGTCAGCCACATTCATTCGACTGAGAGGGATGCCGACCATCATGTCAGCCTCATGAAGAGCAAAGTGTGCATAAATGAGATCATAGTTCCACTTACTTCCATCGGTGATGAGGTCGCTTACCCGGAGGTCAGTGGCAAGCAGGCGAGGAGACTGCACTCGGAAAGTGGTCGGAGAGGGTAGCCATCCATCCTCATATACTGAAATGTTCTCACCCGTGCCCACTCTCCATCTCATACCAGCCAAGAGTAATTCCCTAGCCCATAACAGGGACCTCCAAAACAGTGAAGGCCTGGAACCCAGGGAGGCGTTTGCGAACTGATCCAGAGGGAAGTATTTTCCTTTGAGAACCCGGCATACCAAAGCATTCGGTGTTGTTAACAGCCTCCAACCGTGCTTTGCTAACAGAGCTTTGTTGAAGCTCTCCACTTCCCTGAAACCCAGCCCTCCCTCCAGCTTCGAACCACACATTTTCCCCCAATTTAGCCAATGCACACCCTGTTTGTTTTTATTTCCCCACCAGAACCGCGAGACTAAAGAGGTGAGCTCTCTGCAGGTCTTCTTGGATAGGCGGAAGAAACTCATATAGTAAGTGGGGATGGCCTGTATCACCGCCTTCAGTAACACCTCCTTCCCCGCCTTAGAAAGTAATTTTTCTTGCCACCCATTCAGCCGTTGCCACACACGGTCTTTTAATGGGTGAAACAGGTGTTCTTTTCCTTTACCCACTACTGTAGGCAACCCCAGATACTTTTCATGGCATTGGACGATCGGGACACCCAATACTTGGGAAATAATTGTGCGATATAGATGCTCAATGTTCTTGCTAAAACAGACAGCCGACTTGGAGAAATTCACCACTTGTCCGGAACAACCACATTATCAATTATTAATTATTAGACGGCCTGGAACAAAGGCGCTTTGGTTCTCAGAGATCACTTGTGGGAGCACCCCTTTCAACCTGTTTGCAAAAGATTTAGCAACAAGCTTATAGAGAACATTGCACAGGCTGATAGGCCGAAAGTCAGTGGTCCGTTCTGGCTTAGAGACTTTGGGAATGAGCGCAATAAGAGTGTCGTTTACACAGCCCACACTACAATTACCGTTTAAAACCGATAGGCTAAAATCCACCACACGATCTCCCACTATATGCCAATATTTTTGGTAAAATAGTGCAGGCATGCCGTCCGGCCTAGGGGATTTTGTTGGAAACATTTGAAAAAGTGCTCGCTCCACCTCCTCCCGTGTGAAAGGGAGCAATAGCTGGGCATTCATCTCCACTGTAATCTTCGGCATCACTGTGTCCAGTATTCTTTGCATTCCGATACCACCAGTCGAAGTGAAAAGGGAGTTAAAATAGTCACAAAACATACTACCCACTGCAGTATCATCAGTGATCCACTCGTGATGATCATCAAATAGGCCAGATATGTGGTTTCGTCGGCCTCGTTCCCTGGCATGAGCATGAAAAAAACGGGTGTTCTTATCGCCCTCCCGCAACCAGGAAATTCTAGAGCGCTGCCGCCAGTAGGTTTCATCCTCTTCTATCAGTTTTTCCAGTGAAACTTCCAATTCCCTTAACTTGCCGCAGCGTATGGTGGGGTTGGCAGACGCCTTGGCCTTCTCAATCTCTAATTGAATCTTTGAGATTTGTTTTTGGCGGCTGCGGAAGAGCTTGGCGCTCCAGGTTTTTAGTCTACTAGCACAATTATTTATTCCTTGTGTTAGGCCAGCCCCCTCCATCCTTGGATCCTCCCAGACATTTCGGATTACATCTTCACACCCCGTCTCACGACACCATCTTTGTTCGAAGTGGAACCTGCGCCGGCGCTGTACCGACTGAAAATTAGAGGTGCGAGTTGTTAATCTGGCCAGAATTGGGATGTGATCCGAACCAGGGAGTTGAATGTGCTGGGTCGTCACCTCCCCAAATAAATCAAACATACCACGATTCACCACCACCCGGTCCAAACGTTCTTTAACAAAGCAGACCCCAGCTCGTCGGCATTCCCAAGTGAAAGGATCCCCTGCAAAAGGCACATCTGAAAGATTACAATCCAAGAGAGTCTCCCTAAAGTCCCTCATTTGACTCGCCAACTTCTCCCTGCCCCCCCATTTTTCTTCGGGTCTGAGGATTTCATTGAAGTCGCCAAGGACCAGCCATGGACTAGCTTGGGCCCCACCAAGCCGCCGTAACAACTCCCATGAATGACTTCTTTGATTTGCCACAGGGTTACCATAGAAACCAGTGAGGCGGAAGTGCGGGCCGCTGTCCTGAAATATCTGCATGTCAATATGTCCCTGCGAGTAGGAGAGAAGTTTCATGTTTAAGCCAAAACGCCATAGCAAAATCAGACCTCCGCTTAGCCCAGTACGCCCCACAAAAATTGAGCCTTTCATTCCCAGCTTAGAGTATAAATTTTCCATTTGATTATTCGTCATTTTTGTCTCCATTAGAAAAATGACGTCCGGTTTTTTTCCCTCAAAAGATGCTTGAGAGAGGCGAATGTCCGGGGATTCCGGAGACCCCGAACATTCCAACTTAACAGTATCATTGTTCGTGGTGGGCCGGGGTATCCGGACCCACCACTTTAGCCCCTGAGATTTGGCTTTGTGTATCTTCCATTAATCTTGCTTTTTTCTGTGCAACCAATTTAGCTTTGTCTTCCGCCTGTGCTTTCCGTTTGCCCCCACTCACAATTCCCCCACTAGTCGGACCCCCCTCCCGTGATGCCAGCGGGGGAGAGAGTCGCACTGGTGAAACTTTTGGTTTTGGCACCGTGGTCTTAGTAATAGCACCGTCCCCCCTCACCTCCGATGCCCCACTCGAAGATTGTAAAACTTGCTTGAGCACACTGCCAAGTTTGGATATTGTACTTCCTTGTGATACTCCTTGTTTTTCCCCCGAGGTCGTCTCCTTCCCCCCATTCCGTTTCCCTATTTCTTTTTTCTCCTTTCCTACAGCCCGTTCACTGCGTTTCTGCTTCTCTTCCATCCTCGCAGCTTGGATTACCGAAGCCAATGTGTCATTATCGGATGAAGATGTGGGGGCTAAGGCGCTTTGTCTCTCACCGAGGTCAGCCTGAATGTTCTCAAACACTGCTTTTACCGGAATCGGCCGTGTCTCATCTAAGGGACTCACCATGCCCCCGTCACTGGAGCCAGCATTCAACTGATGCACCTTCTTTCTCTCTTGTAATTTTTGGCCCTCTCTATCCGTCGCCTCCTCTACTAAAGCCTCTATCTCCTCTCTTACCTCCTCTGTGAGTCCCCCCTTCCCAACCTCCACCGGATAAACTTGCCAGGCTCGTTTCGTGCCACTAGCCACTCTCCCCATTGATATGAAGGTTTCTTCCATTGATCCTCCGAGATGAACTTGCAGACTTTGGAGCTGTGCCCAATCCTCCCGCACGCATGGCAGTGATAGGGAAGGCGTTCATAGCGAAACTCAACCGTAGCCATCGCTCCTTCATCAAGGATGAGTTTTTTGACCCGGGGTATCGGTCGGGTTACATCAAGTCGCACCCGAGCACGAAGAAATCTGCCAACCAAGTGTGCTTCGAATCCTCCAGCAACCTCAATGCACTGTCCAATACCATCTCCAATTATCTTTCCAATTTCCTCTGTCATATAGTCAAAAGGAAGATTGTGGAATTGCGCCCAAAAATCTGCAAACTTAAGTTGCATCTGGGACGGAGCTATACTGCCATTTGGTTCTTCCAATAGCACAAGTGCTTTATCAAAAGTCCAGGGCGCTTGAGAAATCACTTGCTTCTTATCCTCCTCGAATGCAAACGTGAACAAGAAAAGATTGGGTCCCAAATCTTTCACAGTCACAGCCCCCATCGCATCCCAAATCTTCACCATTGTTTGTTTAAAGGCTGTCCTGTGGAAAGTTTTGCCCGTCAACACATGTCCCACCAGACTACGCTGCATGACCTCGCTGTTTGTCGTTGAGCGCGGTCGTTCGATTTGAATGGAATCGATCTCGACTTCAGTCAGGGTCAGAGTTCTGGAGAAACTTGTTTCTATCTCCTCCATCGGTCAGCCCCGTCCCAGTCGAAGAAGCACCTCTGAGAGGATGGTCGTCTCAAATCTGCGCACAGCAATGCCGGCCAGATGCAAAAAGGAACCAACCCTAGCCGTCAAAGCACAATACTTTGCGGAGAAGTTAGGTTTTGAAGAAAAACTCCCGCTTGAAGGAGGAGAGTACCCTTTGGACCTAATTAGAATGTAGTGTTATGATTAACCCACTGGTTATGATTCAATCTCTCTTCAGGATTTAATATTGATGTACTGTAGTGAACTTTGCAAAGAAAGATTAAATAGCGCAAACAAGCAAAAGAAAACAAACACACCAAATATTTAACCTAGTTTGGCAATTTGCCTACGTCCACGGCGAGCACCTAGAAATATTTCACCAACTTGAGAAAGAATTACAATGATCACACGAACTCTTTCCCTCTATAGATCGTACACACCCTTTGGCTAACCCTTCTAAAGTCAATCTTGCTCTTTCTTGATCTTACTCTTGGATTCTCCCTTCTTAAATTGCATTATTTCGTAAATTTACCAACTTGATATATGCATGCATGTATGAAGCTTGTTCTTTTGAATTTAAATTAAAGGTTTATAAATCAACAAGCCTTTAAATTAATAAAATATTTATTATTTAAACAAATAATTTGTTTATACTAATTATTGAGAACCAACTAAAATGTCAGCCCAAAAAAGAGAGTAGCTAGCTTAAGCTAAAATGATTTCCTAATTGGGTTTGGTGGGTGTTGTAGTGAGGCCAAATCCAAATGGGAAGAGAGGGTCATAATGTGGATCTCCAACATTCATAGGTAGCTGATCAACGGTTTTGAACCAAGTGCGAGCAAGCTTGGCAGTGAAACCATAGTCACCAAATAAAACTTCAGCTACTCCTTGGCCTTCAGTTCCTGGAAGCCAAGCTGCAACAAGAGCATCCATCAAGGGAACATATGGTTGGATGACAACAGGACGACCAGAGATGACAACAACAACACATTTCACAGCACCACAAACATTTGTGATGGTACTCGGGCCAGGCTCAGGGATTGTCAAATTTAAGCTGTCACCAAATGTCTCTGCATAAGGGTATTCTCCTACTACAACAATGGCATACGAGAAATCATTTGACTTCACGAAGTCAGCGTCCGGATTCTCCTTGAACACCACTTTGGTTTTTGGATCCACTGTGTTCTTTATGGCAGTAAGAATTGTGGTACCTGTTGAAGAAAATGGTACTTGTAAATAATGAATGATGAACACATCTTTCAAACAAACCAGAAAGAGAAGGCTCCCAAATTACCATGTGTTAGATTGTTGCCACTTAATCCCTGCCACTCAATGGTCCACCCACCACACTGATAACCAAGATTGTCTGCATGACTGCCAGTGACAAGTATTTTAGACGTCTTCTTAGGAAGGGGTAGCAATGGCTTGTCAGCAGATTCACCATTCTTTAGCAGCACTAGCGATCTCCTCACAGCTTCCCTAGCCAATTCTCTATGTTCCTGTTAATGTAATAATGCCACAAAAACCAAATTAAGTTTTCCCCATTGCTTATAGAATGGTGTCAAGTTTACCAATAACTACCTGACTGCCAAGCTGGTTCACCAGGCTGAGATCAGCCAACGGTTCCTCAAATAGGCCCATTACAAACTTAACCCGCAAGATTCTCTGCACTGCATCATCTATTCTGCTCATGGGAATAATTCCATTTTTTACCTGGAAGGTTAGACCATCAATAAATTCCGTATAGTTGTATGGAACCATGACCTGTAACATGCAGTTAATAGGTGTTAGGGGACAAATAACATCATCGAGTTTATCAAATTTTCGAAAGAAAAACGAAAAGAGATATTAATTACCATGTCAATGCCAGCACTGATTCCTGCTTCAATTGAATATGAGTAGTTGGCATGAGGTGGAGAGGTGATCCTGTCAATACCCTCCCAATCTGAGATGACAAAACCCTGAAACAATGTGCACAAGGTTATACAATGCTCTTAGTTTTTAAATTGATATTAATGAAATGGACAAAAGGCCGAAAACAAAAATCAGAAAGATGATTTTACGTACCCTGAAACGGAGAGTATTCTTAAGGAAGCCAGTGACGAGATCACGGTTAGCATGCATCTTTACTCCATTCCAGCTTGAGTATGATACCATAATAGTTGCTACACCCTTGATAATTGAGTTGTAGTAGCCCGGCATGTGAATGCTGAGCAAGCCATGTCTGTTTATGATGGTGTTATTCTCATTGATGCCCTTGGTTGTTCCACCATCGCCCACATAGTGCTTTGCACAAGCTGCAACCTTTTTACTACCAGCAGAAATGACAATATTAACAACAAAATATCATGGTTAATTAAGTAAATCACAAACTTAGATTCTGGAATCTGACATTCACTAATGATTTTTCAGTAAGAAAATGTGAACAAGAATTGCAATTGTAAAAAGGTTATCTTTGGTGATGTTTAATTCTAACTACTAAAATGTGAACCAAAAGTCCTTTTAGGCAAAAGTTAGAGTGCAACAATATAGGGAGAACAGTGGTCTCTGTGACCACAGTAAATAATCCTAGGACCACAAAGTATGCTCGGAGTAATGCACTCTCTGTGTCTTCCTTTATCCAATAACCTACACCACCACCCCCTCCAAAAAAAAAAAGCAAAGGATAAAGAAAAAGATAAAGAAGAAAAAAAATGAAAAGAAAGGAATTCCTATAAGCACCAGTATGCTGTGTTGGATTATGTGGACCAATAAAGCAACAGTATGCACTCTGTATTTGTTTGTTTCGTACTTTAGATCTTGATTATTCTCCATTCACATAATTAGTGGAACACATGGTCCATTCCTATGTCCTCAACCAGATACATGAATCCAAACTGTTACTGTAACAGGACCATTATGACAAATGTATCAACCATCTAGAGAACACCCAACATCACATGTATTGTCAAAAAGAAAAGACAACAAAACAGAATAAGACCTTTCAAACTCTGATCAGGCATCACAAGTAGCAATGTTTGACCTTTCTAATTTTTGATAGCTCAAATGGGACCGAAACGGAAATGCATAAAGCTGAGTTCACAACTGCTAAGTAACGAAAATTATGCATAAAACTATGACATCAGATGGTCCAAAATTGAAATGGATAAAGCTGAGGCCTAACTTATGCACAAACCTATGGCATAATCACACAAAGACATGATTATGCATTAGCCTTGAATGTTAAAGCTCCAAAGACATGATTTTGGAAAGCCTTGAGATAAACTTTTTATATTTTTTACAGCATGAAATTTGAATACAGATATAAACAATTCGAGTGGAAGTTCAATGCTAATTATTTATTAGGAATTCGTTTATCTGATCAAAGGTGAAAGTTTAGCACTAGCTAATGTTTGAACTGGAAATAGACATCTTAAGTAAAAGCCAAGGAATTAAGATTCTTACTTTCCTGCTACAAAGGGAACACCCTTTCTAGAGTTAGCTGGTATCTCCCCTTGTAAGCCAGGTATGATCTCAGTCATTGCTTGAACAATCTTGGGATCTTCACTGTAGCTTTCATAACAACGACCCCATCTTGGATCTCTGCAAACCTGCACAGACAGAATTAAGAGAAATTACAGCTCAGCTTAAAGTGACTTATTTTGATACGAATAAGATGTTCGATTTAGTTTAGTTACCGCTATACAAGGTGCAAAGACATATGGAATGCCGGTCGCTCTAGCTTCAAGTGCAGTTGCAGCTCCAATCCTCTTAATAAGTTCAGGGTCCCTGGTTGATTTATAGTTTGCGGAAGTTGATATTAGTACATTTACTCTTTCTTGATTTTTTTTGTTTTAAGTCTGAACTCTAAAGAAGACTAAAAGGTAGCAGCTGGAAAAACAAATTTCTCAGTTGGATGCCATTTAGATTTTAGATGCATACTATCATCATGTATAGAATTGGCTCAATTATCTTTACACAACTTTAGTTGTATCTGGAATTTCTAATATTTCAGCACCAAAGACAGGAAAATGCCGATATTTTTGGGAAAAGAAATAATGAAAATTAAATTGAAACTCTCAATCAAATACCAGACAGAGAATAATATCATCACATTGTAGAATTGATCAATGCATATCTTTTTACCTTCCTATGCCCCACCATTTTGGATGTTTGACCTCATAATACAGACTAAAAGTCTAAACAACAGTCATTGTTGATGAATCAAAAGGTGTTTTTTTTTGTTTTTTTCAGTAGTTATTTGGATATCACTGCTATTAAGAAAGAGAACACCCCTCCCCATCTGATGGTTTATGACACTGACTTTTAACTATTACATTTCATTTAAGCCATCAAAATCACAATGAATAACATCTTATCAAAAGGAAACGTTGATATGGCATTTTTTGTAATATAAACAAGAAAAATCTAGATTTTCAGTGACTACCTCATTCACAATCAATTTTGTCTCTTTTGAATAGCTATTATATCTTCAAACCTACCTTTCTTTCCAAATAAATGATAGAACAACACTTTCCCTTTCTAATTTGATCAATATTCAAGGCATAAGGCACAACTAGGATTACAAAACAAGTAAGCGATATGTTAGTATCAAAAGCATACTACTTGCCTGGTAGCTCCAAGCCCAATATTGTGAGGAAAGATTGTTGCCTTGTAGACATTGTTGTTGCCATGAACAGCATCAATACCATAAATCATTGGAATCCCAAGCCGAGTTGATAACGAACCCTTTTGAAAATCATTCACCATGTCAATCCAAGTTTCTGCAGAAGCCTTTGGTGCTGGCACACTCCCACCCCCACTTAATACACTCCCTGCCCAAAACAGATTTCTTCTCTTATATGCAACTTACCTAAATATGCAGATATAACACCTTCCAATCTTTCTATATATGATGTATTCACAGAGAAAAGAGAAATGATAGTGATGCTTACCAATGAAGTACTTCTTCATCACCTCGGCTGAAGCAACAGTGCGATCTATCTGCACCATCTGGCCAATCTTTTCCTCCAAAGTCATCCGGCTCAGCAGGTCCTTAATTCTAGCATTTAATGGTTGTCTGGGGTCTTTATATTTAAGGTATTCTGCTTCTGCTATCGCTATGCAGAAACATGAGAGAAGAAGCCCCATCAAGAAGATGGGAATCCTAGCCATTTCCTGTCACAAAATAGTAACATATGGATGTAATGCCAAATTAGAAAGCCACTTTAAGGTAGGAGCTATAGTCACATAAAGAGGAGTGATCAACCAAAATTCTAAAGAAAAAAAGAAAAGAAAAAGAAGGTCCAAAACTAGAACTTGAAACAGTAAAAAGATGAAGGAAATATGAAGAAAAGTATAAAGCAACCACCTTATGATTCTCACACATTTAGAAAGCAATGCAACAGTTGAGACTTGAGAGTGGGATAAGATACAAATGCAGCTAAAACTAGGCCCAGAAAAAGGAATCAAAACGACCCTTATAGCAGATTAGAGAATTCAAGAGAAACCATTTCTCAAACAGCTATAAAAGACAATAAAGAAGTTACATTTCTTGATGAGAAACATAACTCTTTCTAAACATCACTGGAATCATAGAAAACAGAATTCATTGATCTGTTTTTAGTCTCCGTTTGGTTTCTTAGGAAAACAGAGGAAAAGAAAAGAAAGTTGTGGCTTTGAATATATGGGTTGGTGTTATTTTGTGATTAAATGGAACGAAAATCTTAAAACCAACTGAGAGCTCAGCAATGAATCACCACTAGGCTCTGCACTGAAACTAACGTTTTCTGTTTTCTCAAAAAATGGGCATGGCAATATGGCATTAAAGAACTTGCATGTGGACCAAGAAGCAATAGAAAGTGAGAAAGAACTCATAACTTACAGAGAACTTATGGACACCCAATAGCAACACCCTCTGCTCTGTTGAACAGTTGAAGGAAAGACAGAGAGGCAGAAAGGGAGAGAGGAAGTTGTGTGAAAAATGTGAGTTGGGCTTTGAAAGTGTGTATGACAGAGGTGGAATTTATAGAAAGTTGGCTGCCGATTGATAATTTGATATGAAAATTTTATCTTTGCGGGTAAAGAAAGGTGACTTGGACTTTTCTAGGAATGCAAACTTGTTTGTTTATTCATTCACTCATGGAATGATAAATCCTCTGCTTCCCTATGACGTATGCATCCTTATCATATTAATTGGGCACATCAGCAGCAAAGAATCTGTTATTGTTAAGGAGAAGTGATGGTTAATCATACATTCATACCCGCGAATGAGGTCAGATCATTGTTGGTTTTAGTCAATCTCTTTTTTTTATTATTATTATCAGCTAAAACGGTATAACAAAATTGCTCGCTTTGTTTTGAATGATGGTTTGTGTGTCTTATGGATTGTATTCTATATAATTCAGTCTTTTCTTCAAAAAAAAAAAAAAGTTAACTTTCAAAAATCCAAATATACTTTTCATTTAAAAAAAAAAAACTGTAAGAAGCAAACATTTATTATAGTAGTAAAATTAAACAAGTATTTAGAAAACAAAAGAAATTATAACAAATTGTAACTAGGTTTTTTTTTTTTTTTAATTAATTAATTAAATTTTTTTTTTAAGGACATTTGGCAGCCCAATATGATAAAAGGAAAATTTTAGCAAAAGGCCTCGATTTTTACCCATTTTCTTAGTTGAAGATGCGACATTAAAAGTGTTCCAATTAAGAACTCTTAGTTTACTTAAGTACCAATCAAAGACTTTTCGTCAATTCTGTCATAACTGCCGTTTAAAATTGGTCAAGTGATCCGCACGTGACCAATTTGTGGGGACAAAATCTTAGAAAAAGACATCGACTTTTACTCCTTGTTTCAGTTGAAGATGCGACATCAAAGTATTCCAATTAAGAATTCATAGTTTGCTTAAGTAGCAATCAATGACTTTTCGTCAATTCAATCATAAATACTGTTTAAAATTAGTCACGTGACCTTCATGTGACCAATTTGTGGGGGCAAAAACGTCTTTTTAATCACTGTTAAAAAATAGTAATACAAAAATTAAAAGAATTTAAAAAAAATTGGGAGGGACTAGGGAAGGTGTAGAACCCTCCTCACCCATACCCGCATGTTGAGAATGGAATGGACGATGTTGAGGTTGACAAGGTCCGGGTAGAGCTCGAGAGCGTTAGCAAGGATCTTGTTCTTTTGGAGCTCTTCGTGNGGGGGTGGGGGTGGGAGGGTTCTATGTCTCCTACCCCTCTTTTTTCTTTTTATTTAATTCTTTTTTAAATTCTATTAATGATATTTTTAATGTAATTCTTTTGCAATAGAAAAGATGTTTTTGCCCACACAAATTGGTCATGTGCGAGTCACGTGACCAATTTTAAACGGCATTTATGACTGAATTGACCAATAGTTTTTGATTGGTACTTAAGCAAACTAGAAGTCCTTAATTGAAATACTTTGAATGTCGCATCATCAACGAGAAAAGGGGTAAAAGTCGAGGCCTTTTGCTAAGATTTTGCCCCCACAAATTAGTCACGTGCGGCTCACCTAACCAATTTTAAACGGTGGTTATGACGAAATTGAAGGAAAATCTTTGATTAATTGGTACTTAAGTAAACTAGGAGTTCTTAATTGGAACACTTTATATGTCGCATCCTCAATTGAGAAAATAGATAAAAGTCGAGGCTTTTTGCTAAAATTTCCCCAATGATAAATTGGCCAATACGAAATAATGGTAATTGACTAAGGATTCGTTTGACACTACTTCTTTGAAAGCGCTTTTGTGTCGAAGTGCTTTTGTGTCATAGCACTTTTGTCCGTAGCACTTCTCATGGGTAACGCGTTTACCCAGGAGTAGTTTGTCATTTGATTGTCAACATAGAAGTGTTTTTACACTGTATAAAAGTACTTTTGATGACGTTTGACTACCTAAAGAAAAAAGTTCTTTTACTTTTATTTAAAAAATATATTTATTTTTATCATATATATATAACATAAAACTATTATTTCTAATCCATAAATTAAACTGTAAAATAATGAAAAATATAGGAATACTTTTGAGAATTTATAAAAAAAAAAAAAAAGGACTAAATAATCAAAACATTTGGAACAAGGAACTGCGCCTACTTCTTTCTTGAAAGTTTGATAGATAGATTATTGGGAAGATTTGAGCAAAAAAATTTCAACTTAAGTGTCGAAACCATATCAGAACTTGAGATTCAAAGTGCATCTTTTAGGTCTATTACTTTACTTAAACGTCAAATAAGACTATTCCGTCAAATCCATTACCCTTTCAGTTACAAATTGTCATTTCTCATTGTTAAAATAGTTATAAAAATAAAAATAAATAGAGATAATTACCAATACCTGCACTTTGGGCCTCAACCTTCCTATAAAACCCACCTTCTAATTAGTCTTCTTAGCGGGTTTAGTTAAGTTGCTTTCGGTCCACTTTTTTTTTGGGATTTTTTTTTAAATGACACATACTTTGGAGTCAATCCTAGTTTAGGACACGCGTTTGAATTTGTATTATTGTAGGACATATATTTAGAATTTGTGTTATTGTGGAACAATTGTCAACTCCGTTAAGAATTCCGTTAAAATGAATGATAATTTGGCCATTTCATATTTCAAAAACATATTAAAAAAAAAAAAAAACAAGAAGAGAAAGGGTAACTACTAGAAAAATTAAAAAGTTTAAAACTAAAAAAAGTTAAAATTTGAAAAAGATTAAAACTAAAAATTAATTTAAAAAAAATTAAAATTAAAAAAAAAAAAAAACAGAAGACCGTACAGATCTGTTATCGCACAAATCCAACCCAACCCAACCCATCCCGCCCCCACCCACCTCAGGAAGCCTACCGCCGGCGGCAGCCTACCCATCGGCGGAGGCCCTACCTACCGGCGTGACCCCAACCTCCCCTTTCTCTCTCTCCATCTTGATCTCCTTCTATTCCTCTTTTTCACTTTCTCTTTCTCTTTCTCTTTCTCTCTCTCTATGTCTCTCTCTCTCTCTCTCTCTCTCTCTCTCTCTCTCTCTCTCTCTCTCCCTCTATTTGTTGTTGCCACATTTCCTTAACTAACACAAGACCAACACCACTGCTCTTGCAGAAATGGGGTGGGCAATCTTCCTTTGCATCTTCGGAAAGCACCAACACAAAGACCCACCCTTAGGTAGATCTTCCTGTGCATCTTCTTTCTCTTTTGTTTTTTTGTTTTTTTTTGTGATTAGTTTTAATCTATTTTAAATTAAGTTATAGTTTTAATTTTTTTTTTGTTTTTAAACTTTGTAATTTAAATCTTTTGTAGTTTTAATTTTTTTTAGTAGTAACCTTTTTTCTTTATTATTTATTTATTTTTAAAATATGAAATGAGTAAATTATCTCTCATTTTAACGGAATTCTTAACGGAGTTGATGGACTGTCCCAATAACACAAATCCTAAATATATGACCCACATACATTAACAAAAACTCAAACGCGTGTCTTAAACTAGGATTGACCCCAAAATATGTGTCATTTTTGAAAAAATTTCCCTTTTTTCCCCCCTGTCAACTTGATTGACTTCATCTCTTTTTCCGTCTCTCTCCCATTCCCTGTCTCATTTCTCTCGCGTCCATTCTTTCTCTTATCTCTCTTCACCGTCTGGATCGCCTAGTGACCTCAAATGTGAAACCCCAAAACACAAATGTTGTTTATCATGGTCTGACCTACAACATATCCCAAATTCAGAGCAATTGGACTTGTATGGAGAAAGATAAAGAATGACGAAGTGAGCTAACTATGTTCTGATCGCATGGTAAGATGTATCTTCTTCCCCTATGAAATCTGTTAATTTCTAGACCCCAAACTAAAAAGTGTTTAACTAAAAAATTGTTCCTATGTGTGTCTACTCTAACATATTCAAAATTCAGCATCATTGGACGCGATATGAGGTTGTGTACCTCTAGGAACTCCAGATAAATTCAGAAAAATTATCTGACGCCATCAAATTTCCACCAAATTCAGAAAAATTATACTGGGTTTAAAGATATGGATCTCCTCGATCTTTATAAACATATAAAGATCACCCAAATTGGATTTCTACAACTCCAGATAATCGGCCCTAAAGTAGGGTACTCGAAATTGTCCGATTTTCCAAATTTTTTCCCAAAGGTCCGATTGGACAGTTTCGGGTACTCTACTTTTGGGCCAATTATCTGGAGTTGTAAATGTTCGATTTGAGTGATCTTTATATGGTTGTAAAGAGGATATGCATAGCTTTAAACCAAGAATAAGTTTGCTAGATTTAGTGAAGTTTTGATGGGTCCAATGTCGGGTAAAAGTTGAGATAAAACATGGTTCTTAATTGACACAAAATAAAAGTATGTGTCCTTCATTAACATGAATCAAAATTAATGTCCTGAAATGAAACAACTATCAAAGTATGTGTCCTGTTTGTAAATTTTTTCCTTATTTCTTTGCCTATTTGTCCATATTTTCTCTTCATAAATTGCAACAAATGTTTTTTTTTTTTTTATGTGAATCCCATTGTATGTTGCAATATATATATATATTTTTTTTCTATTATGCTTCTCTTATCTATCATGGCTACATGACACATATTGAAGGACAATCACTATTTGGGCATTTAGCATACGTTGTAATTTTTTTTTATTGCACCTCTTTTGTCTTTCATGATTGCAGGACACATGTTAAAGTATAGTCACCATTTTTTTTAAATTTTATAAACCACATACTACATAAATTCAGTCACTGTCAAATAGTCACAATTATAAACTCATTTTTTTTCCAAATCAGTAAATGCATCATAGTGTCCAAAACTAAAATAAAATGATGCGGAATGGATGGCGGAGAAGTTTATGCAACAGCTTGATCGTTGCAAACCCAATAAATTTGAGAAATGATTTTTACTAGTCAAAGGGTTTGGCTCTGAAAGTAGCACTAATGCATATCGTTTCGAAGGGAATTGCGAGACTAGGCTTTTTCGGCCTTCTAAGGTCGTTTAGGGCCTTAAAACTGTATTTTAAACTTTCAGACATTTTATTTAATTTCGTTTATATTTTATTTGGGTTTGTACTTACCCGTGGGCCTTAATTATAAGGTTGTTTGCGCCCTAGGGTTTCTTTAAGCGTACTTAAGCAATTTTACAATTGCTAGCCGGATTATTATGTTATTTTATCAAATTAATTATTACGGCTTTCTCTCACTTTCCTAGTGGATTATAGGGTTCTTATTCTTTCAGATTGTATTGCATCATCAAATCACCACACAAACTTCAAAAACATTAACAAGAAGTCATGACTGTATAGAAAACTAAATTGTCTAACAGTGTACCAAAAAAACAAAACCAATATGTGATTGTGTGGCAGTATGCGCAAATCACAAAATTATACATATAAAACTTCAATCCAATATTTTTCAATTCCAAGAAAAACAACCCTCATTGGCTAATAATAGTAAAATACAAATTTATTTAGGGTGGAATCTGGGAACTGTCTTCTCAATTAGCCTTAGCTAAAATCAATATATGGTATACTCATAAACAACTAAACTCAATCAGTCAAATTCTTACAAGTAGTCCACCACATTAGACAATATATGTGCAAGGCCCACTGTATTGGTTAAACACTTAAAACATGATCATAAGGGGATATGCAGTCATGGATCCAGTATTCTCCAAATTGGCAAAACATATTATGTCAATGGAGGATGTATTGAAAAAATGAAAATTTTAGGAAAAACATGCCTATTGTCTTGATTGAACAATTTACATACGCCTGGAATATTTATTTGAGGTTTATAATAAAAAGACTGTCATGGAAGAGTTTGTGGTTTGGGAGTATATGGATTTACAATTCTTGGCAAATCTTTGCAAATTTTCACCCTCACATCATGATTGGAGAAGATAATAAATTGAGAATGCATATTTTTTTATTTAGTTGGAATTACATTTACTGAAATTGAGATGGATAAGATGGTCTTTTAACAAATATGATATTAATCTGATGTGGTAAATAAATAATGATGTGTACAAAATAAATTTACCAAATCAGATTAGGGCACAAAAATTTTATGCTATAATAGGGCACAAAATATTTTCCCTATATTGATACCTAGATATTTGTATATTTATGATCTGTGATTTCAATTTTAATCTGCGAGAAATCCTTGAGAAATTGTATATCTTTGTTTGATTTGTTTTGGGATAAATTACTTCAGTTAATTATTTTTTAATGTTATTTGTATTTTGTCCGTAGCTTGTACACATCCTTTAGCTCAGTTTTCTCTAAGCAAAGATTAGTGTGTCAACTTAAAGGTAGGTAACAACCTCACCATTATTAAGAGCATTGAAAAGCAAATTAAATGTCTCTTTTACATTGTAGTCTTGCAGAGTCTATACTAATTAGGTGAAAGGTTTCTGTCTTTATATTTGCTTATTTACTTATAACGTTTCACAGTCATTCAACTTATTGCCTACCATTAAGTTGGTGAAAAAAAAAAGGTTGAATGGCAGTTTCATATTTTATTTTCTTTTTATTAATTTGGTCAGAATTTCATATTTTCCTTAACGTTATATTATTAGTAAATACTTTTAAAGATATGTTATTGTGCAAGATAAATATATTATATAAATATGTTATTGTGGAATGTGGATATATAAACTTTGACGACTTTGGTTTTCCCTTTTGACAAACCTCATATAGAATGGCATCTGTCTAACCATTAATTGCAGGTGGCGATGGAACACCAAAGGCAAGCTTATTTTAAAAAAAGAAAAGTTCAAATTGCACAATTCTTGCACACTCTAGTTTAGTGTGTCTATAATGAGAAAGAGAGAAAGAGAAAATATTACTCATGTGGAGAATTTTCTATTGTTGGTGGATTGTTGGCACATCTCTCGATTTGAAGGAATTAAGCTTGACAGGTCAATATAATCTCCATTATCTTTTTCTTATACTTGAATTATTTGAATTATTTAAATGAGCAATAATATCAATGCATGATGTTTATATATATGCTTGATATTTCTGTTTGTCATTTGAGTTAGGGAAAATTTTAGGAAAATGACTTGACTTTTAAACTGTTTTTCAGTTGATGATGCAACATTCAAAATATTCCAATTAAAAACTCTTAATTTACTTAAGCACCAATCAAGGACTCTTCGTCAATTTAGTCATAACTGTCGTTAAAAATTGGCCATGTGACCCGCACGTGACCAATTTATAAGGGAAAAAAAATCTTTTTAATTATTGTTAAAAAATAATAATAATAAATTTAAAAGAATTGAAAAAAAATTTAAAAAAATTTGGGAGGGATAGGGAGGAAGCAGAACCCTCCCCACCCAGCCCCACCCCTTCCCCACGGAAGGAGTTAAACACATCCCTAGTGAAAATGAATGGGACCCACTAGTTTGTATGACACCCATCCCCTCCATGTGGTCTGTCGTGGAAGGAGATAAACATGAACCTTATGTTGGATTTTCTTTATTTGGTGTTTATGTGTCATCTACTGTAATGACCCAATCCCACATGTCCCCTTGAAAATTTAAGTTAAGTTTTTATTGGATTTTATTTAATTTCATTAAGGGAATTTTTAGGATTTTTAAGAAAATGGTTGGGTTGACTTAATTTTTACTTTTGAATTACCGGGATTTTAGTTTTGATTTTGGTCTTGTTGGATAGGTGTTGAGCCACGAGCTCGTAGACGCGAATCGTGCATCAATCGGAGTTACGGTTTAAAATTTACGGATGTGTGAAGTCGAGGACATTTTAGACTTTCAACTTAAGGGCTTTTAATACACACTAAGATATGATTTATCTCTCCTCTCTCCAGAGTTTTCTACATCTATCTATCTTTCTCTATAACACACTCTCTCTCCCTCAAACACTCACTCTCCTGCACATTCTCTCTCTCGCAACCCATTCTATGCGCACCACACACCGACTAGCCACCACCACTACCAGCCATCACCAACCCTTTCCGGTCACCTAGACTCGTCGGCGACCTCCCCCTTTCACCGGCCAACTCAACCCAGTCTTCCTCCCCGCTGGGCAGCTTCCCTACATGCAAAAACAAGCCAGAAACTCCAGCTGTAGCCACCTTTGTCTCGCCGAATTTCAGCCATATTCTGGAACCTTTCACTTCAAATTTAGGCCAGACGACCTTGCTCGTGACGATCTAGCAAAGGATTGAAGCTAGACTCCTCATTGTGAGTGGACTGACTTTTGTTTTTCTGAAATGTTTTATACATTTGTTGATTAAATTTAATTCTTGACTATATTGAGTTTGGATTTGAGCTAAAAAGATTGTGAGTTGGATTTTGTTTTTCAAAATCTTTTTTCGTAAGCTTAAATTGATATTATGTTTTATGCATGATGATTTAAATAAGTTTTACATAATGTTTTGAGGAAAATGATTAGAACTAATGCATTCATCATTTTGGGTTTATTTCCATTGGAGAGCATGTTTGAACAATTTGAGGAACTTCATTTATATTCGAACAATCTTGTTTTAGGCTTTTGGATAAAATTAAATGTTCTATATGAAGTTTGTGGTTGAAACTAGAAACTTTATGGTTTTTGCATATTCAAGGTTTTATGAACTTATGTATTGAGATGTTATGGGTTGAACAAATGAATATTTTGATGAGTTTGAATTTGTTAAGAAAAGTTTTGGAGGAATAACGAAAAGATTTGAGATTTGATTTATATATTTACGTTCTAGTTGTGGAAAGTGGTTTCAACCCACCCTTTTCAGTACCCTCCAAGTTATTAGGATTAGATAGGTTTTTGGGACCCATCACGGCACACATAGGCTTTGGACCGTGTGTCGTGATGTTTAGCCCTTTGGGGGTGACTCTTCGTGCATGCAAGACGGGATTATATTGACTTTGCATGCATATGACAGATTCTTGGCTTTGCGCATATATGACAGGTTCTATGGGTAACTGATTTGACGTGAATTTTTATAAATGTATTATATGGATTTATTTGATTATTTGTCTCACATCTATAGTTTATTTAGAATATTTAGTGTTTGATCCAAGAGAGGTAGTTTCTGCTTTGACTCTTCTAGGAGTAGTGGATTCAGAGGTTTTAGACAGGGCTCTAGTGGCAGTGGAGGATCTAGGCATAGACAGAATTCTAGCCATCAGTTTGTGGGTAGTTCAGCACGAAACACAGAACACTCGGGTATGCAACAGAGTCAGAGTAGTGGGAGTTCGCATTCTCCATGTCGCAGTTGTGGTAGATTTCATAGTGGGCTTTGTTAAAAGGGTAGCACAGGTTGCTATCAGTGTGGACAAATAGGTCACTTTCGGAGGGAGTGATCGATGTTGCAACAGGTTGATGGAGAAGCTTCTGAAGCGGCATTTCATCAAGGACATACTTAAGGGCCCAGAGCCAGGGTTAGATAGCTATGCAGACTGGGGGTGCTACATCTAGTAGTGGTGCTCAGTCCAGTCATGCTAGTAGAGGTGGAGTTCAGCAGAGGGGTCAGCGGGGATGCCTCACAGCCCAAGGCAAGGTCTTTGCTATGACACAGCAGGATGAGTTGGCTTCACTAGATGTCATTATGGGTATGATTTCTATCTTTGGGCAGAATGCAGGTATTTTGATGGGCCCTGGTGCCACACACTCTTATGTTGCGCATAGACTTGCGTTGTCTGCCGATAAGGTGCCCACTCCGTTGGGTTTTGAGTTAGTCATAGCTACACCAGCCGGGGTTTCACTCTTAGCTTGTAAGGTTTTTAAAGGTTGCTCCATCCTAAAAGACGGCCATGAGCTTGAGGCAGAATTGGTTCCCTTGGACATCTTGGATGTTGATGTTATTTTGGGGATGGATTGGCTTGCCACGCACCATGTCTCTGTTGATTGCTTCTGAAAAGAAGTGACTTTCATACCTCTGGGATGACTTGAGATTATTTTTCATAGTGAGCGTAGAATCCTTCCGTCTTGTATGATTTCAACTCTAACTGCGAGACGTTTGTTACAGAAGGGTTGTACGGGGTACTTAGCTCACATTATAGATACTCGAGCTAGTGAGGTAAAACTCGATGTAACGCTCTGAACCTCGGGCCCATAAAAATACTGAAACATCAACCTTTTAAATATGTTTTCTCTTCCTTTTGAGCCATGTACATAAATATAAATAAATAAATTTCTTTCAAATCAAACATTTAAAGAAACAAGAATCCGCTGTATTAAAAATAATTGATAAAACTCAAAATGGGTCCCACTGCCTCGTCTTCTCCTCACTGCCTCTTCAGTCTGCTTAACCTACAAAACACAAACTTTACACCACATCCATGGTGTACCGGGTTATACAACAAACTCGTTAAGCTCGAAAGCTTGTATGAGTAAAATGAATTAAACAATAATCCTCAATAATCATTCAATTTTCATACTCAATAATAATCCATAAATAATAGCCAATAATTCCAAGACATAAATAATTAATCCTTATAAGTCCGTAATTCCTCAATCACATAATGATTTCATCACCAATCATCCAAGCATTAAGATAGTCATAATTCCTCAATTCACATAAAATCCACCAATAATAAATCAATTCGGCAATTCAAATGCCTAAACATCAATTATTAACCTCAACATCAACCATTCATATCGTAACTCATAATCTCAATGCATAATCATCTTCATTTCCATTCTAAAATATTCAAGCCTAGACTTTACCAAATCCTAGCCAAACCAAGTCCTAGCAAACAAATGTATACATGCAAGCAAAGCAACAACACAATCTAATCTAATTTCACTCACAGTTTAACCACGTGAAAAGACTGAAATGTCCTTGGACGGCAACACGCTTGGATGTCAAATCCGACAGCATGACGGCATCAGGAATAAGATTTTCTGAGCCCGTATACCTGTTAAGACCAAACAACCAATCAAATACCAAACAATAAGAAACATAAATGGTCGTTGAACGACCGAAAAGGGCGACCGCTACCACACACAGTAGATGCCCAGCCCTAAACAACATAGAAAATGCCACAAAACTCACCATAAGCTTCGGGTGACTGGCCAAAGGCCAAAAATCAACAATTCAAGTCATCGGCACAACCAAACGTGGTGGGACCCGCAGTGGTCCGTGGTGGTCAACCTACACGATTTCTAAACTTAAAATCAACCTAAACGATTTACATAGGCACGAAGAAGACGTCGAGAGGATCAACTTTTATACCTAGGTCAACGACCAATTATCACCGAAAATCGCCGGAGAAGTCGCCGGCCTTGGAGCTTCGATTCACCTCCGCGGGAGGTCGTCGGAGCTAGGGAAGGCCAAGGGTGGACTCGCCGTGACGAGAGCAAGACAACCCGGGTGGAGAGAGGTCGTGACGTCGCCGAAAAAATCGAGATCACCGGCGAGGAGAGGCTCGGCTATTTTGCGCCGTTTCTTCGTTGTGGGTGATCGGCTAGAAAAACGGAGACCACTGGGAGAGAGAGAGAGAGAGAGAGAGAGAGAGAGAGAGAGAGAGAGAGAGAGAGAGAGAGAGAGAGAGAGAGGAGAGAGGCAAGCACCGTGGGCCAAACACCCAGCCTAGCTGCCGCCGAATCTGCCGCCACACACCGATGGTAGGGGTGACGAGGGTGAAGGGCGAGAGAGAGAGAGAGAGAGAGAGAGAGAGAGAGAGAGAGAGAGAGAGACAGGGAGAGAAGAGAAGAGAAGAGAAGAGAGATCGGAAAGAGAGAGAAATGAAAAAAAATAAAAGCTGGTTTTTCTTTTTAAAATCCCTTAAATGCAATTTTACAAAATTACCCCTCACTTAAACGTCCGTAAAACCCAAACCGTAACTCCGATCGACGCATGCTATGTGTCTACGAATTCGTGGACTCGAGACCTATCTAACGTGCCCAAAGTCAAAGACAAAAGCCCACTAACTAAAAAAGTCAACTTTTGGGTCAAGCCCAATTTAAAATTAAATTAAAACCTTTTTAAATTCCCAAAATCCTTAAAATAAATTCTCAAAATATTTAAAATAAATCTTTGAAAAATACGGGGTCTCACACTCGAGGACATACCCGTAGTACAGGACTTCTTGGACATATTTCCGGATGATCTTCCAGGTTTGCCTCCGGAGAGGGAGATCGATTTTGCCATTGATTTAGTTCCTAGCACAACACCCATTTCTTTAGCACCATATAGAATGGTCCTAGCCGAGTTGAAGGAGTTGAAGACTCAGCTACAAGAATTAGTAGAGAAGGGGTTTATCCGACCTAGTGTTTCTCCTTGGGGTGCATCAGTTCTATTTGTGAAGAAGAATGATGAAACTATGAGGTTGTGCATCGATTATAGGCAACTTAGGCCTTTCACAGCAGTGAGGGTGAGCTTAAGACTGAGAGTGTATAAGAGTGAGAGGTGAGGCTCAAAATGTCTAAAATGGGCCGGAAGTATGAGAGTGAGAGTTGAGGGCTAGGTGATGGTTTGGCTGAGAGTGAGAGTGTGTGAGTTTTTAAGTTTTGTAAGACCCACTAAATTTGACAAGACCATGAAGGGCTTATCTTAAATCTAAACATGTGAAGAATTGTCCGGAATTATGAAATAAGGCAGGGGTAAAGACATCAAAGTGGAGGGAAGCAATAAAGTGGCCAACAAGCCACTGTGCACCGCAGCAGCTGTCGGCCACATACTGGGACGCACTCCTAGGTCACATGCATGGTCAAGATTAGCTGACCATTGGAGATCAACGGTCTAGAGTTAAAGGCCGGTTAGAAATTTTTTTAAAAATGGCCCTGCCCCTACACGTTGTAGCATCTAGAAGCTCCGTTTAATGTATTCGTTGGAGATCAACGGTTACAATTAATTGACCGTTATAATCAAATTAAAAATACAAAAGAGAAATACAAAAAAATATTTAAAATTCAGAAAAAATATTTAAAATTTTAGAAAAATTTTGAATGGCTATTTCATCACTTTTCCTATAAATTGAGCATCCAAACCTCATTTTTTCACACATCTATCTATCATTTTCACTCATATTATCTATCTTTTGCATACTTGCTTATGAAAAATTTTCTTTTCAATCATTGCGAATCTAAATCAAAACTGGAAGAATTGGTCCAACGAGGAAAAGGAATATCTATTTGTATATTGGATGCAACACTCTGAAGATTGTACACTCAGCTCCCATCAAAGAAGCATGGTTTTTTGGGGAAAAGTGTACATTGAGTTCATGCGTAGTTGTCCTCAAGCCATGCGTAATGGGCAAAAAATTGGGGCGGTCATGACTCACACTTCAAGAAGATAGTGCAAGCCACCTCGAGATATCATAAATTTATATTGGCAGCGAATCGATCACACCAAAGCGAGTAAAACCAGATTGATATGGTGAGTTTTTTTGTTAATTAAACTCAAATATTTTTGTTAATTAAATTCAAATATTTTGTTGATTTGTTAATTTGTTTTCATGTTACTAGGTGAGTTTTGCCAACGCACGATACCAAGCAACCCACTCAAGGAACCGTCTTTTTCAGTGGCACCATTGTTTTGACAAGATGCAGCACTTTGTGAAGTGGCAACATGAAACGTTGGGCACTCCAACTGACATCCCCACCAAGGCTAACACCCCCAATTAGGAGGATACCGATGCTGAAGGGGTTTCTTTGAGCACGGATGAGGATGCTCCGACCTTTCAACCACTTACCGATAATCACCCGAAGCCACCTGGAAGAAACAGATCAAAGAAGGCCAAACAAGATGATACCAATGTGGGTGATCTTGCCGAGAGTATCAGATTACTTCGCCATAGGCAGAAGGAGATAGCTGCTGAACGCAATCGATTGATCAAAGACCAGACCAAGTTCAGAATAAAGTAGCAAAAGATAAAGATGTTGAAGACTGACACCACCACCATGAACCCAGAAATGAAAGCATTTTTTGAGGCACAACAGAGTGCAATTATTGCGAAGTGGAATGCAAGTGGGACTAACGATGCCAATCAGGGCACGTCAAGCTTAGGAGGGTACTTCCCTAACACTGACTTTTCACCATTTGACTAAAGCATCATTGTTTTTTCAATTATGTTTGTTGTCTACTTTGTGTTTGTCTTCTATTTTATATACATTTGTCGTCTACTTTATGTATGTTGTCTACTTTCAGTTTGTGCGCGTTTTTTCAATATGTGTGTACTTCATTATGAATTTAAATAAAATACCCTACTATTAAATATGTCTCGGATTCCTTTACTTTTCATTATTATGATTCGTTTATGTTTCCCATATAATAAAGCACCGCACATCAGGTTTAGGTTTTCAAGATGATAAGATTCTGATTCGTTTATGTTTCCCATATAATAAAGCACCCTCCATCAGGTTTAGGTTTCTGAGATGATAAGATTATGATTCTGATTCTTTTAGATTTCACGTTTACATTACAACTTTCCCTAGTCTATAAATATTATTGCTAAACCATTGCTTCAACCACACTCTGCTTCTTACACTCTGTGTCAGGATGTCTTCCACTAAAAACTATGATTTGAATGAAGAGATTTATCAAATGCAACTAGACATGTTCGATGATTAGCTCACAACTATGACGGCTGCTGTACATGCTTATTAACAGCTCATGACAACAAGGCCAGTACATAGAGGCACATCCAACCCACGACAACATGTCCCTCGAGACCGACAACTGGGTCACGATCTTATAATGAGCAACTACTTCAACTCTAGAGCAAGATTCAATGAAGAGATGTTCAGATCACACTATCGGATGAAGAAATCACTATTCCTGAAGATAATGTAAGATGTGTGCAACAAAGATATCTACTTCCAACAAAGACAAGACGTTGTTGGAAGATGGGGCTGTACGCCGGAGCAAAAGCTGACTTTAGTCATGAGAATGGTTTCTGCTGGGTATTCAACCGATGCCCCAGACGAGGGCTTCCAAATTGCCCAAACCACAGTGTTGGAGTCGTTCGAGAAGTTCATAAGAATGATTCCGGAGGTGTATGGAGCGGAATACCTCCGCACACCAATAATGGCTGATCTCCAAAGGCTGTTGTGTAAGGCCAAAAAAATAAAAAGATTCTCAGGTATGCTAAGGAGCCTAAATTGCATGCATTGAGAGTGGAAGAATTGCTAAGTAAGACATCAGGGGCATATCAAGGCCATTATCACACCCCAACTATGATACTCGTGGTAGTTGTCGGGTATGACTCGTAGATTTAGCATGCCAACTTCGGTACTCTAGGGAGCAACAACGACATCAACGTATTGGATGGCTCACACCTTTTTGATGATGAGGAGCAGATGCGAAACCATAAGATCAAGTATAAGGTCAATGACAACGACTGCATAATGAGGTATTATCTAATGGACCAGATCTACCCCAAATGGGCCACGCTTATACAAACAATAGCGAATCTGGTAGGAAAGACAAGTCAGTTATTTGTAAAATATCAAAAGTCCTACAAGAAAGATGCTGAGAGGGCATTCGAGATTTTGAGGGTTAGATGAGAGATTCTAAAAAAACCCGCCAAAGGATGGAAAGTCAATGATCTGGGCTATATTATGAAGACGTGCATAATTTTGCACAACATGAGCATTAACGACGAGTGTCCAGAGAATGAGGACGATGAATCAGACGATGACATTGACCACGTTCAGGAAAGGATTTCTCAGGCTGTGACACGTTATAACATTGAACCATATGATGGAGGCCAACCAATTGCATTAAAGCAACGACTCTCCCAGGTTAGGTTCATACGATCAACAATACTCCACCAGCAACAGAAAAAAGATTGGGTCTAACACCTTTGGATGCGAGAAGGAAGTCGCGGCCAAGCACGACGTCGACACCGGCGATGAACGCCAACATGTTGAAGATGTCTGCAATACCATTGTGTATTTTTTTGTGGTTGTCCTTTTGTATTTGTTTGTATTTGTTTGTGTTTATCTTAAATTTTCTTGTTTTATGTTGGTGAAATGAAATAAAGGTATTGGATTCGAATATCTGAATTGACATGACACAACCATGACAATGACAAGACCATACACTGACTCCACACTCCATCCCATTGAAATATCATTGTTGATTCACATGTGGGATTCGAGTATCTATAAAACCATCCAAGTATCCAATAGGCAAACCATGTTTTTTTCCCCTATAAATACTAAGGTTTAATTAGTAGGCCAACACCCCAACATCACTATCGTTAGAAATGGCTTCCTCCTCCAGGAAAACCCTCGATCAGAGCTCCAGGCGACCCACTGATGACCCGATGAGTGACCCGAGGTGTAAGTGCAACAGTCCTAACGATTATAATCCAGATGGTGAGGTTTGTACAACATGGTTTCAAAACCAACCAATAATGCAATATTGTATGTGCGATGCTGAAGGAAAAAGACCATTGTGCCACTATTATATCAAGCGGGACCTTAAACTCCTAATACCCAAAGACCCAGGTCCGATTCCATGCATTTTCAGGAAAGGCATTCAACCATGTCCCGATTATGAAACTAAACTAGATATCTCATTTTGGGGAGGATATAAGAATATTTATGTGAACCCCCGTGATTCGCCCGAGACCACTCCAGGGAACCAATGAAGCTTGTGTTTGTCGTTTCATCATTGTTTATTTGTTGTTAAGTGTTGTTGTTGTGTTTTTATGTACTAGTTCTAGTATTTAGTTTTTTTTGTGTGATTTCCTTTATATGTTTGTCGTCGTTAATTTTATGTACTCGTTTTAGTATTTACAATGAATTGTGTTATGTTTACCATTTTAATGCATTTCAAACAGTAAAAAATTAGCAAACAACTTGAAAGACCGTTGGTGGAGACAAAATATAGAATTTATAATTTAGGTAATAAAATTATAAATCCAAATATAGTCAATATTGACCTTATATTAAAGATTTATTTAAAATAAAACCAATGGTATAATTTTTATATATATTTAAGCTATAAATTATAACTAACTATAACTTAATCTAACTTAACTATATAGGCTTAATTTAATTAGGTACAACTACATTATTCTCAGCTCTCACTCTCAGCACCACTGCAGTTTCAGCACATATTACTCTCATTCTCATGACAGAAAATCACTTTTCAGGCCCCCTCTCTCTCTCTCTCTCTCTCTCTCTCTCTCTCTCTCTCTCTCTCTCTCTCTCTCTCTCTCTCTCTCCCCAGCCAACCAGCCCACAAATTTCAAAAGATCTTACCAGATTTGATCTCCTTACAACCACCCAAGATCTGGGAATGTGGTGCAACGCCTGCCGCTCGATCTGCAACCACACAGACTAAAAATCCCACCTCGTCGCTCACCCTACCTAGTGCAACCCCAGCTCGCCTCCGCGGTGCCTTCTCTCCTTTTCTCTCCCCTTCCCCCTCCCCTCACCAGCGGCATCGCCAGCCAACCACCTCTTCAGCTCCATATCTTATCTTTTCTCTCTCCCACCATTTTCTCTCTTTCTTCTTAAACCCAAGATCTGGTTTTGGGAATCAAAGCTTAGATTTATGCGAACAAATCACAGCCCAAAGACCAACAACCATAGAATTTTTTTTTTCTTTTATCTTTTCTTTTGCCTTTGTTTTTTCAAGATTAATTTGGATTTTGATCCCACATTTTCCAAACAGTTGCAATAGATCTTAATTCAATCTAGATCGTATTCTCAAACCAGATCTGGATTCAATGGAGAAGAATAAGAAGATGCAAAAATTGTGGTTGAATTTTCGGTGGACTATGTTGAATTTTCAGTCGACATGGTGGTGCTATAGCACTTAGTGGACAGTGTGGTCGACACATGAAAAAAAAAATCCAGATGTGGTTTGAGATCTTGCAAATTTCATCTACATTGTTCCTTCTTTTTTTTTTTTCATTTTCTACTATGTCAATGATCAATGATCAATCCATATCGAAATAGATCTGCAATTGCTTTAAGCCATGGGTTGCTAGCAGCAGCCTTCGATCAAGGAGGGAGAGGGAGAGAGAGAGAGAGAGAGAGAGAGAGAGAGAGAGAGAGAGAGAGAGAGAGAGAGAGAGAGAGAGAGAGAGAGAGAGCAGATGGTGGACTTTGTGGTCGACTTGTGGAATTCCCAGTCTACACATCCTCTATTTAATTTTGGTCACAGAAAAATACAAAAGAGCCATAAAAGTAAGTTTTGGGCCAAGGGGGTCAAAAAAGCTTAATCTTGATTAAAGGGGGCTATTTAATTAATTAAATTGCCCTTTTAATTTTCTTTCTTTAAAATAATTAATGATTTCTTAATATACATTAAAAATTTGATTAACTTAAAAAGATGATGATATGGCAGATCATGTTAGGAGGGGACATGTAAGGATAAATAAAAATACACCTAGTTAGGGGGGGGGGGCATGTAAGGATATGCTAAGATGAAAATCCCTAAATTGATAAATTTGATAAATACACATTCCATAATACTTTGTAAATTCAATTGAGTCTCAATGTATGCATAACTTAATCCTTAAATGACTAAATTCACACATTAAATTAAATCCCTAATAATATAATAAAAACTCTAAATTCAGCCTCAATGTCCAAATATTTAAATCTAAATTAAATTCAAAAACAAAAGTAATAGAATAGAGTTAGAAATTATAAATACCAATGCCCCGATGTTGATTGTTGCAGAGAGAGTGAGAGATAGAGTCACGTGAGAGCACTGAGAGGGATTGGGGCCACTAGGAGAAAGAGACGAGAAGAGAAGTAGAATGTGTTTGCTCTTTCCTGTTTGCTGAGATGAAAATGTGCTTGCTGGGAGTGCTGGGTGAGTGGGTGATGTTTTGTCGTTTTTTAATTGGGCTGGGCTGGGTTGGGCTTTAATACATACATAGCTATTTAAAAAAAATTAAAAATTTAGGGTGGGCTGAAACACGTCCAGCCCACTACGATGATCTGTCCCTAATGATACCGATATATATATTGTCAGTTAGTTTTTATTAAAAAAAAAAAAAAGTGTGTGTTTGGATGGAGTTTGTATTTGGTCTAGTAGTTTTTCTTTGGTCAATTATTTGTATCACATACAATATGATGGAAAAGTTATATATATAAATATATATTTTTGTTTCGGTACATAGGCGGGCAGAAAATTAAGAAGAAACAACTACAGAGACAAGGCCCTGGCCTCAAAAACTGTAAAGACATCATTCTTAAGCAAACAAACAATAGAATCAAGAGGCCTAACTAAGAGCATCTGCACTCATAGGCTAAAAACCCAAAATTTGGCGTTGGAACTATTTGAATGCTAGTTTTGGCGTAGAGATTTAGTTTTGGCATAGAGATTTTGCAGCGCCATTTGCTCTTTTTTTTTATTATTATTATCTTAATATCCTATTATCTCCAGTTAAAAATCATTATTTATTTCCATATCCTTTATTCTTTTTAAATAATAATCATTATTCTTTTATAATTTTTTATTGATAAAAATTATATCATCACAAAGATTGAGACCTTTAATATGAGACCAATCTTAAATATATTTAAATATTTTTAATTTACTGATCAGTTATAAAAATATATAATGTAAATCAAATAAAAAAACCAATAAAATTAACATTAATCATGAAAAAAAATGTATTTATTTATCAATTATCTTTGGTTTTTTTTTTTTTAAGTCCAAAACGAAAAATATCATGATATTGGCCAGCCCACCTGCAAAAACACGGTGACAGGCCGATCCACTTTAATGAGTCAAACGCTCGGCACCTTCACTGAGCCCTCGGTACAACCCACCGAGAGCTCGGCATGGTCACCAAGTGCTCAGGAAAATGCCACTGTGTGACGCAAATTGCTACTGTCAGACAGTGACAATTTGCCCATTAAAAAAAAACTCACCAAGTACTCAGCGCCAAAAACATGGAACAGAACATAACGTGGGCTTTATTTGTACACCTGACAGTGGCAATTTACCCATTAAAAAAAAAACTCACCAAGCACTCAGCGCCAAAAACATGGAACATAACATAACGTGGGCTTTATTTGAACAAAGTGGACATATTCATCATTTCAACTTTTTAGGTGGCTTTGTTTATCATTAAGGGCTGTAAAATGGACTTTAGAGTAATTTACTTATTATCTTTTGTTGGACAAAAAATAAGTAAAAAAAAATATTAAATGAATTTTCGTGTTTGGTATAGAACAATGGCTTACCATTGTTGATTTGGAGTTGTGATAAATTGCTAAAGGAATATTTTACGAATATTCCCACAATTAACGACATTTTTGGTGTTGGCGATGGAGATCGATTGCAGATGCTCTAAACTACACAAACCCAACCAACACCTTTTTCGAATAACAAAACCATTTGACCCTTATTGACCCCAATTAACTCTATTTGACTCACATTAGGATATGAATTGACCCATTTGGCTCTTCACGTGGACAAAATTCAACGTCTATTTGGGGTGTTTTGAAGTAATGGACCAACGTGGCACACATCAGTTAATTCGTGGATACACTTGGTACATAAAAAAATTTGTGGACCAACACGGGACTTAAGATATAATAAGTGGACCAATCATGTAGTTACCTCTTTCTATATATATATCTATATAATAAAACAGAACAGTTTTTGAATCCTAAAATTTATTTCTGGGTCCGAATGGATGAGATCGTTTCGGCTTAAATTCAATGGTCAATTATCTATTTTCCAAATTTATTTCCCGCCCATGAGAATTGGTTTGTCGTCTTTCTCTCCTTAATTAATTAATTTTCCCTTAATTCTCTCTCCTTAATTTCATGTATAGGATTTTTTTTTTGGGTCTTTCATTTGGGTTGAATAATTAAGTTTGTTTGTATTTGTGATTTGAGAATAGAAATAGGAGAAGCCTATTAAATAGATTACACTTGCCAAAATATAGATGTTTGTGCAATAGAAAGAGCCGTTTCACACTCACAGGAGTGAGTGTGGAGAGGCTAGTTATTATATAATATGCATGTGTTTGCTAAGGGGGAAGGGGATGAAGGGAAATAGGATGATTGAATTTAAATGCATAACCTTTTAGACAATTTAAATAGGTAGAGGTTTCTTTGTAAGTTAAAAGTGTACTTATACAACTTGTTCTTTGTTTTCAACTTTACTATCAATAATAATGTGAGCATTGATAAATTTGGTTAACGTCGGTCTTTTAAGTGGGAATTAGAGATTGTGTTGCTCTCTTGTTTGAATTTAAGAATCTTGTATATATAGAGATACAAATTAGAACCTTCGATTAATGAGTAATTTGCTTATTGCTGTGTGATGGAGATTGATATGTTATACTCTCTTATAGAGTTCATGTTTTTAGTTCATAATACTCAAATTTATTAAGGGACTTGTTGAACAGCCAATATACATTGTGAAATTAACAATAAGGTTATCAAAATTTTACAAAGTACTACTAAAAAGAAAAAGAGGAGTTAGTGAGTTACATATCCAATAAATCTTAAAAATACCAAATTTATTGTTAGCTTATGATGGAACTTGATAGAAATTTCAAAAGTTATTAATTTGCTTTGAAAAGAAGAATTCACTCATAAGTTACTTCTTCTTTTTTGGACATAATTTACTTTTTTTTTATTGGACATAATTTACTTTTTTTTTTTTGTTACATTGGAGAGAATCGAACCCTGAATCTAGCCTAATCTTAATCCTTATCCCATTCACTCTCACCACTTGGGCTAACCCAAGGGCTTGACATAATTTACTTCTTAATAATTCACTGAGAATGTATTCATATTCTGATATGCACTTGAATTGTGAGTTTCGATCTTAATTAAACATGCATATCTACATATGATTTTATATTTGCTTTGAGAAGATGAAGCTATAAACGGGCTTGTACCCAATCTTCAAATGCAACTATGTGCAAATCCTTAACCCCTTTAATAGGACGTCCAACTTTTTTGTAAATGGATAATCCCAATCCATTTATATTTGAATCTTTACTCTCATAATTCCTTCCAACTTGATTGAACTTAGCATCAACTCCATACAAGTATCTCGAACAAAATGTTGAACACTCATCAGCCAAGTATCCTTCAGCAATTGAACCCTCTAGATGCGCCTTATTACGAGTACATGCACCTTCAATGTGCACATGTACCTAAAGACAAGTAAGTTTAAAACAACAAATATGGAAAATTGATGAAATTGTGAACAAAATACCTACAAAATAAATGTACCGCTCAATTGAATACATCCACCTATATCATATTGCCCAACTGTTTTGGCCTCAATAGCTAAGTGAACGGACAAATACACCATTACATCAAAGAAGGTCGGTGGAAATATCATTTCAAGCTTGCTCAATGTAATTAGAATTTGGAATTCAAGTCTATTCAAGTCATCAACCTTTAACACCTGAATAAGCAAATACCATAATAATCTGTGCGCTCTTGAAGTTATCAACTACTAACTAACCTTAACCAATTCTACAATGCAGATGAGCAGATGCTAATGCAATAATGATCTGAACACTGACAATCTTTATAAACGATTCCCCATGCCTTTCTATACCTACCTTCATGGAAAGGCATAGACACAAATTTCTCTGGTAGAGTTCAGACACAATTTAAAAAAACACTCAATTAGGAAAAGCTTAGGAGCAATTTGGTAATAAAAATAAAAATAAAATGTGATTGGCACTAAAATTTCATAAAAACAATACCAGAAGATCTCCAATTGCCCTAACTACCGATCAAAGCTAATTTGTTAATTATTCAAATTCAACCAAAACCAAGATGAGCCATGGATGATCAAAGAGAGATAGAGTAAGAGTGAGACATTCACACCCCAATCCTATATAAAACCTAATACCTCGGATTGAATGGTGAATTACGCCCTAATCGTAGATTAATTAAATTATTTCTACAATTAAGACATGAAAATAAATTAAAAGTTAAAATAAGTCCTAAAAATGTATGAAAATAAAATTTTATTTAGCAAAATGATATCCCAAGCCACATTACATAAAAGGTTTCTTCTTAGCTAGCTATTACAATTTATTATTATAAAATAAAGCATGACACTTCATCCATTTCTCTAAGTTCCACTTGAGTTTTCCACATCCTCAGTTATAACCTCGTCACATGCACAATCTATTAGGGTATGAGATTTTAAGGCTATAGTGATCCCTCATGGCCAATTACCACAGTTAATCAATGTCTCAGTACAAAGAAAAGAAAACAGACAATTATGTATTATGCAATGATAAGAAAATGCGTGTACTCACTTCTTATCTACCCATGTGTTAGTTTCTAGGATTTGTTATATTGGCTATTTTCCTTGTCAAAACAATTGTATTTATTTGTATTTAATCTCTCACAAGCTCTAGGCTAGATTAAGGTCAAGTTCAGCTGTATTGAAGAAGCCAAGAATGAACAAAGACACAAGGTATACTGCACTTCATTCATTTCATGAAAATCACAGCTTTTTGTCTATTTGACTAGTCATTCACTGATCATAAAGAACACTGTTTTTCACGTACAGTGGCTGTTACTTAAGTCACAGTCACTACAGTGGGTCCATTTCGGGTTTTATTTTTTAAGCCCATTTCATTAAAAGCCCATGTTCTGTTTTTTATTAAACATGCATGTGCATTGCACATGGCTTGGTTCCCCTACTATAGCCCCAGATCTGATTGCATCTTTGCCATTCACGCCACACACCTTCACACATCAGCACTATTCATCATCTTCCCCATTTCTGATTTTTGCAAAATAAAGCAAAATTCCTTTTTACAGCTCCTCTTTCCTATCCTTAGAAATACTAGGATACCCCTCTAGGACAAAGAGAATATGCCCCTCATTCGTCTCTTATGGACAGCCATTGATTGGCTTCCACGTGGCTTGGGCAAACATGAAAGTGGCGTGGGTGTGTACGGGTATATGGGGCATTTCTGTTCAGATCTTTTCTGCGTTGCTGATGAGCATTTTCGAGCTTATATTTCTGGGGTTTCACGTCTGGGTATTTTGAGGTTTATTGCTCATCTTTAACATCTTCAGAAAATGGTCTTTTAATTCTTGAAAAATCAAAAAGATTTTCTGAACTTGTTTTTGTTTAATCTAAAATTCTAAATGGGTTTGTGCGCTTAAATCTTTTCATATATTCTTCAAACACCTTCATTTTAGATTTTAGTTGAAGGAGTCAATATCAACCTTTTCACGCCTATAGCTTGAGAAAGTTGATCTTTGTTTTTGAATCCTACATTGGCATATCATGTTCATGCATTGATGAATCTACTGGCTTGGTGCGAATTGGTGCCATGGGTTGATGAGCTTGGAGTGGAGCTGCCTTCTTCATGAATGACCAATTGCCTTGCTTATGGAAGTTGCACAAAGGGGTAAGAAAGCTGCCACTTAGTCTAGGACTTAGTGATTGAGCTTGTGTGCTGTGTGCTCCCTTTGTATTGAACTTCTCATTTAGTGGATTGCCTGGTCAGCTGGATAGACCCTCAGTTTTTACCCTTTGTGGTTTTTCTGGGTGAACATATTGTGTGCATCTGTCTTTCTTATTTGTGTTGTTATGTTTACTGACTCACTCAACTTTTAAACACAAATATGTACTGTAGCTATATGCCTTATATAATTATCTAGCTAATCACACACCACTGTAGTTGTGGATAACACTGGGATGCCTACTGTGATGGATCCTCTGAGTGTATAGGATGTCACTTGATCCTTGGTGTGTTTGATTTGTGTTGTTTTACTGAAGTGGTTTTTGGTTTTTAGAAGTCAATCTGGAGTTTCATATTTTCGTTACTGAACCGTCTGAGTTGTGTTTGTTTGACTAGTTCGTAAGTGATCACATAAACCAAAAATTGGGGTCCGATCACTGAAAGTGAAATTAATCAAGTTTATTAAGTGAACAGATCACCTAAATTAAACTTTCACCATGTTAACTCATATATAGAACAAACAGACATACACGTATGTCATATACTGTGCATCTTACCCATTGTGGCCCTGAATGCCCTATAATATGAGCTAACACCCATTATTCCCTACCTTTTACTTCTTCTTCCTTCCTTCTTGTGGGTACCAAGACATCCACTTTCACTCGGCGCCCTAATTAAATTAACGGAGATTACTAAGACATCAAGAAGGTCGAATACTTTGGAGGTTGAATATATGCTTGGTGATCAGGTTTTAATATTGGGTAAAATCATTCAACTTCATTATCTATCCTATATTTTCCAGAATGCGGGAAAAAAAAAAAAAAAAACTCAATTTACTTCATAGAATGATGTATTATATTGGACAAATAGTCCTTATATTGGAGTATACAGCTTAGGAGATACAAAAGTGCGAAGCTACTTTATGAATTTGATAAGAGGATCGAGAATTGATGCACCACCCTTTTGGATTGTTCCTAATCCATATTTGGACAACTTAAAGTGCTATATTTAAAATCTATAATTCCAGGCCAAATTATACTTAGAATTTGTACCCCAATAACTTGTGGAAATATTGGCCAATATGGTGCAGTGAATGGAACAACCAACTTGACTAAACTGGTAACACAGAGGGTTCAAGTTCTTAAATTGACGAAAATTACCCATAACAACATTGAATTGGAAATACACAATGGACCCAAAAAATCATAACTTTCCCTTGTACTTGGCAACCTCTTCACTAGTTGACTTCCTTCAAATCACCCTTTGTGAGACTCGAAAGGGGGATGATCTTTTTGTTTTGTTGTAAAAAGTGATTGTGTGATGGGGGGTTGAAAGCCAGGCAGCACACCAGGACTAGGCATCTTCATCTGCTGGGGATCTGGACAATCCTCAATCACTAGTCATCTCATCCTAAATATTATTATCAATATGATTTGCTACCCAACCATAGTGGGTAGGGGTGCCCTACTAACCCGAGGGCTTAGGGCGTACTTAATGTGAGCTCACCACCATAGGGTGAACAGATTACGACTACCTTGTCCACCTACCTTGTCGCCACATACAACCAATCATTTTAATGCATTTATTAGTTACAAGCTCATGCTACAAGGCTCGACGATAATAAAGTCTAGCATAGAGCCTTATAAACATTTGAGTCATTTAATTTGTTTTCAATGTGAGAGTCTAGCCCTGTGTTAATTAATAAGATATAGGCCTAGTGGGATTTCCGAACATTAAACCCATCATATGATCTCCAATTAATTTTCTCTCTCACTCAAAGAATGAAATGCCATCAATAATTTGCCTCTTAATTTCTAAGGATTTTCATATGCTTGCCCAAATCTTGTAAACCAAGACACATACGTACATACATGCCTCTATGATTTAGATAAATACAGTGTTGATGCAAAAATCTGCTTGGTGATGCAACAACTTAAAGTTGATGATCTGGTTGATGGATGATCCTTGTTGGAAGGTGATTAAGATGACTTGTGATGATCAAATCTTGCTAAATTGCTGGTTGGTGTTGATGAGATTTTTCCTGCATAAACAAAAGTCAAAGAAGATAAAACTGGTGCGGTACCAGCCAACTATATTCCAATGATGAAGTCAGTGAGGTATGAGAGTGTTTGAGAAAGAACAATGATGAACTTGGGAAAATATAGAAGAACAATGTAAGATCTTCTAGGTTATTCTCAAATGCTTGTGTGTAATTGATATGGTTTTTGTGAACCCCTTCTTCATACATTTAAGATGGTTTATATAGGCAAAGAAGAGGTAAAAGATATTATACTTACATAAGAATGAACGGATGAGGGGAGGCCACATTACTAGTCAGGAATAGTAGCATACACAGCTACCAAGCCCTTTGCATTCAATGCTGTATTCAATGCAAGCATGGCTTGATATGGTGAAATGCCCTAACAGTCATGGCTAAGAGCTGGATTGTTAAACCTGATAGAATGTCATGTTAAGTGCACTTGACTATGGCAATTCATCCTAACTGGATCTTCTAGAATAGCGGTGGAATAATGATGTCGAGTCGAACACATATGCTAATATCTCCATTTGTCGATATGAAGCCTTTGAGTGATTGGATCGAGAAGACTTTAGGATGAACCAAGAAGAACTGATTATTTAAAGGTGTAGACGTTCTCCAAGTGTAAAACAGCTATGTTTGAAGAACCAAGTTTGACAGGACATCACCTAGATTCAAGCCGAACCGAAGGTGTCTAGAGAGGATGATCTCTTGAGTTTCGAGAAACTTTGATGTCGGTTCAGATCAGACAATGTAACTTGAAAGACAGTGTTGAACCTAATAATATATTATTTTGGCTGAATTGGCATGATGACATGGACAGTTTGTTTTGACCGAGTTGACCGTTGAAAAGTCAAAACAAAAAATGGGGCCCGACATGCCACGTGTTGGATTCTGATTGGTTGTTGAATCAATGTAGATTTATCCACAAACATACATGTTTTGTGATCGGAATCAACAAGATCAGACGGAGGACTCATCAATCGTAAGGTTTGTTGCGTGAGCAATGAGCATACATGACAATAGAGTTTAAAAAGTGTTGATCACTTGGTCACCATTTACTATGAAACTCCTTCCAAAGATAGAAGACTTTATTTATATATATAAGAATATAATGAAACTCTTTGGTTGGGAACATTTGGATCAAAATTAACTAGCTAGTTGACATTCAAATCGCAATAAACTCTTTGGATACAACCTGTAACATTGAATTTTAATGCAAACGATTGATGATCATGAATTTTTATAATCAATAGAAATCATTAGGTAAATAGCAACAAGTCAAAGGCGTTTTATGTTATTTTTTATTTGTTTTTACTTTTTATTTTTGCTAAGCATGTCAGTTTTTATGCATAAAAAATTAATTTGATTTTATTAAGATTAAAGACCACCTTTAGATTCGATCCAACAATACTCGAATTATTGTTTTGATTTTTTTTTCATAATCCATAATAATCTTTAAAACTAAATAACAATAGAAGTAAATTTCAATAATTTTGGTTGAAAAGGAAAAAAAAGTAAAAAAAACTCTAAAGTACTTTAATGCCCTGCTTTGTTATAAGTTCACTCTACAAGGCTCGACAATAATTAAACATGGTGCAAAACTTTATTTAGCTAGACTGAGTCTTTCATATGACATGGGCTTGCATAACTTGGCAGCCCCTCCTGCTTCTTTAGACCTCTTACTAGCTGATGGCATTCATCAATTGTAGCTAGAGCTAGGGCTATTCCCTCTTAGTTTTTGTTTTCTAGCTTAGGCCCGTCCATGTACCCAAAAAAAGTAAAAGAATATTTGAAGCATTACAGTGTGATAGAAATTAAGCAAGCAGAGTGACATATATGGTATGCATATCTGCCAAACATGACCATTTAGAGAAAGAACATGAACTCCAAAATTAAGAACTTGAATCAACACCCTTTGGCAGCTAGTATTGTTAATAAATTCTGCAACCTAAGGTATACATTAAGCACTGAGCGTCACTTCAGGTAATTTACCATAATATATACCATTGAGATAATCATTTCACTTGGTAGCACTTGAATATTGGACATAATATCCAATATTCATGAGAGACACATAATATGCCATTTACATGATCAGTGATCTTATCATCATAAGCTAGATGATCTATTTTCACTGTTTGATTGACTGCAGAAATGCATATAAGTTGTGTATGGTATCATCTTAAAGAACTACTCTATAGTGGGAAACTTATCAGACAATACAATATCAGTTTTGTGATATAGCCCTGACTCGATCAGTGAAGTAATTAATTTTGTTCTAATGTTAATTCTCGAATTGTAGATGCACATATATCTATCTAATCATAGCAGTGCATCTTTGTTATAGTGGCAATGTCATTTTGGTCTTCTTGTTTTACAGACCTCTCTACTTCATCATATATCTTTCATATAACTAGATATACTTTCATTCCTTTCCTCTATCTTCTTTTGTAGAGAAAACAAAAAAGTGATTGCTGTGTCATGAGGGGTTTTGCCAGACAACACGCTTGGACTAGATATCTTCATTTGAAGCCCAGAAAGAACCTAAAGTTGGGATACCCACCCATATATAAAGAATGGAGTTCCCTACTAACCCGAGGGTTTAAGTCGTGCCTAAAGTGGAGTCACCATAATGGTGGTGAACAAACAAAGATCACCTTGTCCACCTAGCTTAACGTTTCTCATACAACCAATTATTATTTTTTTTTTTTAGAATAAAGCATATCATTGTATTAAAACAACCAAAAAAGCAGAGAGAATACAAAATATGAGCCCAAAAGCTTACAAGAAAATAAAAACCCACAAAAGTGGAGCAGAAAAGCCCACATAAATTCCAAGATCTCATAACATCGGCATCGAGCAAATACTATAGCCACCAAACGAAGCCAAAGAGGCACCATAGGAATTAGAGAACTAGTCGCGTTTGGCTTCACGATCCTACCAACATCTCTAAGTCAAGGCTGACAATAGCGCAAAGTGGTGGATCGGGCAGTAGTAATTGGTGGAAACATGACCGGTATTGACGAAAATAATGGGTCCTAACACCTTGTGATGAGCGCCAAAGAAAACCTGAAATCATCAAAACACAAAACAAATCAAAACAAACCAAAAGGACAAAAATAAAAATACAAAAAAAAAGAAAAGAAAAACAAAGGAGAGAGGGGCGAGGGAAGGAGCAGTCTGTGAGAACACAAGGGTCGCTCCTCCCCCATGGAGAGGTTGAGGAGAGGAGAGAGTTTTTTCCTTTCAGATCTCATATAACCAATTACTTTAATGTCATGCATGCTTCGTTATTACAAACCCAGGCTACAAAGCTCGGCAATCATAAAACCTAGTAAAAGGCCTTATAAAAATTTGTGCCTTTCAATTTTTTTTCAATGTCGGATTCTCTCCTTAAGTTAATTTTTAAGAAATGGTATTATGTTAATTAGAATCTAACACAAAAAAGTTGTGTTGACTGTAAATCTGAACTCATTGTTAGGCCACCATGCCAATGGTTTTGGGGCGTAGTGACACTTTCTATAAGGATAGAGCCATAGAGGTCAAGATCAAGATTTACATATAAAGAAAAACGTTGTGAGATGATAAACATGAACATTAATTAATTAAATTGATGATACATACAGATAGAACATGCTATTGAAATTGAAATAATTTGATTAATATTTCAACAAAATGACTATTAATATTAAAAAAGTTAGGAACCACGATCTCTAATTTGTGTTAAAAATGGGATGCCACGTACGGATCCTTCTCCTTAGATATTAAGTGGTCTAGTTCCAATGAAGTGCTTTACTAGAACAAGCCCTCTAATGAAATTCACTTAATTGTTCCAGTTCTTTTTTCTTCATCTTCTTATGTTTTGTACATTAAAAAATTGAACAAAAAGGCTATAAATTAAGAATCAAAGTTGTGCTATTGCAAATACTGCAAATCAAAGAGGGAATTATTGCCTAATTAAATAGCGGGGATTGGCCGGGGCTTGAAAGTAGAAAAGATTGCAGAGTTATATATGTATATAATATATATATATACGGAAATGCTTTAAACCTAACTAGTTAGTAAGTTAATACAAAGCTAACTACTTTGTTGGGCCCCACCGCACAATGTAATTTCAAAATCCGAACCGTCTATTTTTTAAGCCTTACTTCAAAGATCATCTCTGTAAAAAATCTTCAAAATCGGAAGTCATTTTGTCATTTAGTCATTTGATTATAACAACAACTATTTATATGTTTTTAACGAAAACACTTATCGTCTATTTATTTAATCCCAATTAGATGACTAAATGATTTCCAATTTAGTTGATTTTTGGCAATGATAGTCTTTGAAGTATAACTTAAATAATTGACGGTTCGGATTATGAGATTAGATATGTGGTAGTCCCAAAAGTATGGTTAGCTTCGTATTAACTTGCTAATCAGTTAGTTTTAGAGCACTCCTCTATATATATAGCAACCCACAATGCGAAATTATAGAAACATGAAAAAGACCAAATTAAGTCTTTTTATTTTTCTTCTTTAACGACTTTATGTTAGGTTTTAACTTTGAGATTTTGTTAAAACCTAATATGCAGCATCTACAAACCCCACTCTACACACTAAAAGGGGGAATACCTTTCAAATACGGGTAAATATCCTTCAAATCGGAGAAGGACTTTATTATGAATTAAAATAATTTTTTTATAAATTTTAAAACATTCCCGCTCTTCATCTAAAAACTATTTTTCTAAAGGATCTAAGCCTAATTATCTCTTTCATTAATACACTCACCATAAACTTGACATTGCAATCATCTCATCCAAACATCGTCTAATATGTAGTACAGCACCAACCTGGTCTGAATGCTCCAAATCGAGCTGTTAGAGTTTATCTTAAAAAAGCTTTGTTCCGTCGACATCCTTAGCTTTCAAGCCGTTTGTTCTTCTTGAAATTAATCTAGACAGTTGTAGAAACTCTCATTATGATATTATACCACAATGACCAACTACATACTTACACTGGAATTTAACGGGTCAACTGAAGTTTAGGACTTTAGGAAATCCTTTCCCATCAAAACCATGTATCTTCCACCACCTGTTTATCTTAACATTTCTGGTTTCATCTATTTGGTGGAGTCTTTGGGTGAGATTTTTCTTGTGGAGTGGCAGGTCATGGCTGGTAATATCGGTCCCTACTCAATGTGCTTTTTGGTCTTTAAGCTGAATTTGACTCCCAACAAGTTGGAGAAGGTCAAATGCTTGGTGATCGTGTTTTAATTTTGGGTAAATATCATTCAATTTCATTATGTATACTAGATTTTTAGTTTTTCACAGACGATGTATTGTTTTTGACAAATAGTCCTTATATTGGAGTATACAACTTAAGAGATAAAAAAGAGCAAAGCTACTTTATGAATTTGATAAGAGGAGAATTGATGCACAAGCCTTCTGGATTGTTCCTAATCCATATATGGACAATTTAAAGTGTCAAATTACAATTTAAAGTGCTATATTTAAAATCTATAATTCTAGGCCAAAATATACTTAGAATATGTATACCCCAGTAACTTGTGGAAATATTGACCAATATGGAGCAGTGAATGGAGCAACCAACTTGACTAAACTGGTAACATAGAGGGTTCAATTTCTAAAGTTGATGAAAATCACCAATAACAACATTGAATTGGACATACACAATGGACCCAAAAAATCATAACTTCCCCTTGTACTTGGCAACCTCTTCACTAGTTGACTTCCTTCAAATCACCCTTTGTGAAAATCGAAAGGGGGATGGTCTTCTTGTTTTGTTGTAAAAAGTGATTGTGTGATGAGGGGTTGAAGCTAGGCAGCACACTAGGACTAGGCATCTTCATCTGCGGGGGGTCACCCAGTCATCTAGTCTAGACATTATCATCAATATTATTTACTACCCACTTATAGTGGGTGGAGGCGCCCTACTAACCCGAGGGCTTAGGGCATGCTTAATGTAACCTCACCACCGCAGGGTGAACAAACTACGACCACCTTGTCCACCTAGCTTGTCGCCACATACAACCAATCACTTTAATGTCTTGCTTAGTTACAAACTCACGCTACAAGACTCGGCGATAATATAGTCTAGCCTATAGCCTTATAAACATGTGAGTCATTTAATTGATTTTCAATGTAGGATTCTAGCTTTGTGTTAATTAATAAGATATGGATCTGGTGGGAGTTCCAAACGTTAAACCTATCATATGATCTCCAATTAATTTTCTTCTCTCATTCAAAGAATGAAATGGCCGCGTGGCATCAACAATTTCCCTCTTTTCGAGGATTTTCATCTGCTTGCCCAAATCTTGTGAATAGTTCAAGCCACATGCGAACATATATACATGCTATGATTGAGATAAATATAGTTTTGTGATCGGAATCAACAATCAATCAGACAGAGGATGAATTCTGCAATATAAATTATATTATTGGGAGAAGATGAGCTTTTAAATTATATTGTTGTTCCTAGTTGCTAAGTAATTATAAGTTAGTTGAATGTGCTCAAACTGTAATAAGTTCCCATTGGTCCAACTGAGACTTCACATAAAAAGAAAGTGAACCATCTTTCATATTTACTCACTCCCAAATACACAGCCAACCTCTGTACTCTGCAGCTTAAATACCATATATTTCTCATATCTATAACAACTTAAACAGTGCCTAGCTTGGAGTCTTCAAGATGGATGATGATTGCCAACTTCAGCCTCTGATAATCTTTGGAAAAGAGATGCACAAAAACAATCAATTCTTTTAGAGAACTTACAAACTGATAAGAGAGCTACAATTCTAATGTAGAAGACCTGAAAGTGGTAGTTTTCCTAAGAACTTTTTTTCTTGCCTCGCAAGTTTTGCTCAATAAGTAATTTAGTATATAAACTTTGTTTCTGCTTTCAATTTTATCAGTCTTTCATACCCACATCATCATCAAGATTCAACAATGGCTGATGAGAAAGCACTCCATTGTTGCAATACTATCAAAACGAGTAGTACAGCACCAACCTGATATGAACTCCAAACTGAGCTATTAGAGTTGATCTTGAAAAACCTTGGTTCAATCGACATCCTTCACTTTCAAGCCGCTTGTTCTTCTTGGTATTGTGTCGCAAAATGTTACATCTTTGCCCCCACATTACACTCCCATGGCTCAAACTGTAAAATGGTATTGAAGGATAAAAACAATTCTTACTTTCATTATTGAGAAGGATGAATTAAATACAATTTGTGTAACAAACTAACCGAAGTCATCCTGTAAACTAGGAAGACTCTTAACTGGTTCAAGACTTATCAAAAGGAGACGAAACAACCAAAACTTATTCAAACAAGAATTCAAAATTCAAAAGTAAATTCCAAGCAACAATTGACGGTTTCCAGCTTCCAGCATGTAGGTAGGTTCGTTATCGAATATGCCCCCTCAAGATAGGCCACTGGAAGAGAGGCCAATCTTGACCTTCAATGTCAGAAATTGTGGTCTTGGTAAGGACTTGGTTAGAGCATCAACCAGTTGATCCCCAGAAGAAACATGAGCCACACGAAGTGCTCTAGATTGAACCCGCTCCCTGATGAAGTGAAAGTCAATCGCAACATGCTTCATACGCGAATGAAATATGGGATTAGAACATAGGTGGGTTGCACCCACATTGTCACAATAGATAACCGATGAAGTGGAAAATGTGAAACCAAGATCAGTTAGAAGAAAACATATCCAAGCAAGCTCGGCAACAATGGCAGCAACAAAGCGGTACTCTTCCTCCGTGGAGGAGCGAGCCATAGTGCTTTGTTTTTTTGAGCTCTATGAGATGGGATTACGCCCAAGGTAGACAACATAAGCCCCTGTTGATGCAAAATCATCTTCAGAATATGCATGGAAAGTGAAGGGAGAGGCACGGTGGAGCTGAATGCCTTCATTAATAGTGCCACACAAATACCTGAGCAGACACTTGACAAGACTCTAGTGCTCCATTGTTGGTTGATGCATAAATTGGGAGAGCTTATTGACAGCGAAGGATATGTCCGGACATGTAAGTGACAAGTACTGTAACTGACCAATGACTCGACGAAACTGAGTGGGATCAGCTAATGGAGATCCTGAGTGAAGAGTGGGTGGTGTACAAGGTGGTAGAGGAGTAAGTACGGGCTTGGCACCAACTATGTTCATGCGTTGAAGGATGTCCAATATACCGACGCTAAGAAATATGACAGATTGCCAAGATCCTTGAGGGAAAAGCATTGAGCAAGACATTTCACAAATGAGTTGAAAGCAGCATTATTGTTTCCAGTTAAGATGATGTCATCTACATAAACAAGCAAATAAAGCAGATGATCATGATGTTTGAGAACAAACAGTGATGTGTCGGCAGTGGAATTGCGAAACCCAGTTTGTAGAAGAAATTGTCGAAACTCATGGTACCAAGCCTGTGGGGCCTGTTTGAGGTCATAGATGGTTTTTCGGAGTTTGCATACATAGGAGGGGCGATCAACATCCACAAACCCCTGGGGTTGGGCCATATAGACATCTTCAGTGAGCCTTCCTTGAAGAAATGCGTTGTTGACATCGAGTTGGCGAAAAGGCCAGTCGTGGCTAACTGCAAGACTAAGTACAAGTCGGATGGTGGTTGGTTTAATCACTGGGCTGAAGGTTTCATGGTAGTCAATGTTGGGCAGTTGGTGGAAGCCTTTGGCCACTAACCGAGCTTTGTCCATGTCAATGGAACTGTCAGAATTTTGTTTAATCTGAAATATTCATTTACAACCAACAATATTAGAAACTTAAACAGGTGGAACAAGTTCCCATGTCCTATTCTGGACTAGAGCATCAAACTCCTCTGACATGGCTTGACGCCACTTATGATCTTTGAGAGCTTGGGTCACAGAGGTTGAAAGTTGATTGGGTGAGGAAACTAGCTGGGTGTGAAGGTTCATTTTTTTGAGTGGTTTTTAGATATTGTTTTTGGCTCGGGTGGTCATACCATGTTGGTTGAGGGAAAGTGGTGCTTGGGCTGTTTCGGGTTGGGAGAGTGAGATGTGGGAAGGTGGATTGTCGGTGGGGTTGAGTGGAGCTGCTGCAGCAGATGTGGGTGGGTTGGAGGGGAGTTGGGGTGCTAAACTTATGGGTTGTGGGTGGGGAAGCACTTGGGCAATGGCTAGTGGAGGGGCTGCAGGTTGTGGCGTGGGGGGTGCTGCACGGGTAGGGGAAGTGGTTGAGGAAGGAGTTGCACTCGGAGGCACGACTTGAGATAGTGTTGCAAAATGAGTGATGGTTGCCGGCAAAGCTGGAGGAGAAGTGGGCAAGTGAATTATTGGTAGTATCCAGGTGTCAATGGAAGTGGGTGTGGGTCTAGGTGCTGACGCATGGAGTGTTTTGTATGAGAAGACAGACTCAATAAAATGCACACGTCGGGAGACATATATTTTGGATGCGGAGGGGTCAAAGCACAAGTATGCACTTTGAGAGAGTGAGTACCCTAGAAAAACACAAGGTTTGGACTGTGGATCAAGTTTGTGAGAAGAGTAAGGCCGTAGCCAGGGGTAACAAAGACACCCTAAAATTTTTAGTTTAGAATAATTGGTTCTTTCATGGAAATTGAGTTCATAGGGGGAGGAGAGATTGAGGGTGGGAGTGGGTAGTCTATTGATGAGATAGACAGCCGTGGTGAAGGCATGAGACCAAAAAGGTAGTGGAAGGGATGCATGAGAGAGTAATGTGAGGCCTGCTTCAACAATGTGACAATGTCGTCTTTTAGAATATCCATTATGTTCAGGTGTGTGTGGAGGGGTGGTGAGATGAGATATGCTATTAATGGCAAGATAGTCTTTGAGTGCGATGCATTCACCACCATTGTCATAATATAATGTAGTGATTTTATGGTGAAAAAGATTTTCTACAATGCTCTTGAAGCGAATGAATGTGTCTTTAACATCAGATTTTCTTTTTAGAGGATAAAGCCATACGTATTTTGTGAAATGGTCCACAAATATTACATAATATTTGAACCCATCATGTGAGGTGACAGGAGAGGTCCAAACATAAGAGAATATTATTTGCAGGAGTTGTGTTGATTTGAGAGATGAATTAGAAAATGGCAACTTGTACCTTTTATTACAACGACAATCATGACAGAAAAAGTCTTTTAACAACGGAGAAGATATATCTAAATGATGACATGAAACAATGTGATTTAAAATTAGAGAGGCAAGATGTCCTAATCTTTGGTGCCAGTTGGAGGTTGAGGTGCGAACACTAGAGAATGCGAGAATTAGGGAGGACTTTGGATTGAATGCCGGCCACTCATACACTCTACCTTTAGTGGTTCCCTTCAAGAGGATTGCCCCCGTGCGAAGATCCTTCACATGAAAAGCAGAGGGTAAGAATTCAACAAATGTGTTATTGGTTTTGCAAAATTGAGAAACAGATAATAAATTTGTTTTCATAGTTGGGACACAGAGAATATCATGCAATTGAAATGAGTGTGATGGAGTAGTAATTGATGTAGAACCAGTGCGGTTGATAGGTAGACCTGTGACATCGCCGATCATAATATCATCAGTGCTTGTGTATGGTGAATGAAGAGAGAGATTGCTTAAGTCAGATGTGACATGGCGCGATGCTCCACTGTCGAGTAGCCATGGTGGATTGTTGGAGGTGTTTGCGGCAAAATGAGCCTGGGGCTGGCATGGTGTGGTGGATTGGTTTGGTGGTGGCGCTGATCCTGTGTTGTATTGCTGGGTAGGTATAACCTGAAAAGAAGGACACCGCTTGGCTGTGTGACCTTGAGTGCCACAAATTTGACAAAATCCAAGGTATGGGCGTGGAGGTGTTCGATTGCTGCAAGGTGATAGTGTATAGGAGGGATTGTTGGACTAGCCAGTGTTAGGAGTGGAGGGACACTAGCCAGAATTCTTATTGTTGGAGGGGCGCCAGGTATTGTTGGTAGGTGGGGGGCGGAAGAATGATGTGTTGCGTGAGGCAGGGTTAGCAGTGGCTGGAAGTGTCACTTCGGTCTTGGTGGTGGAAAGGGTAGCTTCAAAGGTGAGGAGTTTGTCATGCAGCCCTTCAAAGGAAATGGAAGTGTCACGAGCCTGAACTGCTTGGACAAGTTCTTTGTAATCAGCATCGAGCTCAGCTAGGATTTTGTCTGTCACGTCTTCATCACTAAGAGGGGCACCTAAGATGGCAAGTTCATCAGCTCGAGCCTTGACAGATTGAAGAAAATCTATGATAGATAGATTGCTTTTCTTTTGGTTGTTGAAGAGAGTTTTGATTTGCTTTATGCGTCCACGAGTATGTATTGGCCAAAATGTTCCATGCTTCTTGGGAGGTCTTTGCTTGAGCCACAAAAGAAATGATGGTGTGGGAGAGAGAGCCAATAATAGCATTGAGAAGGAGCTGGTCCTGGCATACCCAGTGGGTGTGGGCAGGGTTAGGGGTGGCTGTGTTGTTAATTGTGATGGTGGGTGGTGGCTTGACTTTGGAGCCATCAATGTAACCAATGAGGTCGTATCCGATGCAAAGAGTTTGGAATTGCAGTTTCCAGGAGAGATAGTTGGAACTGTTGAGCTTGAGAGGAGCTTGGGCAGTGACATTAATGGTGATAAGTTGATTTTCATTGGAGGAGCTTGCTGTGTTTGAGAAGTGATTGGTCACTGTGGACATTGTGTGCACAGGAAAAGAAAAGAAGTGGGGAGATCGTGAAGCTCTGATACCATGTAAAATGGTATTGAAGGATAAAAACAGTTCTTACTTTCATTATTGAGAAGGATGAATTAAATACAATTTGTGTAACAAACTAACCGAAGTCATCCTGTAAACTAGGAAGACTCTTGACTGCTTCAAGACTTATCAAAAGGAGAGGAAACAGCCAAGACTTATTCAAACAAGAATTCAAAATTCAAAAGTAAATTCCAAGCAACAACTGACGGTTTCCAGCTTCCAGCATGTAGGTAGGTTCGTTATCGAATACAAACTCTATAGCTCATGCTCCCCAGTGCCCAAGAAGACGAAGACAAATTAGACAATAACACTACTGCCTGATTCTTCAGCCTTGCAAAGAGAAGTTTACACCTTCAAAAACAACATGTTCGAATGCTTTCCCGATGCTTGGTGTGTGGGTTCATCACATGGGTGGCTGTTGATTTTTGATAAGAACACAATCCTACAAGATTTCTGGAGATAGAATCTGACTCCTAAAGATTTGGAACCGTCTCCCTTATTTGATTCCATATCTTAGACGGCACTACGGTAAGTACAATATTACTAAAGTTGTCCTCTCCTCCGATTCATCTGGCAACAGCTTTATGGTTATGGACCTATGGTAATGCAATATGCACCAAACACAACTCTTGCATTCTTTGATAATGTGGAGTGTTGTCGCACATTGGAATATTATAACCTTGCATAGTGTCTTATAAGGATTTAGGCTACTTCTCTCATTGCCAATTGGTTTTGGGATGAATGTCTTCTTCACTGCTTTCTTTTGGATATTTTCTTGGCTTCTTTAATTCTTTTTTTCTCTGTGCTTTTTTACATATATGAGATGATTAAATTCCCATTTTTGGGTGTTCCAGTTTCTTGGGACCATTTTGGTTGATTGAATGATTTCTTTGTATGTAAACTAGGTCCCTAAAGTGGAGAAATATCATACGTACAATTGCTTCTTGTTAATTGTTTCTTTCATTTCAAGTTCCATGTTTTTTCTCTACTATTTATGTTTGGAAATTGGATGGAAGTATTATATGTCATGCATGTTGCAAATTGCAATAGGCCAAATGGGTTTATATTGAACATAATACATGGTAAACTGTTAGAGCCAAATTGGTATCATAATAATGTATGAATCTAATTTGGTGTTTGGTTTATAACAAAGAATTAACATGTCAAACTTATGAAACCATTGAGGAAGAATTTAATTGCTTATTTATTTATTTATTTTAATTTATCTAGATACTTGGGGCTGTTTTGTTGCTTCTTTCTTTTATCTAGATAATTAATTTTTTTCATATAATGACTAGAGATTGATCAAAATAAAAAACAAGTGATGACCCGAAAGAAAAAAAAAAAAAAAAAAAAAAGATTGTTACGACCATACTTGCAATAGAGTTAGAAAGACTTTGATTGTCTGCATCCATGATGATGGTTGTTGTCACATATGATGTGACCGCATATTACTATGAAAAGTATCATATATCTTAAGAATCGTGCTTTTTTTAGGAATGAAACTCGATTAAGTCTTCTAGATCGCTTTATAAGTGACAGTGATATAACATTGGGTGTTGGGCCTTATATTAGAATTCTAATTAGTGAGTATGGGCTCAAATTTGTACTACAACTAGTGGGTTTAAAAAATATTAAACATAAACACATTTAATTTGGGGCATTTTACTAGTTTTTTTTTAGGAATTTTTTATTTACTCTTAAAAATTCTCAATTCTACATTATCATAATAGAAATTAACATTCTAATAATAAATAAATAAGAAAATGTGTGATAAGTGTGTGTGTGTGGCTTTTTTTTTTTTTTTTTTTGTAATCTAATAATACTTGTATTCATATAGTTTATTGTTTGATTATTTTATTAATTATATGTTTGTTGTTTATTTGTTTTATTTTATTATATGATATTAACTGTTAGATTTCAAATGACAAGTAGTAGTGGAAATACTGGATTGATCCAGCATGGAAATATGCCACTTCTATAAAAGGCAATAAGTATGGGACCACATGCATATTTTGTCATTCTACTTTTCAAAGTGGAGACATTACACGCTCGAAGTACCATTTGCCCGGTTATGATCCATCAAAGAGTGTAAAGAAGTGCACATACGTACCTCCAGCCATTAAGGCCAAGGTTATAGCATCTTAGTGATCTCTTAGTCATTTTCTCCCTGTGGATCCTGTTCTTCTTTGTCTTCCTTCATCTTCTCAACACAAGAAGGTAAACTCGTTTATTTTTGCCCTAGATTTTGTCCTACGATTTTGGGGATGGTATGTGGGATGGGTCTTTGATGATTTATTCATCATAATCTTGGATTTTTGGTGAATTTTTCATTCGTTTCTGCCTGTGATTATGGGAATGAGGTCTGTAAAATGAGATTTGTGATGGATTTTTGATGATTTATTTATTTTTAGGCATAAATTCAATTTAGACACATAACTATATAAGCTATTTCAACGGGGTCCATAAACTTTAAAATATTTCAAATATACATCCGATCTATTATCTAAATTGAAAAATGAATTTCTGTCCGTTGATTCGTTGAGAGATTTGTTAAATGACAGCTTGGCTTTTGCTGATCGGGATTACTTGGCGATGTGGCGCTATCTCAGCAAACATTTCCTGCCAAATGAGCGACACATGCCCATAATTTAATAATAATAATAGAGAGAGAGAGAGAGAGTTTGTGGGCTCGTGTCAAGGGTTAGGTGGACCCGTGTTGCTCATTTCCCGCCAAATGAGCGACACGGGTCTACCTAACCCCTGATACGGGTCCACAAACTCATCATCTATTTCTCGTTCGTTGAACACAAGTGAAATATTTATATTCAAATTTGGGGGAAAACGTGATGTTTTTGGGAGACTAAATGGTCAGAAGAGCGTTCGACGAGCGGGAAAAAGATGATGGATGTGTGAGCTCGTGTCAAGTGGACATTTGTTGCTCATTTGGCGGGAAATATATACTGAGTTGGTGCCACGTCGCCAATTAATCCCCGTTAGCAAAAGCCGAGCTGACATTTAACTGATCTCTCAATAAATTAATGTACGAAATTTCATTTTTCAATTTACATAATAAATCAGGTATATATTTGAAATATTTGAAAGTTTGTGGACCTCGTTGAAATATATAGTTATGTGTCTAAATTGAATTTATGCCTTATTTTTATCTTGAATTTTTGGTGATTTGTTCATTCTTTTTATGTCTGTGATCTCAGGAATAAGTTTCAGATAATTTGTTTTTTTGGTTTTGTTTGTGTGGCAGTTCTTTTATGATTTATTTTATTTCTAGTTCGATTTAATTAGAAATTGGGTGTTGTGTAGTTCCTTTTGAAGTTCCATATGGGTAGTTCTTAGAATTTGCAGTACCTTCTAGGTGCTCTGTCAATGAATTGGGTTAATGTGTTTTCCCTTAAAAATGTATATAAATGTCACACAGAGATAATTAGGGTTGGTAAATAATTTGATGCAATCTCAAATAGGTGATGAAGTCTCCAACATCTGGGGAGGCAATTTTTATTGTTAGGCATTCCCTTGCATGATCTAGTACTTTATAGTTAAAGAATAGTTTTGCTCACCTCCTCTAACTAGGGTGTATGTCTCACCTCCCCTCTCAAATCATAACATCTGTTAAAAAATTAATCTTGAGTTAACCTATTGTATATTTAATTTTTTTTTTACACAAAACTAACTCTCTCTCTCTCTCTCTAGCTCTCTCCTTTACTTTTTCTCTCTCCCCGACTCACCTCTCTCCTCTTGTCTCTCTCATCTCTCTCAATCTCCCCTGTCGCCGCCACCTCCCAAAATAGCCCATCTCACCTCTCTGCATTTACCTCTCTACCTCCAGGCTCCAACAACCACTGCCCTCAGCAACCCCCAATATCCCCAAAATCCCACCCCAACATCGAGTTTGAATTTAATTGTTGGATATGATTCTAGTGGGAAGGAACTTAATTGAGTAACTGCATAGTACTATAGGAAATTATGATTTATGAGTCCTTTTGCTCTTTCAAATCTGATGGTTACAATCTACATCAGTGTAGCTGATCAGCATAAGCCATACATGCGCATTGCACAAGATCAAGAATTTTGTTTTTATTTATCTGCACATGACCAACAAAATTTCAGTTAGGAGTTAGGACTAATTAAACTCTTGGCTAACATCAGTTTAGGGGGTTTCGGTGGGAGGAGGCTGGGGGGGTGGTTTATGGAGGCAGAGAGAAATGTAGAGAGGTGAGAGAGATGAGAGGGGCTAGGTTTTAGGGCGGCGGCGGCGGCAGGGGAGATCGAGAGAGACGCGAGAGGTGAGAGGTGAGTAGGAGAGAGAGAGAGAGAGAGAGAGAGAGAGAGAGAGAGAGAGAGAGAGTTTTGTGTAAAAATAAAATAAAAATAATTCAATATATAATATGTTAACTCGATCAGGGTTAATTTATTAAACATATGTCATAATTTGAAAAGGGAGGTGAGCATACACCCTAATTAAAAGATGTGAGCAAAATTGTTCTCTTAGTTTTACTATATTTTCCAAGGCATTAAGAATCAGCCCAAGGATCAAATAAAATAAAAAATCAAAGTGTCTTGATTAGTTGGGAAATTAGTTGGGAAAGCTTTTCAAGCATAGTATTAAAACATGCATCATGCCTTGCCTGTTTTGTGATCATATACATATATTTATTCTCAAGTGTAGGAGAGGGTGTGTCATTGAAACCTTTTGAGGTGGCATGTTAGCTTTGTGATGCCAGCAGCCAGACCCTCTTGTAAGATGAGATAGAAGAAGAAATGGAAAGGGAAAAAGCATTTGTGTGACCAAATTTGTCATATCAACCAAATCACATGCATGCTAATATAGTAACCCTGCTATTAATATACTGGAGTGTGATCTGATTTTTTTCTAACTTTTTTATTCTCACATAGTGTTTTGATAATTATGTTTGTTATTTGCATTAGGGGATTGATTGTGGTTAATTTCTCTTGCATGTTTGTCTTTTGCATTAGGATATTGAGTGTATGAGATGGCTTCAAAAAACGACCTTGACATTGATGATATAGCTCTATGGCCACCTTTTATTGTGGAGCACTTCATTCACTTATTGCATGAATCGGCAAAAAAGGACTTACAAACCTCAACTTTTGATAAGAATGAGTTGGGTGGCATAGGAAATGTCATTTTTACTAAATTTGGTAAGAGATACACTCGTGAGAAGATGAAGTCCAAATATAATAGATTGCGTAAATTGCACTGTGAATTTGCAAAACTTGTGGCTTATACGGGAATGGGGTGGGACCCGAATGCCAACACAGTTCAAACATCTAAAGAGGCATCTAAAGAGGTTTGGGAATCCTACATTAAAGTATGCATAAACTACCTTGCACTGTGATTGCACTTGAGATTGATTTACTTTTATTCTTGTTAAGGTTGAAAAGTATACACCTGATTAAGCGCACCATAGCAGCTTAATTCAACTTGTTTTCATGCAAGGAATTTGAATTTTGTTTTGGTACTTGCTAATTATATTTGTAAATATATGCATATTTGACTATTGTTATTTGATAAATGATGATGTGATATGATGCTAGCTAAGCTTAATTGAGTGAGCCATTTGGTGCTCGATCAATGATTTGGGAAGGAACATCTAATGACTCAAGAGTGTTGATGGATGCAATAAATAGAGAAGAGATAGAACCGATTTCCATTGCCTAAGGAAGGTATAAAGTCATTCAAATACGTTTAAATTCTTTTAACACAACATATATAATATATTTTAATAGTAAAATGATTAATTGCATTGTTCTTCAATAGGTAAATATTATGTTGTTGATTCCGGATACGTAAATATGCCTGGATTTCTCACACCATATCGTGGACAGCATTATCACTTGCGTGATTATAAAGGAAGAAACAAACAACCAAGAGATCCAATGGAATTATTAATTATAGGCACTCATCACTTCATAACGTTATCGAATAGTACTGTTTCAGAGAGTTTAAGATTCATTTTCCTATTTTGAAGTTAATGCTCAATGATCCACTTAGGAAACAACAACTCATTCCTATTGCATGTTGCACATTGCACATTGCACAACTTCATTAGAATGCAATCAAGGGGTGATAGAATGTTTCATCAATACCAAGCTGAAGACCTTGATGTGCATGGTAGATGAAGAAAGCTCGAGGGCAAGTCACTACAACAATACTGTCAATAGATATTACCCATTTTATATCAAATTTGAAATCGACTGATATTGTAAAAAATTATAATATCAGATAATTAGCTGATTTCAAAACTCTGTTAGAAATCACGTGATTTTTTTTCAACTTATATATAATATCTTTTATAAAGACATCGGTCTAAACTGTCAGCTAATATCTTAAAACACCACTTATAATTTTTTTGTCTTAACATCCAAACACACCTGATATGCAACGTTTTAAGTTAAGAAGGGACAAACATGGACTTGAATGAGGAAAATCAAATGAGTGATATTAGAGATCACATAACTGGAGCTATATATGTTAATAACCAGTCTTAGAATTTGTGTTAAATTGAACTTTTTTTTTTTTTTTTTAATGTTTGAAAGATTCTTAAATTTGTGTTAACTTGAAGTAAACTTTGTATTTTGAATTATTCTTGAATTTGTGTTATGAAATTTTGTTATCGGTCTTAGGTTATGAATCTTATGTATTAATCCCGGGCCATAGTTCCTGGATCTCGGGTCTCGACGGTTGGGTCGTATTGAGTCTTGGGTTCAAACTCTAAGTCTAAATCCTTATACAAACAACGTACATATTGAAAAAAAAAAAAAAAATTATTTTAAAAAATTTCAATCGAACAAGTTTTTAACAATTTTAAAATTTTTAAATTGTTTTTAATTTTCATACCAAACAAGTTTTCAAATTTTAAAAAACTAGATTTAAAATCTCACATTTAAAAAATGGATCCATGTTTTTGAATTTTTTTTTTCTTTTGAATTGGATACCAATTAAATTGTCTAAAAGTTCTTTAGTTGTTTAGTAAATTGTATATTAAAAAAAAAAAAAAACAGACGTAAATATTCTATTTGGCGATCTCAATTGGGTCAACTAGGAGGTTAATTCATCCTAGGTGTGACCCAAGTATTGTCCGAAAACAATAGAAGAACAGAAATTGGAGCAATGGGAATAAGTAGAGGATGCAGAGTAGATAGATACAATCAAGGGTTTAAATTTCGATTTTGAGGGGATCCGAAATTTTAACACTAATTCAACAAAAATTCGAAATGTTTCGGCGAAATTTCGACACCTACACAGCAACCCAATANAAACCCTAAACTAGTAAACTATAATATATTTTATATAAAAAATAATTTAAAATATCCCAAATGGCCTAAACTCTAATATCATATACCATATCTTAAACAATATAAAATATAGATTATAAAATATATAGGGTTTAGTGTATAGATTATATAGTATAAATAATATACTAATTTTATTTAACAGTATTTGTTTCCAGCGTGCATTATATTAATCTTATATTACATAAAACCTACTATATAATTTGGTTTCTTCAATTTTTTTTATCAATTTAGTAGATAATATGTGAAATAAACATATGGTAAAGTTTCATTCAAAATTTCCGTATTTTGATAGAAATTTCCGTCATTTCCGTCTAATTTTTGTCGAAATTTAAAAATCTTCGAAATTTCCGTCGAAATTTCCTCGAAACCCGAAATTTTATTCCTTGGATACAATTCAAGGCTGAGTCCAATCTGAAATCACCAGACCTATTAGCAGTAATCGATCTGCATTCCAATCAATGAATCTGAAGGAGAGGGAGGCCACCTCCAATGAATAAGTTACAAAAATTCCTGGATCCCATGTAATGTAAACAGCTAATTTATGACCATTTTGTCAGATTCAACTCATTTACATCATATATAAATAACATCTTATATATCATGGTCAATATATAGACTCAATACTCAAATATTGAGGCAGCTTCATGCATCTTGTATCATGCTGTTTACATTACATCGCATAAAATAAACTAATTACACATTTTACCATTCTTTTTCTTTGTTATTTTTTCCAATATTTATTTATAGACTACACCACAACTTGGTAGATGCACAATCATGGCATTAATTTTCTGATGGTTACTATTGAAACATATACTTAGCAAAATATATCTTACAAGAATTATATGCTTATTATTAATAACGAGTTCTCTTACTTACCTAATTGCATTGGTTACCCAAAAACTACAAATAAAACTAGAAAAAGAAACAAATATTTGAAACCTAATCCAATATTAATTGTTAAAGCTAGTTAGTAATGCCATGGCTGCTTTCTGAATTTTGAGTTTGATCAAACCTACAAAAGCCGATCACACAGCGAAGGCAGCCTTCGAATGAAGTTCAAAGCCGGCGACGGCATTCGATCGCGGAAGATCGGATGGCGCAGGTAATAGAACCCACACGCCATAGCCACCATCTTCGACGGTACCAAGTACAATATCACAGCCACGACCAAACACAACCCAATAAAAATCCCCGTGGCACGTGGATCGCGCCACGTCACCAAGGCCTGCACGCGCTCCCCTTGAGTGGCAAAATCCCCCAGTACCGTCTGCACACGTGCCCCAAGCATCCGTAATTTATCGTACCTGCCCCGCACGACCTCGAATGATCTAGTGCTTGGCACCGCATCAAACTCCTCATCCAGTTCATCCCGGTCAACGCTATCGGCCAATGAGAGCTTCGGGTCAAAGTGCTCTAGTGGGCCCTTGGAACGAAACCTGTAGTTCCAAGCACCAATCACAAACACATAAAATGCCAAGGTGGGGACAATCAGATCCGGGAACCATACAAACAACACCAGCAACGCGTGTACGAGAACCGTAGCCATTGGATTCTTCCAGGAACGTGTGTCGTTTATCCACCCTACGATGTCCATCACGCCCGCAACAACCTTGATGATCCTGAAATAATTCGCACGTACTTTCCTCATGCTAAAGCCCTGTGAATCCGCATCCAGCATGCAAAGCACGACCTCACGCCCGAGCGGCGGTTCCGATCGTGACAAGTGTGCGGCCACGATCTTCACTGCTGCTCTCCTCAACACATCTTGCTGGAGCACCCCTAGTGGCTTTATGTGGTGCATCAACGGCAGCAAAGGCTGTGAGTACACGTGGATTAAATCTAAGGTAGGACTCACACGGACGAAGCGTATGGCTATCTCCATCTCACCCATTTTCTTCAAACCAGCGGGAGATAAAACCAGCAAAGGGTACGTATTTTTGTACACTTTACCTGTAGCCAGCGTAGATATACGTACGCGTAGCTTCCCAATACGGAAGTCGGGACGCGTGGCGTCCTTTGAGCCGTCGATTTCAAACACTCCGTTGCTGTCAAAGACGCCGATACTCAACACCGTGCAGGGATCAAAGACCTTGAAAGTGTACTGCTCGTTCCACTTGGGGTCCAGACTATCGCACACCGTACGCGTGCGGACCCACTTAGAACCATACTTGGCAACACAATATGCGTCCGTACAGCCTTTACCGTTTACCGTCTTGACCGGTATCAAGTTCTTGCAACCAACAATGCCCAGCTCGACGGTGCCAACTGGTGGCTTCCAGAGCTGCCTGGCCGTGGGGCGGTAATCACTGCACACATGCGCCGCCTCATCCATCACGTGGTACCCACCGTCGAAGAAAAGGCGTAAATGCAGTCTGCCTCTGTACACTCTCTTCTCATCTTCCAAGCTGAACCATTTGGATGCGACTTTGCGGTCGTCCACGCGCCGTTCGATGTCGGAGAGTGGGATTTTCGCGACGCCCAAGGTGACCGGTCCTTTCGGTTGCCGGTTCTCTAAAGAGAAAACCAAGCGGTCGCTGAACGGCTCCGCGGCTACGAACAATAAGTCTTGGTTCCAGGACGGCGTGCCGTTCGAAGTGACGGAGGATTCGATCTTGAGGGATTGGAATCCCAGCTGGGCTTTGAGTTGGAACGTGAAGTCCTTTAACGACGCCGTCAAAGGGAGAATGTCTTGGGCTTCGAGGACTGTAACTCGGAGATACCACAGCTTGGGGGACTGGTAGACCTTGGCTCGCGAGTTTGGGCTGCCGGCTGTGTCGGTCTTCCAGGCCTCGGGGAATGACTCGTCAGCCTGGGTGCCCATCCACGTGGCAAGCATTAGATCGCCGTTGATGCGGGCCCCGCCTCCTTCCAGCCTGTACCACTGTGGGGCCAAAGGGCTGTCCGGCGGGTCCCTCAGCGGTATCTCCGAGACGTCGAAACAGACCCCGCCCAGGAAGTTGTGTCCGGAGGCCACGTCGGAGGCGGTGGGGTCGAACACCGGTGGGTCCCACACGGAGACCTCTAGGATGGAGGCGGAGTCCGGTGACTGGCGGCCGAAGGCGAAGGTCTGGTCCCACTCGAAGCAGTGGGTTTTTCGGGCGGGCTTGGATGTGATGTGGTAGTTGGAGGCCGAGATCTTTACAACCGGATTGCCATTGGCTGGGAGGAACCGCGCTTTCACCACTTGGACGAAGAGGTAGTGCATCTTCTCCACCAGATCAAACGACGGCCGTACGATCGTCATACTTTCAGTTGGCTCCAACGTATTACTGTAGTTGACTCCACCTGCCGCTGGCCTCGCCATTGGCTGTGGACCGTTGAATCCGGCGAATTTGACTTCTGGCGCCACTGATTTAGACACGGAAGCTGAGCTGCATGCCATGATGTCAACTTGATCAGCAACTTCACGTTGCATGGGTTCAGGAGCTATTTCTGGTGGTGGGCCCACCTGCTGATCATCGGCGGATGGTGGTGGTGGAGGATCAGAATCTTGAACTTCAGTAGCCGCAGTTTCTGGTGGCGGCGCAACCTGAGCCGGTGGCTCTTCAGTGGGCTTTTCGCTTTCTGATGGCGGCGGTGGGGATTCCGCTGGTGCATCTTCTTTCTTTGCCTCTTCTGCCGGGTGATCAGGCGGTGGCGCCACCTCCGATGGTGGAGGTGGTGCGGTTTCAGCCTTATTTTCCTCCGCTTGCGGTGGCGGCGGGGACGGAGATGGCGGAGCAGGAGGAGGTACAAACTCGTCCACGTAATAAATCTTCAATCCAATGTCGCCTTGAATCCAACTAAAGAAGTTCTTCTTTTCCAAGGGGAAATAGATCAAAGCCTCCTCGCCTTTCCTGACAATCTGAGTGGAACTCAATCGGATCCTCCCGAGAAAGTTGTTCCTCCGGGTCGGGCCGACATTCCTGTCGTGGTACACATCAAGCTCAAGAAGATCGCCAAATACATCAGAAGGCTTACCGAAGTTAAACTCAAGCAACTCGTTCCACACGGGGTTCAAGTCTTGTATCACCGTTTTAGTGCGCCTTCGCTGCCCGTAGAAGTCCACCAGCACGTACGGGCTCGACGTCCCGTGCCCATCTTTGGGCGAAAGATTGCGAGCCTCAACAACCTCAACTATGAGTTTCCGTACAGTGGCCATTGTCGTTGGAGCTTGATTCAAATTATATTTCACAGCAACGTCCCTGCAGCTACTCTAAATATATATCATATTTTACTTTCAAGTTTCAAATGAAAAAGAGAAGAGCTAATCTTGGGTATACAGAGAAACTATGTAGAGGTACATAAATTGTTTATCTTTTAATATTTTAATAATCTATTTTGTGCTGGAAAAATAGAAAAGGATAGGAGATCTAATGTGAAACCGAACGAAGAGAGGTAGTGGGATTCTAATAGTTGTGCGGCAAAGAAAAAAAAAAAAGGTGGTGATAAGAAAATTATTAAAGGTGCTTAACTTGATCTCCAAGCAGCTTTAGACCAAATTCATCTTTTCCTTGTTAGGATAATACTTTTCTTTTTTAGACTGAAGATTCTGTGTCTCATAGTTTAAGCTTTAATTTCCTTTTGGCCATCCTTCACGTAATTTTATTTGAAGCGTCTTTTAATTTTATATGTTTATAGGTTGATGGGTAGGATATATGGTGCCAAGTAAAGGCATGCTTTTTCCAAAGATGAATAGCTTTTGTGTCACCGACCGCTGTTTTCTGCCACCCAACATTGCCTTTCATGATAACTGGAAATTTGACAAAGATGACACTAGCTAGCTAGAAGCTACCTCATCTACCCAACCCTTTCCCACACTTCAATAAATCTTGGTCTGATTGATTAGAAATATAGTATTGGCGGTCACACTCACGACAGAGATTCTGATAAGTTGGGCTCCACTTTATAAAATTTGAATCCGAAACTTAACGAGAAATTTAAGTCATTAAGTGCCACTACTGTTGAAAAGTTCAATTAATATATGGAATTGAAGATTGTGTTCCTGAATTGGATACTCTCCAAAACTAGGCAGTGCAGACTCAAGATGTTTAGTTTTTAAATTATTTATTAAAGATTATTTCACTAAAAAGTTAACTCAATCAAAAATTCTTTAATTATATAACTATTTTCGAATAAATAAATAGTTAAAGAATTTGATTTGAGTGATGGAGAAAAAATATGAGACCCTAATTAAGGAGTTTGAGCTGATTCTTTTTTTTTTTTTTTTTTGGGGTCGAAAATTTGAGTGATCGTTAATGGATGAAGTTGGCCTTCCAGTGCTTAGTGCGTAGCAGCAGTTGATAGATTTGTCATGCTAAGATCTTACGAGTGTCTGGAGTTTCTTTTTGACACCTACTTTTGTTTTATGATACCTTTTGAAAGAGACGTGTGACAAAAAATGAGAGAACAAATTTGGGGGTAGGGGGAGATAAATAGAGATCTAGTTGTCATGTACGTACGTATTTGCTTTCTGACTGTATTTCCCTGTGTCTCCCAAACTATATCTGAGTTTGTATGATCTCAATTAAGGATGCAAATTAAATTCATTTTCAGGTCTGTTCAATGAATCAAAGTTGCCAAATTGATTGGATGTAGCATTGAGGAGCTTAAAATTGCTTTATCAACTCGCAAAATGAGAGTTGGTAATGACAGTATTGTCCAAAAGCTAACAGTCTCACAGGTAAGAAAACTTTCAGAGAAAATATATGGCTTGCATGCTTTTTTTTTTTTTTTTTTTTTTTTTTTTTTTGTTCCATAAAATGTTATGCAAGTTCTAATTAGATTTATAGTTTCCGTAGAATTTCATTAATTAATTAGCAAACCATAGTTCGTAGGCAACCATGCCATCGTAATTCAGTGTTTTTTTTGCTGACTTGTTAAAGAGAACAGTTAAAATAAGGTGAAGGAACCAAGATATGTTATTAAACCATTGAAGATATTATATATACTTTCCTTGTGTGAACTAAATTCTTAAATGATTCCTAATATATTGTTTTGTATTTCCACTTGAAATGAATAAATTGAATGAGGAGGTTTATGAGAGCAGAAAACATGCTTAATCTATTGGCTGTTACTATTCTTTTTCTTTTGTTTTTCAGGAATATTTCCAGGATGGCATTGATTGGACAAAAGTTGAATTTGAAGACAACCAAGATTGCCTTAGTCTTTTTGAAACTAGTTAATTTATTATTGTACTGCCAGTAGTGGGATGTATAGAAATATTTTTGGGCCTTCATAAATCTTGACATTGAGGTCCTTGTATAGATTTCAGACATAATTTGTATGTTGATGGTTATTTCGTGATAATAATCAATCAGGTGGAATTTAGTGGTCATTGTAGCTGCTAAGTTTCTTAAGGTAATCATGTCCAGTTTTACTTCTCATCGATCATGTCTTAAAGTTGCGTGACTTTGAGAAACAGAGTTTTTGGTGCAGGGCAGCTTTCATTTTCCTCAACATAATAGTTGCTGAGTTCTGCTATGTTTCCTACTCCAGAGCCATGGAAAGCTTCCAGCCATATGGTGGAGGATAGTCTTTTCTCCTCCATCCGAACTCATGTCTATGGAAGTAAAAAATATACAAAACCTACATAAGAGTGTTGGTATGATATAATATAATATTACTTATTTATATTTAAGATTCAAAACTTTATTTGATTTTAAATATTATGTCAGTGTAATTCAACAGTTACAACCTTTCACTAAGGTAACTTCTGATGGGCCTAATACAACATTCATGACTCTTTAAAGATGCATGTTGATTTCTATTAATAGAAATCTCTTCAGACTGAAGAAATAACGTTTTACATTTGTCTTTTATTCTGACTTTTATCATCCTCTTCCATATCCTACTCTCTCAACTTTCATACTCTATTATTTGGGCAATGATATTGACTTGACAACCAGTCTTCTGTTTGACGTGCATAGCGGATCAGACATTTGTGAGTTCATTGGGTTGTATTTTGGAGTTGTAGGTGACCGCCATAACCTGCACGTAAGAAGACATCTACGGCTTTTGGACAGCGACTGTCGTGCCTCTCTTGGATTCACAGGCCAAAATCTTTCATCTTATTTATTTAGTGATATATACTTCTTAATTGTCATATAGTTGACTTAGTCATATATATATGTATTGATATATAATTATTAATTACTATAAAACTAACAAAGAGGACAAGCATACCTTAATTCATGTAGCTATTTTTGTATTCTATATGGTAGAAAGGGGAAAAGGAGGAAGGGAGGGAGTGTGTGTGCGTCTTTGAGAGAGAGAGAGAGAGAGAGAGAGAGATTTACCTTAACTACCTTGTTTTTTCATATAGGTTATGTGTTCTATATAATAGAAGGATTAAACAGTATCTTTTGGAAAATGATTATTTAACTATATCATTTTAAGTTGTGAGTGTGCAAGTGAGTGACTGATGATCTTGTGGGCAGTTCTAGTATTGGCCAAGTTTCTACTGTTGCTACTCCAATATCAATTTTTAATTGAAAGTAAGATGATAACTTTCTACTTAATTACGATATTCCTGGGTATTTTATGTTGTTGTCTTTTGTAGTTTTCTGCTCAGATTCTTTTAATTTATTCATTATTGTGGTGACAGTTTTGAGCTTTGTAATTGAGTTTGGTATTAGGTGATTGTTATTGACAGACAGTAGCAATAGGTGATTGCCACTGCCAGACCATAGCAATAAGTGATTGCCACTGCCGGGCAGTAACAATAGATGATTGTTACTATTCGATAGTAACAATAAATGTTACTATTTAATAGTAACAATTATATTTACTATTAAAGCGCAAAATATTATGGATGCCTTATCTTGATTTTTTGTGTTTAATGTTGGTTATTATTTAACAATATGTTTATAAAATGAAAAATACCTAAATTATGTTCATTGTTGCAAGTGGGTGGGATGAACAACAAATTTTTAAAAATGGACTTTTAAAAAAAAAAAAAAAAAAAAACCCTATTTTTTATAATTCTCTCATCTTTATTTGAAAAAAAAAAAACAATAAGCTAGTAATTTTCTCATCCCTTATTCATATTGCATCGATCTCTTGGCCTTCTAAGCCACCATGGTTTCTTTTTTTCTTTTATGAACCAGCCTTTTTGCTTCCGATCATCATTCTGTACATTCATTAGGAAAATATCTCGCCTGTCATATTTTTTTGAGTTTTGTTCATAAGGATCATGAGTTCTGTATCTTCTTCTTTAATTGTGGGTTTTGTGTTCTAAAGTTAATTGAGATTTTCAATTTGTCCATGCACTCCCTCATTTTTTAGTCTTTTGATTTTTTCTTCGCCACTGCTAAGAAAAGTGTTCGCATGCCAAGAAGATGTTCACTACCTATCAAGAAGTTAACCATGGGGACCAATTGTTCATGGGAAACTCTTCAACATCCAAGGTTGAAGGCTTAGGAAAGGTGGTTCTGAAGATGACTTATGGCAAAAAGCTTACTCTCAATGATGTGCTTCATATGCATGACATCCGAAAAGAACTTAGACTTTGGATCGCTGCTGAGCAAGAATGGATTCTATTTAGTATTCAATGCCGATAAGTTTGTACTCACCAAGAGTGGAATATATGTAGGAAAAGGATATCTTAATGATGTTCTTTTCAAACTAAGTGTAATGCCTATTGTACCTATAGTTAATTATTCTGCTTATATTCTTGAATCTCTTAATGTTTGGCATGGGAGGTTAGGACATGTTACTTATGATACAATGCATGCGTAGATTAATTAACATGAACCTTTGACCTGAGTTTAACATTCACTAATACAAAAAACGTAATACACAACGGATTTTATCCGTTGTGTAAGTTGCCAAAATACCGTCGTCTAATCGACCGACGTCTATTGGGGGTACCATTACACAACGGTTATTTTCCGTTGTCTTTATTACATTAACACAATGGTAATTACCAAAATACCGTTGTATATATATCCTAAAAATCCCATGGTTTAAAGGCTACTGTTGTTGAGTATATAACTACACAACGGTTTCTCCTAGAATCCATTGTTTTATGTTCTCAAGACAACGGTTACGTGTACTAATACATGTATTTTACAACTATTTTATTTATAGACACGAGGTGAAATACTCATTAACACAACGGTTTTTGGATTTTAACCGTGGTATAAGTCATTCTAAAAATAGGTGTATAAGATGTGTATATGTCTTTCATACTATGGTGTTTATATGAAACCGTTGTCTTCATTACATTACCACAATGGTAATGACAAAAACACCGTTGTATATACATCCTAANATTCTTAATAAATTATACATTAATTCACAAAATCACAATTTGCTCAAATTTAAACTAATCCACAATAAATAAGGATTTTGGAATTGATAAAGTACCAAATATTAAAAGAAATTTCAAGGTAGCTAGTAATTGTATATATGTAGTTTACTCTCTAAACCCAATCCTATTCACACAACCAGCCATGCTATACACAAAAACCATCTATAACTCAAAAATCAACCATCAAGTTTGTAATCTACCAATTTGCTGCCATCAATCTAATCTAACAATTAATTAAGCCTAGCTATCAATCTTGGCAGCACCCAAAAGAAGCTAGCAAAGTGATCAATGATATATATATACCCCAAGCTAGTCTAGCTAAACACATGGCCTACAAAATCAAGTTCAAAAATGCTATACGTCAAAAATCCACCTTCTACTCGATCTACATATACTGCCCCACAAAGTTTGCCCATTCAGCCCGGACTTCATCGATATCTTCTTGGGTATAAGTATTGTCCTTCCTTCGCTCCCACTGAAACAAGGCAAAAATGGAGTAGTAATTAAAAAGAAAATTCAACTCAAAATAAAAACATAATGAATCCAATAAAGAAATAAACAATATGCCCCTTAGGTAAAAAAGGCCAAGACAACTCATGATATAAGTGCACAACTACATTAATTAAGAATCAAGCACACATATATAACCAGCAAAATGTCCTAAGCTAACTGCACCCAAAACAGAATCCCCCAATGGCCTAAAGAAATTGCACCAGACCACTCATGAATTTGTTATTAATAATATAAGTGCATAACTACATTAATTAGAATCAAACTGAAATCAACCTCAAATTCACACAAGTGATCATCAAACATGGGCCTAGCTATATAACATGGTCACTTCCACAAGTTTGAAAGAATCCACCCAGTATTCCCAATCTGCATGCACCCAAAACAGACTCCCCCAAGCTAATTTGTTTCCTTTTATTCCTTTACTACATTTCCAATTTTTCAGCCACAAAACAAAGAAAAGAATTTCAACATTTCCAAGTAAAAGACAATTTTCATATCACTACTCAGAGTTCACATGACCAACATAATGCCAAGTTACTTATACTTCACTAATGCATACCTTAGTCACAAAAGCTAAGCTCTCATCTTCAATTATTTCCTTCATAAAACGCATAATAAAATAGCCACACTCCTTATCACTTGGCTGTTGAGGAATGCCCTAAATGCAAATAAACATTAATTAGAATGAGCACATATACAGTCCACTTAGCAATCTGTTATTTGAGTTTTAAAGCAAACTACAAACAAGCCAACCTACCGCCATATTTTTCCAGATTATTGCCTTACGCCCTTGCCTATTCCCTTGAGCATTGAAGATTCTAATCCCACTATCGCATGAAAAACCAAATGATTTTAACACTTGTTGATATATGTAAATGAACTTATAACTGATGAACCCCATTAATGGAATAACTTGCAAATTTTGGGACTTCCATGCATGGTCCATCAGCTAGCCACCTCAGCGTGTCTGGTATGTCATGAGTTTCACAATTGAGTTGAGATCTAACCTGCAAGGATAAGCATTCTAATAAAATACAGGAATTACTCACATACATTAGTGCATCCTTTGAACAAATTAAACTTACTCGATTCTTTAACCAAAGAATGAAAGTGTGATTGTGCTTATCTTGCAGCCACTTCTCATTTTTTTTGAACCTAGGATTTGTAGCCTTTAAATAGCTCATATGATCACTACACAAAATTTGAGATTCCTCAATTAATATTGAGAATTCAGCTAATCAAAGACATAATTAATGAAAAGACAAAGGAAATATGGGATTGTCTTACGCGATATAAGGTGTCACTTCATATGTATTCTCTAATACAAACAGATGAGCTTGGTCCAAAAGTTCACGATCAACCCTATGTATAGAAGCACCAGATAAGGCCATACATTCCTTAGAAGATCCTTGATTGTGTCTTGATGAGATTCCAATTGAACTGCCAGTAGAAAGATGTTCAGAGCAAAAATCTAAAGCTTCTTCGGCAATATAACACTCGGCAATGCAACCCTCGGGTCGATGGCGATTTCGAACATACCCCTTTAGCACTTTCATATACCGTTCAAACGGATACATCCATCTGAAGTAAACTGGTCCACACAACTGAACTTCTCTAATGAGATGCACCGTTAAATGAACCATAATATCAAAAAATGATGGTGGAAAGTACTTTTCAAGCAAACAAAGTGTAAGCACTAGATCTTGCTGCATCTTATCTAGTATAGAAGCATCCACCACTTTACTACATATAGAATTGAAGAAGAAACAGAATCTGGTTATAGCATATCTCACAGGCTTCTCCAACACTGAACGTATGGCCACAGGGAGCAATTGTTGCATGAAGATATGACAATCATGTGACTTCATTCCAACAAGTCTTAAATCCTCCATTGATACCAGACTTCTAACATTTGAAGAATAATACTCAGGGACTTTCATACCAAGAAAGGATTTGCATACAGTTCTCTTCTCTTCCCTAGACAGATTCCAACTTGCTGCAGGCAGATGTGTTCTTTTTTCTCCAACAGTAGGTGCTAATTCAGTACGTACCCCCATGTCCAGAAGATCTAAACGAGCAGCAAGACCGTCTTTTGTTTTTGTAGGAATGTTCAACAATGTACCGATAATACTATCGCATACATTTTTCTCAATGTGCATAACATCGAGAATATGGCGAACATGAAGAGATTTCCAATATTCCAGTTCAAAAAAGATTGACTTCTTCTTCCAACACGCTCTTGTATCACCCTCCACATGGTTACGGGGCCACTTTTTTTTCCGAAAGGCAAGAAATTAAGACTATCCACCTTTGCCAATACTTCCTCTCCACTTAATGGCACAGGAGCTGGAGAAAGTTCTTGACGATTATTAAATGCAGCCCTTTGATTTCGATAAGGATGAAATCGTGGTAAGAATCTTCGATGGCCTATGTATGAGCATTTATTACCGTGGACCAACCTGTGGGGTTTTGTGTGTTCTCCACATATTGGACATGCATTATATCCTTTTACGACACAGCCAGATAAGTTACCATAGGCTGGAAAATCGTTTATTGTCCACAACAATACAGCCTTTAGAGTGAAATACTCTCCTTTGTATGCATCATACACTCCTACAACTCCCTTCCATAAACTTTTTAAATCATCAATCAAAGGTGCTAGGTAAACGTCTATATCATTTCCAGGTTGTTTAGGACCAGAAATCAATAGACTCAGCATCATGAACTTTCTTTTCATACACAACCATGGTGGAAGGTTATAAGTGACAAGTAAAACTGGCCAGCAACTGTATCTGCTGCTCAAAGAACTATGGGGATTGAACCCGTCAGATGCAAGTGCGAGCCTAAGGTTTCTAGGATCTTCAGCAAATTCAGGCCACTTATCGTCCACTAACTTCCAAGATGGAGAATCTGCAGGATGCCGCATCTTACCATCTTTCACTCTTTTATCATAATGCCAAGTCAAACTCTCAGATGTTTTACTAGACTGAAACATCTTTTTAAACCTTGGGATAATGGGAAAGTACCACAACACCTTCGCAGGCACCCCCTCCTTAATAGTTGAATACCTACTTAACTTCCACCTTGACACATTACAGTTAGGGCAATTAATCTCATCTGCATACTCATTTCTATACAAGATGCAGTCATTAGGGCATGCATGTATTTTCTCATAGTCCATCCCTAAAGCACACAAAATCTTCTTTGCCTCGTACATAGATGTGGGTATGTTATTACCTGATGGAAGAAAATCTCCAAAGGCAATCAAGTAGTCAGTGAAACTTGCATCACTCAATCCATGCTTCGCTTTCAAATTGTACAATCTTACCAGTGCTCCCAACTTGGTGAATTTATCACAACCAGGATACAAAGGTTCATCGCCATCCCCAACCAAATTCATGAAATCGTTAGAATCATTTGAAAATTCTTCCTCTTCATTATCTCCCATATCCACTGTTTCGGAGACAAAATTATCTTCTTGTTCCTCCACACTTCTAGCTGCATTCGCAAATGTACTAGAAACTTCTCCGTGCCATATCCAATTTTGGTAACTTTGGTCAACCCCATTAAAATATAGATGATCCCTTATAACTCCAATCCCAAATTGTCTCATATTTCCACATTTTTGGCAAGGACAATGAATGAGGTTTGGGTTTCTAGCATGCTGTAATGCAAACTTGAAGAATTCTTGAATCCCTAACTCATATGCCCTTGATCTTCTATCCGCATACATCCATGACTTGTCCATCTTTGACTTGTCCATACAAACATGCATGTCATTTATAAAATCATACCAAATATTGACTCTAGTGAAACAAAAAAAATACAAAGATAAACTAAACACAACCACTATACCATTGAACATGGGCATGCAATTGAAAGCTAACTGGTCTTACAGTAAAACCCATATCAGTAAAACCCAATAAACCCCATATCAGTAAAATCAATCACAAACCACAATAACTTCCATTTTAAGATTGACCAAAGTAAAGCCTAGATCATCTATTTTAATTCCATTTTTATCAAGCCACAATAACTTCACCCAGAACTAGAACAAGAATAAGAGAGACAGAGTAGGTGACAGAGAGGAAATCAACACTAACCTGCAGGCTGATCTAAATTAGATATTTCAAGCTAGCACAATGCATCTTAAAATTATACACCTAGTTCAGTCTTAGTAATTTCCTCAATTGAAATAAAGCAAACACAATGGAGTAAATGAACTTATATGGTTTCTATAGGGTAGGGGAGGGGTAGCAACTTTCCACTTCAATATACAATTACTTACTCATAACTATTTTTCTCATCAAAATCAAACATTCATTATAATGAGTAACAAAAGTTAATCAATAGCATCAAGAAATCAATATAATCCTTTCAATAGTCTACAAATAAAACCCCTACCATCAAAATAGAAGAAAACAAGATGCCAAAACCAACAAAACGAAAAAAAAATAAAAGGGCCTGATGAACTCACCTTTCCAATTCAATCAGCAGCCTAGCTATTTTCTTTCCCCAAGCTCAACAATATCACCAAATATCACCAATATGAACTTCACCTTCAGCAAAAACACAAAACAAAAAGGTTTAGAAGAACCTCAAAGAACAAAAATCAGATATGCACAAAAAAAGAAAGAACAAAATGTAATGAGGAAAAAATCCCCCAAAATCAAACCCTATATCAACTGTACCTGAATCGGAGTGCAGAGATGCGCGAAGATGATTCAAGGGAGTGCAGAGATGGCCGGGCGATGAGGAATGGGCGGAGACGATGAGGACGGAGATGGAGGTCGGTGACGTCAAGAGACGTGTAGATGGAGAGCGAGGGACGATGTCGAAGATGGAGATTGACGCGCAATGAGGACAGAGATTGATGCGCGAGAGGGAAGATCGGTGAAGCCAGAGGATTGAGTTGAGGAGGGAAGATCGATTGATCAATGAGGACTAAGTTGTGGGCTAAGTGTGTGTGAGTTTCTGAAAGGTGAAGTCAAAGGGCTTTGACCCAAAAAAGACCTAATTAAGGCGCGATATATTTCATTAACGCGGTCATGCGCTTGTCAAATACAAAGACCCGCAAAATTTTATATTTTTGTGAAACTTGCCCAACACAACGGTATTCCCTAAAACTATTGTCTGTTAATTATTAGGAAAAATTATCAAACCAAATACCATGGGATAATATACATTAATATAACGGTTTGTTAAAAACCGTTGTGTGGTAAATTAAGATAACGGAAAAAATACAAAACGTTGTTTATTGACCGATGTCTATTACATTTTTTGTAGTAGTGATTGATGCTAGTCATAAATGTGAAACTTGTGTAGAAGCAAAATTAACTAAAATGTCTTTTCACTCTACTGAAAGAAGTACAAAACCTCTAGCATTAATTCATAGTGATATCTGTGATTTTAAGTTTGTGCAAACTAGAGGTGGTAAAAAGTATTTTATTACTTTTATTGACGATTGCACAAGATATTGTTATGTATATTTGCTAAGGAGCAAAGATGAAGCCTTAGAAATGTTCATGATAAGAACAAAGTTGAGAACCAACTTAGCAAAAAGATAAAGGTTTTAAGAAGCGATAGGGGAGGCGAATACATTGCACCCTTTGCTAGGTTTGTGCTCAACATGGAATTATTCACCAAACCACCGCTTCTTATTCACCTCAACAGAATGGTATTGCTGAACACAAAAATTGTACATTAAAAGAATTGATGAATGCTATATATGTTGATAAGTTCTAAGCCACCCCAGAATTTGTTGGGGGGGGGGGGGGGAAGCATTGCTTTCTGCTAATTACATTCTCAACAAATTACTTCATAAGTTAAATAAAACACATTATGAGTTATGGAAAGGTTGACCACCTGACCTTCCTATAAATATCTCAAAGTGTGGGGGTGTTTGGCTAAGGTTGTGGTCCCTAATCCTAAAAAGGTTAAAATTGGACTGAAACCATTGATTGTATTTTCATCGGTTATTGTGTAAACAGTAGTGCATATCGATTTCTTGTGCATAAATAAGATAATACTGATATACATGTAAATGCAGTTATCAAATCAAGAAATGCAACATTTATTGAGGATATATTTCCATGTAAAGTTGCACATGATCGAAGTTCTTGGATCTGGGGCCGCTGATTACGGCTTTAAGCGATGATATTTGAGGGTGGTGAGAGAGGAATATTGAGACTTGAACTATAAATTTAAAGTGGGGTTCAATGTAAGCAATGGTGAGTTCATGCTCGTCGTACTCAGGGTAGAGGTAGGAGATGGTGGGAGTAGGATTGGCCATTTGACCCATGAGTGTGGGTACCCGCAACACCTGTTCCATTAGGGGATGGGTTTGGGACATTATTAATGGGTTTGAGGATTTTTATAAAACCCATATAGAGATAAAGTGGGTTTGGGTAATACCCATGGGTATCCAAATATACAAAACAAAAAATCTTAACACAGAGCCACAGAGGTCTGCTATATTTCCAACAGAGATTACAAAGTAGGGATTATTTGTGAGCACTCTCTCTCTCTCTTGCGCTCTCTTGCTTGCTCAACATTCATGTTCTACTGGTGGCAGTGGCACATTCACATTGGATGGGTATATAGGTGTCTTTGTGGTTTGCAGCGTTTTGGGTGCTTGGTGATTGCTTTTGGGGTAATTTTAATTCTGTGAATCATTTTTCATTCTTGCTGCTGTGGATTAATACTGAACTGGGTTTGTTAAAGCTCATTGATTAACTTTTGATTCTTTAGGATTTGATAAATTTGAAATCTAATAGTTGAAAGCCATGGAGTTATGTATAATTATAATTTGATTCATTGAAGTACTATGAGCTTGGGTTGAGTTAATTATTGTTTGAAGGTTTTGCAAGACTAGTGCCACATTAGAACTATTAGTATATTGTTCTTTATTTTGGTGGGTAAAAACTAATAAATGTATAATTATATACTGTGTTTGTAGGTTACTTGTTATTTAAAATGTGATTAACTTGTTAAACTATGTGGACTAAGGAGCAATAGCTAGTATATTAAGTTGTTTATTAGATTATAGATGGATTCGGAACACTTGTCAATTAGTGGTACTCAAGCTGAGAACCAAATTGATAGTGAAATACCAACTGATGCAGAGTCCTACAAAACTCTTTCAGGTGATGGTGGTGATGGTTCACGCAAAAGAAAATTAACGTCAACTATGTGGAACCATTTCAAGAGAATAAAAATTAATGGGGCGTGGAGAGCGGTTTGTAATTATTTTCAAAAGGACCTAAGTGGGGTGCGTACTAATGGGACTAATCACTTGCATTCACATTTTAAAAAATGTCCTGGGCAGAAAAATACGGATGCAGGACAAGTGGTGGGCGATGGATCTGTGAAAGTTGGTACCTATAATTTTGATGAAGATAATGCAAGGAGAGAGTTTGTAAATATGGTAATTTTGCATGAGTACCCATTGTCAATGGTTGAACATATTGGATTTAGGAGGTATTCTAATGCCTTACAACCATTATTTAAGGTTTCTTTACGAAACACAATTAAGAGAGACATCCTTAAGATTTTTGTAAGTGAGAGGGAAAAGACAATGAAACTTTTGGAGATGAATATGAGTCGAATAGCAATTACAACAGATATGTGGACCTCAAATAACCAAAAAAGAAGGTTTATATATGGCAATCACTGCACATTTCATTGATGATTCGTGGATTTTGCAGAGTCGACCTTTGAGGTAATTTATTTCTCTTTTTTCCATGCTATGTTTGATTGGTATATATTAATATCTAGCTTTTATTTATCTTTCAGTAATTAATTGGTGGTGATTATTTTGAGCTGTAGAGGCCTTTGTAGTTAAGCCATAAGGTTGCAATTGTTTTATAGTGTGACTGAGTTGTTTTCAGGTACCATATATCCCACATCCAATCTTTTCTTTCCAAATATTTGTGAGATTCGGATGGCAATTTATGAATGGATGGAGTCAAACCAAGATATAGTGAAAGAGATGGCAACTAAGTTTCATAAGTATTGGAACACAATTCATGGGATAATGGCAATTGTCACTGTTTTGGATCCAAGGTTCAAGATGAAATTGATTGAGTTTTATTTCCCTTTAATGTATGTAGATAATGCTTCATTGGAAATCGAGAGGATTCGAAAACTAGATTATGATTTGGTCAAACAATATCAATCAAGGGTTCAATCCAATAATGAATCTTCTTCGCTTCTTTCATCTTCATCAAGTTCACATCATTTTGGAGTTGTTGACAATTTGCACAAGTTTGACTTATTTGTTTCTCATTCTGTTAGTGTGGATAATGTTAGGTCTGACTTAGACCGTTATTTGGATGAGTCTCTCTTACCTAGAACTCATGACTTTGATATACTTTCATGGTGGAGGACAAATGGGATAAAATATCCTACTTTGCATGCTATTGCTAGGGATATCTTGGCAATTCCTATGTCTACGGTTGCTTCAGAGTCCGCCTTTAGCACTAGTGGAAGAATCGTGAGCCCACATCGGAGTCGACTTCATTCAAATACCATAGAAGCTTTAATGTGTACTCTGGATTGGCTTTGGAATGAAAAAAGAGGTATTGGAAATGAATTATCACTACAAGAAAAACCTTAATATATATCAGTGATAAACCGATATCTATTTAGGTTTCCAACCGATATATTGAGTGCTGATATCTATTCTCTCATATTACATATCGGTTATACACTGATATCTATACTATATTAGATATCGTATTTGTTTGATAATCTGATATGATATACCACCATCGTTATCAGATATTAATCATTTCTGATATCTTAAAAACTGCATACCGATATGTAAGATACTTATGATATCATTAGTAATTTTGAAACCGATATAAAAAATGTATTCAATATCGTCTTGGTACTTAAAATCAGATATAAAATGAGTATAGCATATCGGTTTTGTACTTAAAATCAAATATAAAAGGTGTATTCAATATCGGTTTTGTACTTAAAATCGGATATAAAAGGTGTATAACATATTGGTTTTGTACTTAAAATCGGATATAAAAAGTGTATTCAATATCGGTTTTGTACTTAAAATCGAATATAAAAGGTGTATAACATATCAGTTTTGTACTTAAAATTGGATATAAAAGGTGTATTCAATATCAGTTTTGTGGCAGTCCAATGCTAAATGAATCAAACCATTACTGTTTCGTGGAAGCTTTAGTGGCTAAGTTGTATTTTGCAATGGATCTAGCTACTAAAATTTGCAAGCCTCACCCTCATTTTATAGTTGCATATATAAAAGTTGCCTTTTGCAATGGATTCAACCACTAATATATAAGAACCTCACTTTCATTTTATAGTTGCATGAAAACATATATTGGAATAGAAATTAATTTGAAATTTATGAATCTGTGAATTAATCACATTCTGCAATACATGATGTAGAGCATTTCTTTTATGCTATTCTTGGAAAATACAGTATTTACTGCATGATTTTCAACGTGTATCATATGCATTTCCAAAGGATTGGAAAATGCATATATACCAAGAACACTTGAAACACAAACAAGTTTACAGAGAAAACTGGAAATTAAAATGGAACCAATTGTACCAGATAATTAACCAAATTGAAGCTAACTGCATATTTATATATTGTAAGTCAACCATTACATACCATAAAATACTAAGTGTTTCAAACTTGTTGACTCAAACATACTAGACCTATTAGCCTGCCATCTCCATTACATCACATATTAAAAATCATTTCCTAAACAAAAGGTCCAAACAAAACCAAGTGGACAGATCAAAACAGTGAACACATAATCTTTAGCCAAACTTACTGTTATATATCAAGATCATCACCTAAATATAAAGCAGCAAGTTCACTCCATTTCACCTCAAGGGGACTATATTCACTGAACTAAAATACCAATCAAAATACTAGAAATAGCTTTCTTACTATGATTATATCAGCTGGCTCATGGATTAGTTTCCCTCTCTTCTCCACTGTTAGACGTTGCCCTTCTCTCAACATCAATTGGCTTCTACCCCACGCTATCCGGAGTGCTGCTTTGAGACATTGGAGTGACATGGGATTGGATCCTTAAAGTAGCATTTGGTGTGAATGGCCCACATACATAAGGACTGCTATTAGGAGCACCTGATCCACGCATCTGAGATGGACAAGGTGAAGTATTGCTGCTGCTGGCGCCAACCTATCCTCTAAGGTAGGTGTCAAGTGCACTTGACACCCTACCATTGAAGTGGAAGTCCATCTGAGCATGTTGCCTTTGGAGGTGCATGATTTCCACATGATGCATGGCACGCGGCCTCTCATTCTCAATCCTGTACTGCTCCATAAGCCTCCTTGTTTGTTCAATCTCCATGGAATAGTTTTATTCCACAGCAGCTACTTCCCTCTGTTGTTGTTCATACGCAGCCGTCAAAGAGTGTAACTCTGCAACCATGCACGCCTATCAACATGCATCCCAGGTATATCAGCTAGGGTAACACCAATTCCATAGCCTCTTATCCCACTGCTTTTCTCAGAGTAAGAGTAAGATGCCAAAATAGAAATTAGACAATAATTTACCAGCATACTCAAAAACAACACCCATTTGAAGCTTTAAATCAGAGTAAGAGTAAGATGCCAAAATAGAAATTAGACTAAAGACACAGAGTATTATCCATCAATATTGAAGCTTTAAATTAGTGCATGACATAAAACCAACCTTCTATTTTAACAAGTCTAATTTAAAGCATATATTTTTTGAGGAGTGAACCATCCAAATTCTGAATTGTTCACAGTAGGTGAATGCTGCAGCACTCCCAAATGGAATCAATTTGAAATGCTGACCCTTACCAAGTAAAGATGTATGTCCCCTATCGATGAACCATCAGCTGCTTTATAAGTATAACAACTAAGAACAAGAAACTCAAGCATGACATTAGATTTTCCAAACCAATATAAAGGAAGAATTGGCTAGAGAGGTGGCATGTGCTTTACTTTAATGTACAAAGACCAATAAAGAAGAAAAGAGATACTTTGACTGGTTGAAAAACCTATATTTAGAAAAACCTCTTAACTAGTTAACTAGTTAACTACTTATTACCTAGTTAACTACTTATTATTTAGAAAAGATAATAACAAATAAGAAGATAACTGCTATACATGGAGGCTGCTCAAAATGTACCTGCTTCTATTGGTACAAGATCCTTCATGCCTTGATTAATTATCTGCAGATGCTCCGATTCTTCAGCTGCAGACCATAACCCTGTTTCAAAACATTCTCAACAATAATATTATTAAGCTGCCATGCACACATACTCAGCTAGTGTCTCTGATTTATCATATATATATATATTAAGTCCCAAATATTTCAAAGCCTTGCTGATAGATTGTCACAACATGCAGTTAATAATTTGAATACACATCTAAAACATTTCTGCAAAAATTGCTTCTAGATCCTAGTACTTGATTGGATACAATCCATGAAATTAAAAGGAAAGGACATCTTGGGATATACCAACACATCTTAGCTCTTTCATTAACATAATTCAGCTAGTACAATCT
>QANW01008704.1:14039-55709 GCA_003254865.1 Dryas drummondii | reverse complement strand
TATTAGAGTTTGATTAAGGCATTTGCCTGATAACCAAGTTTTCTGTTATTAGTTTGTTAATTAAAGTATCATTGCTTAGTTGGCATTGCCTCATAGGGTAGTGCTTGTATTGCTGTAAGATCTCATAGGCTCATGTGTGGCAATGGTCACATTTGATTGATACTATGTCGTTTTGTATAACAGAATTTTGGAATGGAATATAGTTTTGGCTGGTGTGTGCATCTTGCACATGTGAGCATGCCTTTCTCGTGCATCATCTTCTCCCTTCTCTCATTGCTCTAAAATTCTCTGTAACTCCAGTACCATTCTTGCTTACATTCCTGGTCCCCACCCTCCCAGCTCACAGATCACCGGAATCTGTTCATCGTCGATTTCAACAAGCGAAGTGCAGAGAAAGAGAGAGGATGGGGAGATGAAGATTTGGGGGCCGACTGAGAATGAGAACGAGAGAGAAGGATCGAGTGAGAGAGACGGACTGAGTGAGTGTGAGCGAGGGTGAGAGAGAAGAGAGCGCGATGGGAATGTGTGTTTTGTGAGGGATATCGTGACTGGGCTGGGGTTGGGAACTTAAGTTGGGGAAAAAATTCTCCGTGTTTTTTTTAGGTGAAGTATAGATATCAGATGGTGTGGCTTACATATCGGTTTTAAAAAAATCTTAATCCAAATTGCAAAATTTAGATATCGGAAACAAAAATTGGTGATATGTGAATGAGTTTAGATATCACTTAAAAAATTAACTTATATCTAAAACTCTATAATATCGATTAATGTAAAAACTGATATTAAAGAAGTGATGTCTATTACAGTTTTTCTTGTAGTGTATGTATGTAGTAATAGCAAGTGAATTTGTTCCTCTATGTTTACTAATTATTCTTGTTATTATATGATTAGGTTCAAGTTCTACAACAACTCTTGGAGATTTCACATGTGATGAAGATGTTGAATTAAGTGAGATAAAATGATTGGTATACTTTTTTTCTTTTTTCGGTGCTTATGATTGGTATACTTTGCTGTAATTTTATATGATTAGGTTCAAATTTTAAGTCATATTATTTGAATTGTTGCAGGGCCCTTTGCAATCTTGCATTGATGATGAGAATGTCGAGAACATCACACTTTGTGATTGAGCTTAGAGATATAGCATTAATAAAGAGAGAAGCTTGGTAGACAAGTATGACAAGGATGACATTATGGTGAAGGGCCGAGAGGACAAGGCTAAGATATTGATGGACAGAGAAGGATAGAGCAAGTACTTATAGATTTTTAATTGATTGGATATATGAACACAAAATTGCTAATGACCTTGATTAGGACCAATTAGTTTTATATTGTTTTTATTTTTTGGTTTAACTAACAAGATATATGAGATATGAGATGGATGGAAGAGGTGCAAAATAGATCATTTTAATTTTTGAAAATTTTTCGTGCAGGATCTTTGAAAAATTTTCAAAGGTAGCCATTTAGAAAATAGACTAATTTTTCAAAGTTAGTCTTATACTGAGATTAATATAAAGCCTTGAAAGCTAGCAGAGGAAGAAAAAATACCAGAAAGATAATGAAATAATAAAGTGTTTCCTCCAAAAATTGAATTATTTGATTAGAATTATATTTTATTTAAAAAAAATTTGTGGGTTAATGGGTTGGGTTCGGGCAACCCATTAATCTGGTGGGGCAGGTATGGGTAATACCCATGAAAATAGTAATGGGTATGGCATGGGTATGGGTATATCAAAATTTAATGGGATGAGTTTGGGGTTACAGGTATCTACCCACTGGGTCAAATGTTCATTCCTAGGTGGGAGGTGACCTGGGCTTGAGAGATTCTTTGGCCCAAGAGGGTGACATGGAAGGAGCGGCTTGAGTTGGATTGAGGCATAATTCTAAAACAGCCTTGATGAAGTTGTAGGCGTCATACGCATTTCAAATGCAGTGGTTGAACGTATAGGCTACAACGAAGCCTCTGCATGGAAGTCTTGTAACCTATAACCAAAAAAAATTAAGGACATTAATATTTATTACTTGTTCAGCAAAAAGTAGAAGTGATGACGAGTTGGAAGACAAGTAGAGGGTGTGTTTGTGAGAGAGACACAAGTGGATATATATATATATATGAGAAGTGTTCTAAAACTAATTAATTAGTAAATTAATACGAAACTAACCATACTTTTGGGTTCACCATATAACCAATCTTATAATCCGAACTGTCCATTTTTTAGGTTATACTTCAAAGATCATCATTGTAAAAATCAGCTATATTATAAATCATTTAGTCATCTAATTGTGATCAAATAAATAGACGATCACTGTTTTCGATAAAAGTATATAAATAATTGTTATAATAATCAAATGCCTAAATGATTTCTAATTTTAAAGATTTTTTATAGATATGATCTTTGAAGTAGGGCCTAAAAAATGGATGGTTCAGATTTTGAGATTACATTGTGCAGTGGGCCCAACATGATGGTTAGCTTTGTAGTAACTTGCTAACTAGTTAGTTTTAGAGAATTTTTGTATATATATATAGATGAGTGCTCTAGAGCTAACCAATTAATAAGATAATTTGATGCTATCTATCATTTTGAGCCCACTACACAATGTAATTTCATGATATGGACCGTTTATTTTTTAGGCTCTCATTCCAACATCATCCTTAGAAAAAGTAACAAAATCAGAAATCGTTTAGTCAACTATTAGTAAGCTAATTGTGCTCATGTAAATGGACGAACACAAGTTTTTCAATAAAAGATGAAATGATTGTAATGATAAACACATGGCTAAATAATTTCAGATTTGGTTGGATTTTTGCAAGGTTAATCTTTGAATGCGGACCTAAAATATGAACGGTTTGGATTATGAGATTACATTGTGTTAGTGGGCCAAAAATGGTGGTTAGTATTGTATTATCTTACTAACTAGTTTGCTCTAGAACATTTTTGTATATATATGACGAATAAATTAAAAGTAGAGTTTAATTACTATGTTATGTCTAACTTTCCCAATCAAGTGTGCAAGTGCAGCTTCATTGTCACCCTCAAAAAGGATTTTTCGGCGTCTACAATTCACATTATTATACAAATCCTTAATCATGTAACCAACACTACGGTAACCTCATGCTCGGTCGACTATGGACTCGTATATTTGACATTTTCTAATTGATACACCTCTCATTGAAGTGATATGTACAAGATATGCGTCTGGGACAAAGTGGTGTGATCGGATTAGAGGAGCCTCGCATGGCATTGCAAGTGGGTGGTTTGTGTTGCACACAAAATTTCTTCAGAATATAATTAACAATCAGTTTTCCTACATAACCCAATGCGAAATGCTGCTGGACAATTAAACATTGTGATGCCCTTGGGATATCGCTTCTTATTCGGCGATTTTATGTACTTCTCAGCATTTTCCCCTTTCTTTTCACAAACCCATAATCTTCTACTGAATTGATTGGTGACCACAGACAGTCGCCCATCACGTACCCTAACACCAAATCTCATCATTAGCGCATAATCTCTGTAAAACTTGTCTGCTTCTTCTAGTGTCTTAAATTCGGTGCCTTCAAGGTCATTTTCAGTTAATTGGTCATAACTTATTCTGTTGTATTGCAAAATAACACCCGACCGAGATATGTTACAATTTGGGGTTGGAGGAGGGGAACATTCTGAGCTCCATGGGGTGCAGAAGTTGCAGCAAATTCATCATCACGCACGGTACCCAACTCTTTATAAGTAAATGTAATTCATGAATTGTCCATAATTGTATATAGACAAAAGAGTAATTGCATTCTTAGATTAGTCAATACAAGCTATTGTTTGTCAATCAGGTTTGGACATGCAATCACGAATTACATTTTGCACAACTAACAATCTAAAAAATAAAAATTCCAATTTCAAGTCAAATCCTCATACAAGAGACTACCCATTATTGTAAACCCCACCAACTTCTACCCAAAACACTCAATCGAACTAATCCCTAAAACCATCCAAATAATCCTAAACCCAAATACCAATATCAGCCAAATTCTCAGACTAAATGGGAAAACGTCAAGAGAAATTTAAGCCAAAGTGTGAAATCCCTAAGTCCATATCTTGACATCGAACTATTAACAAAACTACCCACATGATCCTAAACCTGAATACCAATTTTAAGCCAAATCCTCAAACTAAATGGGAAAACGTCAAAACTATACCAAACCCAAAGTGCAAAATCCCTAAATCCATACCTGGAAATGTAGGCGATGGATGAGAACTTCTTTAGAATTGAAATGAGGAGAGAACGTCGATGATACCTTGAAGTGAAGTGTAGGCGATATATAGGTGAGAGAACAACAAAGGAAGAAGAGATCGTTGGAGGGAACATTGCTGATACCTAAATCCCTAAATCGCTAATGGATCAGCTCTGTTCTGGGATTTCAACTCAAGGCAGCAGAAGAAGAACAGACCGTTGGAGGGAACGTCGCTGGTACCTAAATCCCTAAATCGCTAATGGATAGCTATGTTCTGAGATTTCAACTCAAAGCAACAGAGAAAGAAGAGATCGTTTGAAGTAAAGTGAAGTGTATACCGTTGGAGGGAGAAAGGCTAAGGATCAAATTCCAGCCTTCTCTTTCCTCCAACTCACTTTTTCTCTCATCCAATTAAAGAGATGGGCTACCGATTCAGCCTTGTTAATTTTTTTTCTTAAAACAACCCATCCAACGGTTAAGAAAGTGAAGACATTGTGTATGCCTGCGGTCATTGTAGAATTTTTGCAGTAAGATGGTGTCAAGTGAGGGCATGCTTTTTCCAAATGATGACTAACTTTTGTGTCACTGACCCCGGTTTTTGTTACCCAACTTTGCTTTTATGATAACTGGAAATTTGACAAAGATGACTAACTAGCTCGTGCATCCACCCAACCTTTTGTCACACTTGAGTAAATCTTGGTTTGGTTGATTAAAAATGTAGTACTGGTGACACAAATGAGACAGAGATTCAGCGAATTTCGGTCCCCGATTTGAAGTACTTTAGCTATTGAGTGCCGACTCTTTGTAAAGTTGAACTATCTTAGGTACAGTAGAGTCACTTTATGTGATGGATACAGGTTTAAGGATGAAAAATCAATACTTTAATAACTGAAAGATAAATTCATACCATAACATTTAAGGATTAAAAATGTGCTGCATAAGATGAAGTGATTGTGTTAATATAGAATTTTCATACATAGCAAATTGTGTTCCACAATATGATAATTCAATATCCCGAAAATTTAACAAAACTAGGTTTCGATTTCGACCCCTCCTCAAATCGAAAATTAAACCCGGCCTTGCCTATACTTGAAAGATGTAAAGTGTAAATAACCCCTTTAATTAATATACATATGAATGAGCGTAAGAAGAAAATGTCACCTTGAGGAACCGGTGCAAATCGATCCTGCAAAGTAGCAATTAAGAAACTGCCTCTCCAGCTTGAGAATTCTTGCTAATTAACATGAGAATGATACTTATGAGCGAAAAGGCGACAAGCGTTGGTTTTTTTATTTATCCCATGTACCCAAACCTATAATCTCAACAAACAGATAACACATCAGATGAACAAAAAAGATCAAGGGTAGGCCGAAAGTTGTGATAAGCACTTTTCTATTGATACAGGTAAAGAAAAATCAAAATAAAAAATTTCGGTAGGTATCATCAACCAATTTCATTTGACTGTTGTGTTTACTTCTTCCACTACTTGTGTTTTCTAACCTTCACATATTTTCTATTGGACTTATAAACACCACCTTCAATACTATTAGAGTTTGATTAAGGCATTTGCCTGATAACCAAGTTTTCTGTTATTAGTTTGTTAATTAAAGTATCATTGCTTAGTTGGCATTGCCTCATAGGGTAGTGCTTGTATTGCTGTAAGATCTCATAGGCTCATGTGTGGCAATGGTCACATTTGATTGATACTATGCCGTTTTGTATAACAGAATTTTGGAATGGAATATAGTTTTGGCTGGTGTGTGCATCTTGCACATGTGAGCATGCCTTTCTCGTGCATCATCTTCTCCCTTCTCTCATTGCTCTAAAATTCTCTGTAACTCCAGTACCATTCTTGCTTACATTCCTGGTCACATTCCAGGTACAAACTCAGTAAATCCAACATGGTATCAGAGCCCAGGTTGGTTCTGTGATTGGGGCGTTGTACTGTGTGAGTGAGCTTGAGTAAAACAGAGGTACAAATCCATCTAGATCTAGGCATGGCTGGGTCTGGGAGTGGTGAGCTACGAGCTCCCATTTTTGATGGTACTGAGTATGAGTTTTGGAAGGTGCGCATGGTGACTATCTTCAAGTCACATGGCATCTGGAAGTTAGTAGAAAAAGGGATTACAATCCCAGAAGCAAAGAAGAAGAAGGAGAAGGCTAAGTAGGAAAGAGACTCCAGCATCGATGAGGAAGATGAACTGGAAGCTTACATGGAGGAGCAGAATATGAAAGATGCAAAGGCATTGGGCATCATTCAAGGAGCTGTATCCAAAGAGATTTTCTCTCGGATCATCAACCAAGACACTGCCAAGGGAGCTTGGGATCTTCTACAAACAGAATATCATGGTGATGAACAATCCAGGTCAGTTAAATTGCAAAGTCTGAGGAAGGAATTTGAATACATGAGGATGAGGGAGAGTGAAGCCTTGTCTGAATACTCTACTCGTTTCTTTGATTTAACTAACCAAATGGAAAAATATGGTGAATGCTTGTCTCAACAAAGAATGGTGCAGAAGGTCTTGATTAGTGTAACTAAAGTCTATGATCCTATGTGTGTGGTGCTCGAAAGGACTAGTGACTTAAACTCTGTGTCTGTAAATGAAGTATTTGCTTCTCTCAAAAGCTATGAGTTAAGGCTAAGCAGACATGAAGAAGATGATGAGAAGGTGGAAAGGGCCTTTGCTAGTATGAATATTAGCTCCAAAGGACAGAACAATCAAGCAAAATTTCACAATCATGATGGGGGAAAACAAAACTTCAAGAGTTGGAAGGGAAAACCAAAGAAATGGGATAACAAGTTTCAATCTAATTTGAAACCAGGAGGTGACACTAGGAAGGCAAAGTGCAAAGTGTGTGATAAAGCCCACTATGCAGAGTGCTGGTTCAAGGGAAAAGTGAAATGCTACAATTGTGATAGGTTTGGGCATGTAATGAAGGATTGCCATCAACCACACAAGAAGGGACAGGTTGCTAATTATGCAAACCAGGTCCATGAGCCTGCCACCATGTTCTATGCATGCCACAAAGCCTCTGTGGAGAAAGAGCAAGGTGTTTGGTATTTAGATAGTGGCTGCAGCAATCATATGACTAGCCATGAGTCACTTCTGATCAACATTGACAAAAGTATGAAATGCAAGATAAAGATGGGGACTGGAGACATTGTGGAATCAACTGGGAAGTGAGTCTTACCTGTGCAAACCAAAGGAGGAACAAGGCACATCACAGAAGTTATGATTGTGCCAGGGCTGGATGAAAATCTTCTCAGTGTTGGACAACTGGTGGAGCATGGTTATTGGCTAGTATTTGGAGAGTACATGGTGACCATTTATGAAGATAAGAGTATGGAAGCTTCTGTGGCAGCAGTTCAAATGAAAGGGAATAGGTGTTTCCCACTTGTACTCGAGGACATAAGTCCAATGATGGCAAAGAAGGCCACAGTGACTGGTTCTAACTGGAAATGGCATAAAAGACTTGGCCATTTGAATTTTGAGAGCATGCTGCAATTGCAGGACAAAGAAATGGTGATTGGCTTACCAAAACTCACAAAAGGAGAGCATGTCTGTGAAGGGTGTGCTTTGAGCAAAAGTCACAGGGAAGCATTTGACAAAGGGAAGACTGTTAGAGCTGTTGATCTGCTAGAATTGGTTCACACAGATGTCTGTGGACCAATGTCAGAAACCTTGGGAGGAAACAAGTATTTCCTCACATTCATTGATGACAAGTCAAGAATGTGCTAGGTATACTTTTTGAGACAAAAGTCAGATGTGTTCACTGTATTCAGAAAGTTTAAAGCAATGGTGGAACTTCAGTGTGGCTACAAAATAAAGAAAGTTAGAAGTGACAGAGGGGGAGAGTATACCTCAATGGAGTTTGAAAAGTTTTGTGAAGATTTTGGAATAGAAAAGCAACTCACTGTTGCTTATTCTCCTCAGCATAATGGAGTGGCTGAGAGGAAGAATAGGACAGTTATGGAGATGGCAAGGGCTATGCTGCAAGAGAAGAAGCTACCTACTTATTTTTGGGGGGAAGCAGTTAACACTGCTGTGTACCTTCTGAATAGATGCCCTACTCAAGCCTTGATTAGTCAAACTCCATTTGAAGTTTTCAGTGGAAGGAAGCCAGGAGTGAAGCATTTGAGAATCTTTGGTTCAATGTGTTATACACATATCCCTACTCAATTGAGACACAAGCTGGATGATACAAGTCAGAAAGGAGTTTTTGTTGGATATGGAACTAGAGAGAAAGGGTATAGGGTGTTCGATCTCAAGAGCAATAAGGTGATAGTCTCTAGAAGTGTGATCTTTGAAGAGTCAGCAGTGTGGAATTGGGATTCAAAGTCCACTGAATACATATATGTTCCTTGGAGTGATGAAGAGGATTCTCCTACTGCAGAAACTGATTCTGAGCATGAAGTTCTGTGTCCAACACCACAGAGTCCCTTCAATCCAATTGCATCTCCTAATGCTAATCCAAGTCCTAGTACCTCACTTACATCACCTGCTGCAGCAACTGAAATTGATCTTGCAAGCACTTATGACTCAACACCAAAGAAGTGGAGAAATCTTGATGAAGTATTTGCTCACTGTAAAATGAGCTTTGTGGAACCAGAAACCTATATTGAAGCAGCAAAAGACAAGGCATGGCAGAAGGCTATGGAAAATGAAATTGAAATGATTGAGAAAAATCAAACTTGGCAGCTAGTTGATAGGCCAGGGAACAAAACAATTGTTGGTGTAAAATGGATATTCAAGACTAAACTCAATCTTGATGGGTCAATACAGAAGCACAAGGCTAGGTTAGTAGCCAAAGGGTATAAACAAAAACCAGGGATTGACTTCAATGAGACATTTGCCCCTGTGGCAAGACTTGACACCATTAGAACCTTAATTGCCTTATCAGCTCAAAAGGGTTGGAAGCTCTATCAATTAGATGTCAAATCTGCTTTTCTAAATGGAGAATTAGAAGAGGAATTTTATGTAGATCAACCTGATGGTTTCACTGTTAAAGGCCAGGAAGACAAAGTATATAGGCTGCATAAGGCTCTCTATGGTCTAAAGCAAGCACCAAGGGCCTGGTACAGCAACATTGACACATATTTGATGCAGTGTGGATTCGAGAAGAGCCCAAGTGAAGCTACTCTTTATGTTAAGAACAAAGAAAACCAGGGAACACTCATTGTCTCACTTTATGTGGATGACATAGTCTATACTGGCAGTAGCATGAACATGCTTGAAGACTTCAAGGCAGAAATGATGAATAGGTATGAAATGACTGATTTGGGACTGCTACATCATTTTCTAGGAATTGGTGTAATCCAATTAGAAGGGAGCATTTTCATTCATCAAAAGAAGTATGCTCAAAGTTTGTTAGAAAAATTTGGTTTGAGAGATTGCAAGGCTGTCTCTACACCTCTAGCAACATCTGATAAACTCAAGAAGGATGATGGAAGCAAGGCAGCTAATGAAGAACAATACAGGAGAATGGTGGGAAGTTTACTCTACTTGACAGCTACAAGACCAGACATCATGTTTGATGCAAGCCTCTTAGCTCGATTCATGCATTGTCCTTCAATGAAGCACATTGGTACAGCAAAAAGGGTGCTGAGACACATACAGGGAACCTTGGATTCTGGCATCCAGTACAAGAAAGACACTGCTGCAGTTCTAATAGGGTATTGTGACAGTGATTGGGGAGGAGATGAGGATGACATGAAGTCTACCTCAGGTTATGCATTCTCATTTGGAAGTGGAGCTTTCTCGTGGGCATCTGTGAAACAACACAGTGTGGCACTATCAACAGCAGAGGCTGAGTATGTCAGTGCTGCATAAGCAACAACACAAGCCATATGGTTGAGATTTGTGTTACATGATTTTGGTGAGGAACAAATGGAAGCAACCTCACTTATGTGTGACAATACATCTGCTATAGCTATGACTAAGAATCCTGTTTTTCATCAGAGGTCCAAACATATTAAGAGGAAGTACCATTTCATTAGAGATGCCATTAATGAAGGAGAGATTGAGTTATTGTATTGCAAGAGTGAGGAACAATTGGCTGACATTTTCACCAAGGCTCTTCCTAGAGAAAGATTCTATGAACTGAGGAATCACCTTGGAGTGATATCAGTCAAATCCTTAGAAGGGAGTATTAGAGTTTGATTAAGGCATTTGCCTGATAACCAAGTTTTCTGTTATTAGTTTGTTAATTAAAGTATCATTGCTTAGTTGGCATTGCCTCATAGGGTAGTGCTTGTATTGCTGTAAGAGCTCATAGGCTCATGTGTGGCAATGGTCACATTTGATTGATACTATGTCGTTTTGTATAACAGAATTTTGGAATGGAATATAGTTTTGGCTGGTGTGTGCATCTTGCACATGTGAGCATGCCTTTCTCGTGCATCATCTTCTCCCTTCTCTCATTGCTCTAAAATTCTCTGTAACTCCAGTACCATTCTTGCTTACATTCCTGGTCACATTCCAGGTACAAACTCAGTAAATCCAACAAATACTACCCACTGAATATTTGCCCCCTTAAGTTGTTAAACAAAAACTACCAGAAGCCTGAAACGGTGAAGGGTTCTGTTGGCTTGCAAATTGGAAGGGATTCACCATGGTCAACACTGATGGACCTGCTGCACCAAACATTGAGGCTGTGGGCGTAGATGCCTGAACGGTGTCTTCAGCCATGCTATCTTCCATACTCATTTTATCACTATTACCCACAGGAGGCTCGGGAGATGAACTAAAGGAAAATGCAGGACTAAGATTTACAAATGCAGGCTGTGTACTTGCAGATGGATTGAATGAGGAAAAGGAAGTTGAGGGTGCACCATTGGATGATCCAAACATAGGCGCATTGTTAGTAGTGGCAGCAGAAGCTGAGGATGCCCCAGACCCAATAGGTGCACTGTTAGTTGCAGCAGATGTTGAGGATAGTCCAAATGAAAACCCAGTTGACAAAGATGTCGAGTTGAATGTGGAAGCAAATATGGGAGCTTTAGCAGGTTTCCAACTGGAACCAAATAAGCTAGGAGTAGTACTGGAGCTAATGGGGTTTGCCTCCAAAGAAGAGGTAGAAGAACCAAGTACCGTACTAACTCCTGAACTAAACAGCTTAGCAGCAGAAGTCGAAAGAAAAACAGAACTGCAAGAAGATAAAGCTGTATTTCTAGCCAACCCAAATGATGGAGAGGATGTTGATGAGCCAGGTTGAGTGGGTGAACTCTGTGCAAAAGATGCAACTCCAGTCCCAGCAGGCGATCCATTGCCAACACCAAAAAGAGTAGAGCTCTGAGATTGGTTGTTAGCTATAGATGTGGCTGCACCACCACCAAATACATATATGCTACTTCCTGTGCTTGCACTTGAACTGGATTGTGGAGGTGGTGTAGTTTCAGCCTTGTTTTCCTTCGCTTGCGATGGCGGAGCAGGAGAAGGTACAAGCTCGTCCACATAATAAATCTTTAATCCAATGTCACCTTGAATCCAACTGAAGAAGTTCTTCTTTTCCAAGGGAAAATAGATCAAAGCCTCCACGACTTTCTTGACAAACTGAGTGGAACTCAATCGGATCCTCCCGAGAAAGTTGTTCCTCCGGGTCGGGCCTACATTCCTGTCGTGGTACACATTGAGCTCAAGAACATCCCTACACACATTAGAAGGCTTACCGACATTAAACTCAAGCAACTCGTTCCACACGGGGTTCAAGTCTTGTATCGCCGTTTTGGTGCGCTTTCGCTGCCCATGGTAGTCCACCACCACGTACAGGCTCGATGTCCTGTGCCCATCTTTGGGTGAAATATTGCGAGCCTCAACAACCTCAACTATAAGTTTCCGTACAGTGGCCATTGTTGGAGCTTAATTGGAATTAAATTTCAAAGCAAGTCACCTGCAGCTACTAGAACTATTTACAAGCAATTGAAAATTATGAGGAAGAGATGGAGAAGGTAGTGGGATTCTAGTTGTGTGGCAAGGAAATTAAAGAGAAAAAGGTGATGAAGATTATTAAATTAGGTGATTAACTTCATCTCGAAGCAACTTTTTAGACCATCGAAGGCAAAGTTAGGAACTTTAGGATAATACTTTTCTCTATTAGATTGAAAACTTTTTTTACGATCCTTCAAGTAGTTTTATTTGAAGCATTTTTTTCTTTATTTTTACATGTTTGTCGGTTGATGAGTAAGATATGGTGCCAAGCGAGGGCATGCTTTTTCCAAAGATGACTAACTTTTGTGTCACCCAACTTTGCTTTTATGATAACTGGAAATATATTTGACAAACGTACATGATGACACTAGCTAGCTACCTTAGCTAGCTCATAAATTTAAGCTTTTGAGTGCCAACTCTTATAAAGTTGAACGATCTAGTTACAGTAGTCACTTTATGTGATGGAAACAGGTTTAAGGATGAAAAATCAATACTTCAACAGCTGAAAGATATAGCTTAACATCTAAGGATAAAAAATGTGCTGCATAAGATGAAGCGATTGTATTAATATAGAATTTTCATACAAAACAGATTGTAAGCGATTGTATTAACCTATATAACATTATAATTTATATAGGTTTTTAGATGGGTTTTTCGAATATAGGTCTTCAACTTCATTGTTTTTGGATTAACAATTTATGTCTTTCTAAGTTTTGAATGCAGCCCCTCCGTTAACAATTTTATAAGACAGCAGTTTTTCTCACCTCCTTTAACTAGGGTGTATGCTCACCTTTTCTCTCAAATTATGACAGCTGTTTAAAAAATTAACTTGAGTTATATATTTAATTATTTTTTATTTGTTTTACACAAAACTTTCAATCTCTCTCACATTCTCTCTTTCTTCTCTGAGTTCTCTCTCTCCGACCCACCTCTCTCCTCTAGCCTCTTTCATCTCTCTTGATCTCCCCTGCCGCCGCCACCCCCAAAACCCAGCCTCTCTCACCTCTCTGCATTTCTCTCTGCTTCCAGCAACCACCGGCCCCAGCCAATATCTCTTTCACCTCTCCACCGAAATGGTGGCACAACAGTCCCAAATTCTAGTCCTTCTCAGATCGAATTAACATAAACAAAAGCATTATTTCTTAAGTACAAGAACCCCATCACCTATCCTGGATTTTGCAACTAATGTTTAGCATTAATATTCTTACATGTTCCTTTTTCACTAAGATTCTCTTTTTATATACAAACCAGCTTAGCAGAAAAACAACAATACACCCAAGCGGTCTACAATTCATTCCATCAAATCTAAAACCCAGCACAATTCCAGTATTTACCCCGTTCACCTCCGGAGGCAATTCAGAGTTTCCGGCGGCGTTGTGACGCCGGACCGGCTTGACTTTGTTCCTCTCGTCGTCTTGAGCACGGTGGTGACCTCCAATCACCCACCCGACCGCCGTAGGCGGAGATTCGAAGGAGAGAAGCCATTGGGCCCTCACTGGCGATTTTGCTTTTGATTCATTAGGATTCTTTCTTTAGAAATTTCAATCACCTAAGATTTATTTGGGTTCTTTCTTCTCAAATTTGCTAGGATTCGTATTTATAAAAGAGACCATGAAATTTCTATTAGCACAATTTTGGTTTCCATTAGTCTGCCTGTTAAAGTGTTAAGCAGGCAACGAAAAAAAAAAAGAAAGGAAAAAAAATGGAAAGAGAAAAGGGAGAGAGAGAAAGAAATTAAGAGGAATAAAAAATAAAGAGAATTTGGGTTAATAATTAACTATAATATAATAATTCATGGTTAGTTATTTAAATATATGTCAATATTTTAAAAGATGTGAGCAAAACTGCTCTCATTTTATAATCTTAATTGGATAGAAATTTATATTTATTCTCTAATTAATGTCTAAAAAATTATGGGTTAATCTATCTAATATGTTTGAATAATTATGAATATATTCATTTAGTTTAATTGTACTCAACGACTCTGAGTTTTACATTCACCCTCTTAACCTTATTCAATAGTCATTTGAGATAGTGCAAATAACAATACTTAACTTGTGCCCTATAGTGCTGAAATACGTTGCACGGCACAAGAAGTGGCAAAGTTAATCTCTTTTCTGACCTCCTCATGGAACCTCTCTACTGATTTGGCAGGCAATGAAATCAGAGCCAACACTCCTTCAACCCCCTCCTCATTCTTGTGGCCAATTAGCGAAGTCACCATTCCAGGCACCATCCCCGTCCCAGCCCTAGCCGGTCCGCCATACCTCCCTCTCCCCCACCCGAAATCCAAATCCGCGAACCTCAATCGGGTCATGTCCGACACCACAAACGCCGCTTCCTTACAGAACCCTCTACGCCCATTCACTTCAATGAAATCCAAAACCGAAGCTCTGTACTCGTCTCCAATTACACTCCTCTTCACTTTCTTGATCAAACTCGCTGCATAGCTTAGCGGCTTCTCAGCCAGTTGGGCTGCATTTGCAATGGCACAAGGAAACACCACGGCACTTCCATAGTAACCTTCGGGGAGCGAAGGCTTGGATCGAAACCGGGTATCGATTGGGAAGAGAAGTCTAGTGGTACATTGAGGGCTAATTAGGGCTCGAGTCCTTGCCCTCCACAGACAGCTGGCCACGGCGTCGAAGGTGGGGCATAGATTCTTGGATCTGGGGCCGCTGATTACGGCTTTAAGCGATGATATTTGAGGGTGGTGAGAGAGGAATATTGAGACTTGAACTAGAGATTTGAAGTGGGGTTCAGTGTAAGCAATGGTGAGATCATGCTCATCGTACTCAGGGTGGGGGTAGGAGATGGTGGGAGGTGACCTGGGCTTGAGAGATTCTCTGGCCCATGAGGGTGACATGGAAGGAGAAGCTTGAGTTGGATTGAGGCAGAATTCTGAAACAGCTTTGATGAAGTTGTAGGCGCCGTACGCATCGCAGATGCAGTGGTTGAATGTGTAGGCTACAACAAAGCCTTTGCATGCAAGTCTTGTAACCTGTAACCAAAAACAGTAAGGACATTAATTAATTACTTGTTCAGCAAAAAGTAGAGGGTGTTGAAAATTATATATTGTAAGTCTTGTAAGCCTTTGCATGCTGATGAAAATGATTGCATATACAAGTTGTAATAGGAAGACAAGTACGCAGAGGGTGTGTCTGTGAGAGAGACGCAAGTGGATGACGAGAGTAAATTAAAAGTAGAGTTTAATTTTTAATTAAATTTATTTAATGTGAAAAGAGTGTACAATCGCCATTCTATATACTCATAGTTGACCAAAAAAAAAAAACATTTAATTTCTTAATAATATAGGAAGTTTTCGTTAAAGGGTTTTTTAAATAAGCTTATTTTAGCGATTTTTTGTGAGGTTCACTTCACATTGAATTTCAACGAGCTAAACCATAGACTTTTTAAGCCTGTATTCAAGAATCATCAATACAAAAAATTAGAAAAAAATTGATCGTTTTATTGAATGGCAATCATTTCAAGCTAGTACTGTTTATCGAAAATATTATGTTGGTCTATTTAGGGTTTCCAATTTGTCTAATTTTTTAAAGAAATGGTCTTTGAAAGAAGACTTGAAAAATAGGTGCATTGAGTAATTGAAATACAATATGTAATAGGTCCCTTGAGATATCCCTTAACGGAAGCTCTCATATACGGTAGCGTACGTAATAAATAGAGTTTCAATCAAAATTTAGTGAGAAGTGGGCCCCACAAGAGATCCTCTTAAGGGTTAGTTTGGTATTGATGTTAACTATGTAAGAAAAAACAAGTGTACAATAAAGGAACCTCTAACATGCTTATTTTGAACTCCCAAAAATAACTTATTTTAAACTCCCAAAAATAGCTTATTTTGACTCCAATTTTGAAAATAAGCAATTTCTCATTTTTTTATCCAAACACCTTTGGGTTGAAAATTTTAAAAATATATAAGCTACTTATTTTTCACTACATTTAATTCAATCACTCAACAAAGCCTAAATAAACTTATTAAAGGAATCCATTTCCATACAATTAATCAAAAAGTAATGGAGCCAAGCATCTTTGTTCAGCAAGCTAGTATCTTACGGCAGCAAAACTAAAAGGCATGACTGATGATTTCATGGTGCATGAAATGCATCGATCGCTGTTGTTATTAGCTGTGACAAAGAATCCAATGCATATAGCGTTCCCACCAAAAATTTTCATCTAATTCTATCTCACTGCTGAGAAGGACTGATGCAATTAAACAAATTAAGGAAGCCATATATCGTGGATTTTTAAACATTTTTAAAAAACTTAGATGAACTTTTTTAACATTTAACACTTTAGGTGACTTTTTTTATTTTTATCATTTACTGTATATATAAAGATGATTACGTAGCCAATATATGCATGATGATGATGATCATGACAAACCTGCATGCGAAGCAAGGGTGAATCAGTGATGAGATCACTGCCCCACAAATCATCCACAAGAAAACATTCCCATTGAGGAAAGGGCGGCTTGAGCAGCCCACCCTCAACTTGTTGCAGTAGTTGTACCATTTTGATATCAGCATTGCCTTCACGGAAAGCCACACCCTCACCACAACAGTCCACCACAAGCTTGCCCTTATCGGCATGCCTCAGCCGTCCGGCGACCGGGTAGTAGTGAACAAGAGTCTTGGCCAAGGCCTCTTTGATCATCACAACTGGGTCTTTGTGATGATCATCATCATCACCAATACATGGTGATGATGGGGGGTCATGGCCGTGGTCATAGAAATGCACAAATGGAATGTGGTTTCTTAGGCCTTGTTGGTCATCAATGTTGGATAGGTACTTGAATTCTCGTGGGGTTGGTTTCTCGGGGCGGATCAGTTCCGGTTTACTCACTTGCACATTGAATTTGAGCATTGGAGCCATATTGTTATTGTCAGTGTCTGCAATATTGGCCCATTTGTAGACTGGTGTGGGTTGCAGCTAATTTGGTGGTGTACCCACATCGATCACACTTCTTTTATAGTGGAGATAATTATAATTATAATTATAATTTTTTTTTTTTTGAAAAAAAAAAACAAAGAAAATTAGAGATAAGTTAAAGTTCCTCATCTGCAATTCGTTTTAAACGGTTATTTCTAGTTTAACTCCTAGTGACAAAATTGGCCCCACCAGTTTTTGGTCTTTTCTTTAATTTAGAAGAATTTGATTCAGGTAGCAAAGAACTTTCCAATATTGGGTAAACCAAAATGCTTTACTTTCTTTTTAAGCCTATGGGAGAAACAAGTGAGACAACACTCTTCAAAATTTCAATTTAATTACTTTAATAAATTTTTTATTTCATAATTGTATTAAGGCTTAGTTTGGTATTGTTGTGAAGTAAAGTCAGCTGTAAAGTAAAGCAGTTGAGTGTTTGATAAACTATGTTTTCAAAAGTGCTGTGAGTGCAAAAAGCAGTATCAAAATTTTTGGTAAATTTTAATATATGTAAAACTGTGGTTTATAATACTAAAATAGACATGATGCTGAAAATGTTTTTGACTTATTTGTTTGGTAAAAAACAGGTCTTTTCCTTGTTTATAATTTTTTGTCTACAAATTTATATTAACATTAAAATTGCTAAGAACAAAATCATTAAATAAGTATGCATATTATTTTTGTAGGTATATTATAATTTTAATGGTACAAATAAAATATCATAATTAATGAGGATATATTGGGTGAAAATTTTAATGGTATATTATTTTTGCCATTTTGTATAAAAATTAAGGATATATTGGGCAACTAAAATTTTTAATTAATGAGGCCCACAACTTTCATTCACTTCACCGCAGTTTTGAAAAGTAGGTGGACACTTCAAAAATTAAAAAAGAGATAATTACAAATTTGGTCCACTTATTTTATAACTAGTTCAATTTTGGTCCACGATCTTTTTTAAGTTCAGTTTTAGTCCACTAATTGTTCCACTTGTTCAATAAAGGTCCAGATTTGTTATCTCAAATTTGTCCCGCCTTTTAACCTATCAAATCTCAGCCAAATTCAACAAACATATACTTGTTTTAAAGCTATGCGTCTTCTCTTTACAACCATATAAAGATCATTTAAATCAGAGTTCCAAAACTCAAGATAATTGGCTCCAAAGTAGGGTACCTGAAACTACCAATTTTTCCTAAAATTTTTTCAGATTTTTCAAACTTCATCAAATTTCAATTCTCTTTTATTCCAATACTCCAAATTAGTTCCTATGACTAAGAAATGATAAAATATAACTTATACTTCAATTATAATTGAATAAAACACAACAAAAATGATTTAAAATCATAACTTAAAAAAATCGTGGACCAAAATTAAACTAGATATAAAATAAGTGGATCAAAATTAAACTTAAAAAAGATCGTAGACTAAAATTAAATTAGGTATAAAATAAGTTGATCAAATTTGTAATTTTCTCAATTAAAAAATATTTATGGTTAATCCAAAAATTAACATCTAAATTGAAAAATTGACTTCCGTTTAGTGAGCTATTAAAGTTGAGGTTAAATGTCAGCGTGGCCAACCATGACACAGCAAGTTAATTTCATGACATTATCTTCACCATCCTCATGCACACTTCCATAATCCTCATCAGAGCACATGTCCCCTTCATAATCCTCATACTCAATCAATAGTACTTCCCCCTCAAGAATATTATCAACAATAGGCCTAGATGATCTAGCCTACTAACAGGTCATCAAGCGTGCCGCGTCATGGATGGCCATATTGACATTTAACCCCACCACTAATTCACCAAACGAAAGTTAATTTTTCAATTTAGATATTAAATTTGTGGATGTTCTTGAAAGATTTTTTGAATACAAAGACCCGAATGAAATTTATCTGATAGTTAGGTGTTTATTTTGAACTTGAGCCTAGCTAATTTTTATGTCATTTTCAGATTTAGTATTTCAATATAACCTCGACGCCTTTCAACACATGCAAAAGCCACAAGTTGTTGAGCAAGCACCTTGGTCTGTTGTGTCAAGCGTCCTATATCATCAACATTCCATTAACTCTGATGATTCACTGGAATGAGAATTACCAGAATAAAGGTATCTACCAATCTAATATATAATTCCTAAACTATCAAAAAAAATAAGGATATAAGAGAAAAATCTCTCTCAAGTTTTAGCTTTTCTGTTGGTATAGTATATAGAATTGGAATGTTGCAAATCTGTAACGGAAAAAAGTTTTAATGCTTACCCTTTTTTTTTCTTTTTCATAATGCTTACATTGCATGCCCATATTTTCTACCAGAAAAAAAGTGAGTTTCAAAGGAACATGATAACATACGAAAATTTGGAGTTCCAAAGGAACTTTTGCAAGATGCATATGTGTGCTTTAAGGTGTTGTACCATTGGCTGTAGCATGACTATATATATGGTGATGACATATATTTCTTGCATAGCATGACGATCTTTCCCAATTAACATGCTTAAGACAAAAAAATAAAAATAAAAAAACATGAAATATTGTTGGATGATAAGATAATTTTTTTTTTGGTAAGAATGATAAGATATTTTTGATGCTCATTTCATTCCTCATCATTGCTTCATCGGACTCAAATTTCTAGTAGCCGTTGAGCTCAACCCAACTGACCTTATCAAAAATAAGGAATATTGTGAAGGAGAATATTGCGTGCAAGTTTTATAATAGCAGACTTCTAGTGAGGTCATTTATTAATAAAGATTCACAGAAGGGCTCCTATTTGCTCAATCAATATACTCTCCTACTAACTTTTTCTCTTTTTTTTTTCTTTTTTTTTTTTTTTTGACAGAACTTTTTCTTTATCTCGAAAATTCCAAAATTTTATTCTTAAATCAAATAAAAAAAATGGAAGAGATAAATATACAACAACTGGCTCACCCTCCTTTGCAACATCTTCACCCCCTTCCTCCTAACGGTGCATTTGAATGAGGAAATTAAACTCGAGTTTTAACTAAAAGACAAAATTTGAAGGTGAAAAATATGTAGAATTTGAAGGTCATAAATATGACTTTAATAGAAACATATATGGAAGAATTTGATAATTTATTCTATTGTGGTTAACTCTATTTATTCAAAATACAAGAAAGTAATACAAAGAAACTGTCCTAATTACAACATAATTATAGTAAAAGTCAACTAATCAATCCATACCAAAATCAATTTATAATTAAAGGCGTGATCTAACACCCCTGAAATTCCCTAATACATCACTAGCTAAATAAGCCTAGAAGAGGGGTGGATAAGTTTAAACACAAATTTTAATTAACCAATTTTAAAATTATCAAGTTGATTAATTAATTATGCAATGGATTCAAGAGATGTGAATTAATCAACCTAATCAAAAGAAAACATTCAACCACAGTGCACACAAAAATGTTAACGCAGAAACCCTCCTCAAGAAATATTGCGAGACCTAGTCCTGACAAATCAATCCACTAATATTAAAAGAATTACAAAAAATTATTAGTCCTATATGATCAAAGTATTTATTTGCAAGAAGATAGTTCATAAATAAAAAATCTCACACTTAAGAAAAAACCCCAAGTATGCAACTCTTCTCCCGAAGTGTATAATGTGTGAGCAAACTCTAAAACGTACCCCAAAAGAAGAGTATTTCAACTCTAGTATGAGGAGTGAGCCCAAATTGGTCCAAGCGCTTGTCCCAGTAAAACATGCCTATAATATTAAAACGTGAACGGGTTTAACATTTTTGGAAAAAATAAATGGACATTTTTAACACTAAACACATTCCTTCTGAAAGAAAGAAAAAGAAAAGGAAAACCAAAAAAAACACTAAACACATTAGGTAAATTATTTCATCATAAACACATTTAAGTAAATTATTTCATCAAACAAGCTTTGAGGTGAACTAATCAATCATTTACTTTAATATTAATTAAACAAGTTTTTGATGTTAAAATCAAATTATATATATTTAAGACTAACCTGATCTATTTCTTCCTGTTAACATATTGTGCCACCGTTTTCAAGTCGTATTCTCTTAATTGTATAAGGAATATCACCCTTAATCATGAGGGAAAACAATAGTCGCAAATAACTGCCAAGGTTCATTTCAATTGATCAAATGGAAAATGAATTAATTTAGTTTTTGACAATATTAGTTGGAACCACCATAAAAGTAGTACAATTTATTTCAAACCACTATACAAATGAATCGTTTGTTCTATTTCTTCCAATTGAAAGAAATACAAACTTACTATGCATTATTAACATTATATCGGACAATTTAACTCTAAGCTTAAGTTAAATCCCTAAATTAAAATCTAGAATGCCAGATGGTCATTCACTAACCTAGAAGCCACTCGCAAAGATTTAAAACATGAAGGAAAAAATGTGCACAAAAGGTAAACGAAGGGAATATGAGAAACAGATTCCCACTTTATGAATTTTAAAGGGTTGAAGTGTCTACTGAGCTAATCTATACAGTCAAATTTACAGCATCTCATTTAACCCAAGAAGAGCCTCAATTTCAGACGTCCTTTTCAAGATGGGTTCTTGATGATCTTTACACTGTTGTAGATGCGCCTAAGGTCCTTCATAGCCTTTTCCTCGATCTGAATCGAGCGAATCGACGAGGGTGTATCCACCTCAGGTTTGAACCAGCGGTTCATTCCTGAAGAGTCCAATGGTGAACCCTGACCATTAGTGACTGAGAATCCAGCCGTTCTTGTCTTTGGACTGTGTGAAAGACTCTGGTGTTGCTTGCCCTGCTTTAAGACCTAAACAAAGACAGGCAAGAAAACTGTCATTTGGAAGGAAAAAGAAATTTAAACGCCCAACCATCTCAAGACGATAGGCATGTGTCCAACAAAACCCAACTCAAAATGCATGCATAGAACATCCAGTACGTGTCTTAAAATTAAAAACAAATAGAAAGGGTGCAATTGATATACCTGCTGCATTTGGATGTCTCTAAGAGATGGTCGAGAAAGAAGGGGAGGAGTTCCTGAAGCAGTCCAAGGAGGTGTACCTCTTTCTCCATCAGATGCCAGTGAAGTATGGATTGAGACCACCGGTATTGAGACCACTGGTATTGGCTTGGAAGGCAAAAACGAACTCAACAGAATCTTACCATCACTTCTGGCATCGAAAGTATCTTCTGTGTGATCTCGAATCCTAGTTGAATGACTCTCCATGGTTTTGCTTTGCTCATCCTGAATTGCACGAAGAGATGCAAATCCTTTTGAAAATTTAGCCCCACCCCATGCAGGGCCCTCACTTTTTGGAGTTGGCGGAGGGGGAGCAATATATTTGGGGGCGTCATCAAGAGCACCACTCAAGAACATAGAGAGCCCACCCTTTTTATTCTTCTTCTTGGAAGCTGTTGGTGATGAAGACTTATTCTTGGTTAAGTTTAAAGTTTCCTTCTTAGCACACAAAGCTGATGCTTTGGTGGCTTGGCTTGTTACAATTCCTCCAATCATGGTATCTTCCTCCTATCACACGTTGTATTCAAACAATTCAGTAAATGAAATGAATAATAGCGTGAATATTCTATAAATTTCTGTTCCCACTAAGTTGTAGAACACAATTAAACAACCACAGCAAAAGACATGAATAAATAGTTGGTAAATTATGAAAGGCAAATTCCAATTGTTCGCATGGCAGGATCAAGCCAAATGAAAGTGCTATTAGACTATGAAATGGGTGCACGCCTCGATGTTCAATCAAGACATTTTCCATCCCAGGTGGCATGAAAGGGCATAGAAGGTTAATGAAGGGTAAGGTCAAAATCATTATCCTGCATTTGGATAATGCAGCAAAAAAGTATGGAGGTGTTAAACATCCCCAGATCATTCTTGTCAAAAACTTGAAAAGACTATTCCTAATCTATTCAAAATTCACAAGAGAAAAACAAAATCATCTCAACATTGGCTGACAAATAAAAATTCAGACAACTATCATTTACTGAAATCAATTCAAGCTCAATAAGTAAATGAATTTAGGAAATTAACAAGCTAACCTTATTCTTTGAGGTTTGAGAGGTTTCAATATTCAAGAAACCCTTTACAGGTTTTGGTTCTACTTCAGGTCCAGGAATACAAGACACTATATCCACTTGTGTTGCCATCTGTTTGTTCTTTTTCCTCTGCTTTCTTGATAGCTCGACCTTTTTGTTCCCCTTTCCATCTGGTAGAACTGAAGATGATCCGTTCAACTGTGGTGTCTCAACTGGAACACCAAGCTCAGCAAGCGAGCTCTCTAGAGCTGACCTTGATTGAAGCTTTGAAATTTGCTGGTCATCGAGAAGATGCCCATTAGACTGTTTTGCTTCAAGCATCTCAATCTGCTGCAACTTTTTCCGCAAGGCTCGAACATGCTTGCAGATACCTTGATTTGGATCATCTCTGGGATGTAGAAAGGATTCTGGTCTTTGGTGTATTTCATTTTTTGAGGGGGATTGCTTTGTATGGCTGTCACGCGTCCTTTGAACCTCACTCTCGCTATCTTCCTCTTCACTATAAATAATAGCAGGAAAAGTAGCTGTTGGAGTTGGGAGACGACGGTAACTCCATGGTTCAGATGACTTCAGGTCCAATGAATTTTCAAGGTTAGCTAGAATATCTAGTGAAGCACCAGCAATAGCTTGTGACGATACCATAAAAATATAGTCAAGGTTGCGTATGGCAATCTCCTGCAATCAAATACCATAAACAGCTTCAATAACTAAAACCGATAAATTAACACGTAAAATATTGAATCAAAAATCACAGAAACAGAAGCATGAGGCAAAGCTAAATGATCTGTAGTTCCGTAAGTGTTCAAACCACAATAAACTTGGCTGCCACTGCATTTCTATATTCCAAACAAAAATAAGGCGAGTTTTATAGGAAATGTTGATAATTAAACTGTCCAGTTAAATCTTTTCAAAGCAACCCTTAGAGCCACCTAGAATGCATTACCTAGCACATACCACCTATTATTATGCCCTTAGAGTGGTGATATCCAAGCGACCAATTCACACCAGGAAAATAAGAAATGGCTACCAGCTCAGTTACCCAATGTTTGGATAAATGTTTTAGGAATACAAACACCACTGTGATTCATATTTGCCATCAACAATACCTCTTCTCCCCAAAACCCACATCCCAATCACAAAGAAAGAGGAAAGAGGTCAATGAACACTTGCAGTATCTCTATTAGAAAAAAAAATAATAATAAAAATTAGATGACAGGTGATTGCGTAATGAATTCCAAGATAACTGTTAAATAATAAATTAATAATTACACAACACTGGCAGCTGAACTTGGATGTTCACACAACGCACGTGTGCAGCACATGCACAAAGTTGGGTAAGTACCAAGTAGCATGCATGAATCTTTCTCATGCTCAGAAAAATTCACAACCTAGAAAGAGCTGGAACCAGATTCAAATCAGGTACAATCCGAAACAGGTTAAATTTCATAATTTTTCGTTCACACACAAGCAGCCTACGAGGAACGTACCTCACAATACTTCCTTAGATCATCTGCCACAAGTGAATCAGCAATTTCGAGCAGTTGTATAGCATTTCGTGGCTCTACTATATTCTCTGCAGCCACTCTTTCACAAAGACTTTTTAAGCTTGGTATGGGTCTCTTTCCAGAATCATCATTTTGTATAGTAGGTAAAGTAATATCGGACTCCATGTCATTAAACATAAGATATTCATCAATCTCTTCTAGCTCATCTCTGACATTTGACTTCTGCTTTTGAGTGTTCTTAACCACATTGGAAGGATAGACAGGATGATAAAGAGAACCGATAATCAAAAGATGTGTTTCACCAACTGAAACTGAAGTGGCTCGCTTTGTGCCATGTAACCGAGTTGAAACTGGTGGCTTATCCTTGCCTTCCTTCCCATCCCACATGTAAACATCACCTGTAGCTGTAACTGCAGCAGTCCAGTACTTCCCAGCAGATATGTTCACCATATTTCTTCCACATAGTGAATACAGCTATACAAACAAAAGAACATAGAGATGAGTGATTAACATTTGTCATTTGAAAATACAAGACAATCAAAAGAACACTAATTTACTAAGGTAAAAACCTGTTGGCATCTAAGATCAGGATCTGAAGAAACCCAATAAAATAATGCACCATCATCTGTGAGAGCCACGCTGTGTACCATCCCTGCAGCTATAGAAACCACATGAAGCCGTTTCTTGCGATGAAACTTCAAAGTGGTATTTCCACTCTTTTTCAAGTTTCTAGCAATTACAACACGCTTTGGCGTAACAAGTCGATGACCCCAAGTGTATACCTGTCACATATAATATATGCAGCAGTTAGCTCAACTAAAGCTGATAGGTGGGGAGAAGTTTCCATAAGACCAAGCCCAAGTAACAACATAGGTTCTAAAAGTATCTTGAACTGAATGAAAGAGAGATTCTAATATTTGAGCCTACGTGGAGCCTATGTGGAGTTGATTTTGTTGAATCAGCTTAAAATTACCTCTCCATCAACTCCTAAGACGATTGTGTGATATTTTGCTGCTGCAACGCCCGTAAATACCTTGCCTTTCAAGTATTCAACAACTCTTGGAGTGTAGTTAGATGCAGAGTTAGATGTACCATAGCCAAGCTGACCCTCCCTATTGCAGCCCCATGTGAACACTTCACCAGTATCAGAAACAACAGCAGTGTGCTTGTTTGCTGCAGCAACTGCAACAACCCTGGACCTAAGGGCACTCACTCTACGAGGTGTGGGTTGGGTATCCACAGATCTGTAGCCAAGCTGACCCTCTGCACAACATCATGTGAAAATAATCAATTTTTCAAAGTCCTCAATGCCAGAAATGCATTAATCACAAATAATTCATCTATTAAGCCCAGAACAGGTTGACGGCAACAAATAAATTCTCTCATATATCCAATTGTACACAAACTCTCATATACCCTATTGTACACAAACCCATTGATCATAGACAAATAAATTTGGGTTTCTGTTCTGACCAGTAGTTGGCATTTCAGTATGCATTTAAACCCCCATATGAATTACCTCTGTTGGATCCCCAGGTGAACACTTCCCCACTATCTGTAGCAATAACAGTGTGATGTTTAGCTGCTGCAACTGCCTTCACCCGACGGGACCCTAGACCAGAGGTCACCTGATGAGGTGTGATAACTGCAGCTTGGCCGCTGAAAAGAATATAATAAAATGTATCTAATTGATGATTCACAAAAACCATAGCGAGCTAAAACATGAAAAATTTCAAGAGCATAGCCATCTTTGTTAGTGAAAGATGGTGAAATTCAACTTCCATTTCATACAAAGATAGCTATATTGCTTGTATCTCAATGCTTTTATGAGTTCAAGATAAAAAGTTGTAACCCCTAAGAAACTCTAATCCTACTTGCAGCATTTCTATTTTCTAAAAGGATTGCATATCAGTGCCGTTCTGTGCTTGAACATATAATGGTTGAAAGGATTAAAAACTAAAATTTGACATGTGAAAGGAATTTAATTTATCCAAAATATTCCCAAAGAAAACTTTTCAATGCATACTTTAAAGATAATATAGGGAAATGGTAAATCAACAAAGGTTAATGTCTAATTATCAAGGCTACATAGTATCATACATGTATATACCTGTGTATATCAAAATCAGGATGCCCAAGTCGTCCTCCTCTTCCAAATCCCCACGTGTAGACTTCTCCTCGAGCAGTGACTGCTACACTATGGAACTTAGCGGCAGAAACCAGCTTGATTAACAAACCATGAAGAGCATCAACCTTGCATGGTAACTTTTGTATGCGTTCATTTCCAGTTCCAAGTTGATAGTTAGCACCACTTCCCCAACTAAGAACCTCTGTAGTTACTAAAGACCACAATAATAATTCAGCTAATCTGTAAATACAAGTATATCCAGTTTGGAACAATATATGATCCACAGAAATCATGTCAAAACGCAGCAGTAGATACCTGAATTGTGTCCGTTTTCAAGAACTTGCAAGACAGGCCCAGAAATGAGATCAACAGGTGTTCGAGATTTAGAGTCCTCCAGTGTAATAGAAGCACCAGACTGCAGAAGTATACTTGCCACAGCAAGATGACCAAAATGCAGAGCTCTGTGGAGGCTACTCCATCCTGATTCCCCATCCTGCAATAAATGATTTGAATGGCCCATTCAAAGGGAAATAAATAAAAAACAAACAAACAAACAAACAGGCCCCCACATTATAAAATCCGAAAACATACAAAAGATCATTCAAAATCTAGATTTTTTTTTTTTTTTCAGAAATGAATAATTCATAATTCTCCTGATACCTTAAATTTGTATGGGATAATTGATAATCTATCGTCTTCACGGAAACATAAGACCATCAAAATAAAAAAATAAAATCTCACAACATTATTGCCTGCTTTCAACATGAAGCATATGTGTCAAACAATGATTTAAAATTTGTGTACTTCCAGAAATTAATTTTTTTTTTTTTTTAACTTCTTTTTACTTGGTAATAATTTAGAATTAGAATTTACTAGCAACTCAATACAAAAATTGAGGCAGATAAATGATTTTATTCATGGGGTGTTATCATTGTATTTCTTTATCTACAGTTGCTTTATTTCTCTTATCATTTTATTTAACTGAAGGTCTGGACCAATTTTGAAGTGGAATAAAAGTTTAATCTTATTTCAGTATTTAGTAATCACAGAACTAATACATTTTCTGTAGGACCAATAACCAAAATGTTAATGTATATAATATACACTACCAACTTTCTACCAGAAACATTCAGAAATTATTAGGAATTCTAAAATGAGAACCTAATATTGGAAACAAAACAGCAGCAAGTACTGACCAGCTTACAACTTCTTTAATATATAGATCCACCTTACGAAAAATTCTTGTAGTACTATTGACTTACCATAAAAAACTGACTAAAATCTGCTGAATCTCAAATCAAGCAAATCTTCTAGGTCATTATGTTTTGACTTATACAGACCGGCAAAAGAAAAGTAGCCTCCAGATCCGTACAAGTGTGACTATCTAAATGTGTGGTAGAACAAGGACAACAGAAACCACAAAACTAAGAAGTTTATCTAAATAACAAATTTGTTTATTTAGAAGTTATCATATATCAATATTATTTCAGAAAAAAAGAAACAAAATGTTAATAAGAAATTACTATAGAACAACAAATAAATTACCATTCCATGTAAGATTTTTAGCCATTTCCAAAATTAACATTTTACCACTAAAATTAAAATTAGGTTAGGCATTATAGTTTGATATGTGATACCAACAAAATCTTCATGGATGTTGAAAGACCAGCGACCACCATAAGGCATTATAGAAGAGATATAAGAATAGACACATATTGCAAACTATTATAAAGACTACAGAGAAACACCACATGACAAGCTTATCTAGTAATGCAATCACTATTCTTCCACTAAAGGACTGGTTTTTAGTATGGTTTGTAAGGTAAATGTATTGATGATACAAGTATCTTTCTAATAATCCGGTTAAAACTTAAGGTCAACATTATGATGTGTAGATAAAGTCATGCAGATTACAGATTGGCACAGGAAAGATACATGTATATTCTTTCTTTTAATCAATGCAGCAGAGACTTATTAGTAGATAAATGGCACACACATACATTCCAAAAGGACATGAGCAGTCATAAGCATTTATAGCGTTTTGCATGCAAATGTCCTTTTATGCTTTTATATTTTCCTATGTGATTTGAGGGCCATAAGCATTGTTTATTTGGAAGCAATCTAAGGAAAGGATTGCTTTTAGAAGTACATTCTTTGATGGTGGTGTTTACTCAACTTCCTATTGAATTGAGTAAAGATGTTTGAGCTGGACAATGGCTGTCTTCAGTGGTCACTCATCTTCATCGCGTGGAAGATTGGAAGTAGAAATCAGTGCTATTTTTATGGATTACTTCTTTCTGCTAAAGTTTTGATAGACAATGAGAATTAGGATATCACTAGGGACTGACAGTTTGATGTCAGATCATTTTATCACTGGGAGGAGATGCGGACAACTTTTCATGGAGGAATATTTGGCAGCCAGAAGTTCCTTAAACAGTCTCTTTTTTGTTTAGGAGACTGGTTGGATAAAATTTTAACTGTTCATAATCTTCAAAAACAAAATACAATTATTGTTGTATAGAAGTTCTGGAGAGCCAGTGCATTACCTGTTTCTGCACTACTCCACAACAGGGAATGTGATCATTCACTTTCTATTTGACTGCAGTTGTGTACAAAACAATTATTGTGGAGGGGTTATTGGTGGGCATCGCTGTCCTGATATCTGGAAAGCTACCCCTTTGCACCTAAACTGATATTTATTTCTACTCTTTACTAACGGTGTTCATTATGCATTGTTTTTCTCTAGCTTCTATCAATGATTCTTTAGCCTCATTAAATTTTAGATTTTAAGTTTCTGCTTTTTCTCTTGTATACTTCTGCATACTAAGGTAATGCCTTTTCCCACAAAATTAATTTTCCTATAAAAAAAATCTCATAATTTACAACAGAAACTTTGAAGGATGATTAATAAGATTTCTTACAAATTATAAAATATCATTAATACAAATTTTATGGAAGTTTATCATCGGGAGTTAGTTTTAACAATAATTTCTTTCCTAAATTCTGAAAGACACTCCAAAATTTAATTAATTTCCTTTCTGTCTTGTAGCATTTTTTTCCTTTCTTTCATTTATATTAAATCATCACTCTTCTCCAATAAGTTGATCAACACAATTACTTAAGTCAACAACATAAATGCATTGATGTAACTTGATGGTCAGAAAAGAAACAAACCCTAGCATCTGGGTCAGCACCAGCTGCGAGAAGCCTCCTAACGATGGGAATGTGGTTTCTCCAAGTTGCAATATGAAGAGGAGTGAGACCAAAAATGTTTCTTGAATTAATATTACCACCATTCTTCTTCAGTAGAGCCAGTGCAGAATCCACATCAGCCAATGATCCTTCTCGCACAACAAGCCACAGATCTTTCCGGGTTCCATTCGAAAAATGTTTGTGAGCAGGTGTCTGCAAATTCTGCTTGTGTCCTTGAGGTGAAACTTCCATTAGTATAAATCACAAGGCTGACTGCCACTACTTAATGATTAATTAGTTGTCACCAGATAATGTTAAGAGCAAGATTCTTCAAAGACCCTGTAGGATGTTAGTTCAGGCCAACCAAACACACAGGCCCTTGTTGAAGTTGGTTTCATCTATTCCATGTTACAGATGATTTGCCAATCCAATTATGGAGAAAATTAAGTAGACATATCCCTAGAGATGTGATAATGAAATTAAAAAATGGTGCCCACAATCATCATCAGCATCCTTATGTTCAACACAAACCGCTTGTAGAAGCCATCCAGAGACCGCCATCACAGTTCATGGGGCATGGCGAAATATTCAATAGACAAGTGAAGTGACATACTGTATTTGTAATTACTCTGTCAGAAAAATATACCTTCAAACTGAAAGAAATTTAAAATTAGAGGAATAAATAACAAGAAATTCCGCAAAATGCTGAAAAAAGAGGCATGTATCTGTACTATATGATTTACCACTGGCACATTTCATTATCAAAAGTGTTCTAAAAAATGCTAGAAATACAAATAAAATTAGACAAATTAGTTAGAAGAGACTGGTTTTCATATGTTGATAACAATTGGTAAGAGCACCTTACATGAGCCACATTGCTCTTCTACTTGAAGTATAAAATATAAAATAACCATATTTGAGCATTTGCACGTTATATGACAAAGTGAAATGCATAACTGAAAACCCAGACATAAATTAATGAACCTGAGGTCGATTTAGTAAATATTAATCAGACTCCTAACGAAACCCAAACACGGACAACTCGTACTAAGAAAAGGACTAAAATTAATCTCAAACTGAGTCTGAAGCCTTGGAACTAAATTTGATCTCAAACCAAATCTGAAATCTAAGCAATGGAAGACGAAAGCAGATATTGGCTTATTATGCATCTCTGAGACCTACTTCTCCGCTTACCAATTGAATGAGAAATGAAAGGACACCACCAACTAGTCCTCGTATCACCCAATTGACTCAAGATTCCAACTATAACACAAAATTGGCTTCACCGCAAAACCACAGATCAACTTGTAATCATCGAAAGACAAATAAAAAGACACATGATTTGAACAGTACCCATGAAAGCAAATTATACCCACTACCTAAAAAAACAATGAAGTCCCAAAAAGAAGATGAAATATGAAACTAGCACCACAATTCCAACAACAAGAAGAACCACTGAACCAGCTAACCACCTAAAATGGTGGTCCCCAAACAAACAAACCAACAAATCCGATAATAATCAATACCCATTTCCCAAAAACTCACAAAAATCACAAAAACAACGATAATTACTAAGAAATATACCACAACAACAATATGGAATCACATCGAAATTATCAAAATAAAGCGTAAAAAAATTACCAAAGAAAAATAAGAAGATAAATCACCTAATTTTTCTCAGAGAAAGAGAGAGACTTTTCACAGAATTGAAACAGAGAAAGAGTGGTGGAACATATAGGTGGTGATTTCTGTTACAAAGAGAGAGTATCGAAACCAAGAATATGCCTCCACAGAAGCAAAGGCATAATGCCTTTGTGAAGCCGAGTCTACAACTAGAAGGGCATTTTGGGGATTTGAAATATACCGACTACGGTGAAAAAAAAATTGACCATATATTTACTTTGACAAACATTGGCGTGTGTGCGTACAAAGCGTGAAGATGGCGTCAGCGCTTCAGTTGATTCAAAGTTGATTCAAGGCCACGTTCTGTTCGGTGACTCACGTGAGTGTCTCTGCATTTGACACGTGCGTTCGAGTTGGGTCTGAAGTTCTGAACCTTGATTTCGGTAATCAAAGGTTGTTCTTTGCCCACGTCTGTCGGTGAGTGCCTCCGTGGTTTGACACGTGGGGCTCATTGGGCAGACGTGTTAATTAGAAAATCTAGAATCCACGGCTTTTCTTTTGCCTTTTTTTTTTTTTTTCTGTCAAAAAACGCATACAACAAAAGTACAAACTTCTTACAGCCACCCAACATTTCCTGCATGGCTGCATCTAAGAAGATTTCATTTATAGAGTGAATGACATTTTTTTTATTGAAAAGGAAGCATTTTGTTAGAACTAGGAAGAAGGACAATCCAGTAGCACTTGAGTCTTGAATTCAGATGGGACAAAAGACTCTCAACTTTGGAAAGAGCCACGATGCAAAAGTGTTATCGGCCAACTTTTCACAGTACAAGACAGATCATGCAACACTTGCTAACCTTCTTCTAAGTAGCAAGTTAGACAAGTGAGTACCTCGAAAAGCAAAGATCCACATGATAAATTAGATTTGCGCAAACACCAAGTAAGTAACAAATAACAATAAAATAATAAAACAAAAAGGAAAGACTCACAGTGCAACAGATGATTGAATAATATGCTTCTTATATTGATGGCAAGTGAGTACAGGGGCTCATGTGCATGCTTTTACTTATGCTAGTGAGCTAGCCCAGCATTTCACTGACTAGTCACCCCCTATAAAGAACATTTGAGCCATTTTCATGATTACACCAAGAAACATCAAAATGTACGATGCATCATAATTCATCACTTGTTTCTTGTAATTAATAAAAGCTTGTAAAACATTTTACATACATTTATGAGGACATTTGGCCACTCTATGTGGTCCATTACTCTATGTGATCCTAAACCCTAAACCTTAAACTTTCTCCTAAGTAGCAAGTTAGCCAAGTGAGTACCTCGAAAAGCAAAGATCCATATGATAAATTAGATTTGCGCAAACACCAAGTAAGTAACAAATAACAATAAAATAATAAAACAAAAAGAAAAGACTCATAGTGCAACAGATGATTGAATAATATGCTTCTTATATTGATGGCAAGTGAGTACAGGGGCTCATGTGCATGCTCTTACTTATGCTAGTGAGCTAGCCCAGCATTTCACTGACTAGTCACCCCCTATAAAGAGCATTTTGAGCCATTTTCATGATTACACCAAGAAACAGCAAAATGTACGATGCGTCATAATTCATCACTTGTTTCCTGTAATTAATAAAAGCTTGTAAAACATTTTACATAGATTTATGAGGACATTCGGCCACTCTATGTGGTCCATTACATAAAAAGCATGTTAGAGATTTGGGTTTGAAACCAGTCGAATTCTGTGGTCGGGATTGTGCTGTGTCCCAAAAATTTGAGTTTCTTCTTTCAATCCCTCCTGAGTTTGAGCTTTTTGTCTTTGCTCCCTCACTTTTATTTTGGCTAGGCTTGAAGAACTTGTTGTTGTTTCTATAGGTGAAGGTTTGATTCTTCCTACCAAATGAGTCATCGAAAGTGTAATCCGTCAAGCGCTCAACAACAGTCTGAGTGGAGGCCAAATCCTAAATTCTTTGTCTTTGGAGCTCTGTCCTGGCCCACGGCTTCAGCCCTTCAAGGAAGTAAAAGAGCTTATCCTTCTCGGACATGTCTTGAATCTCCAACATCAGGGCCACAAACTTCTTCACATAGTCCCTGACCGTACTGGTTTGCTTGAGTTCTCTCAGTTGTCGACGAACAATGTATTCGACATTTTCATGGAAGAATTGGGCCCTGAGCTCTTTGTGCAACTCTTCCCATGTGTTTATCATGCACCTCCTGTTTTGAACATCATCATATTTGGTTCTCCACCACAAGTTTGCATCACCAGTAAGATACGTTGTGGCCATGCTTACTTTACTCTCTTCTGAGTCTACCTTCACTGCTCGGAAGTATTGCTCTATGTCAAACAGGAAATTCTCGAGTTCTTTTGCATCTCTTGCCCCCCATAGGCTTGGGGCTTAGACACCTTCACTCTTCGGTAGTATGTCCCTAATAAGGCTGCAGGTTGGTTCCCCACTACTTGCATAGTGAGGTTGTGCTTGTTGTTCATTTCTTCGATCTCCGCCCTGATTGCTCTAATAGCGACTTGGAAGTCTTCCGTCAACTCATTAATAACTTTCGAAAGATCCTGAATAGTATCATCCATCGGGTCGATGACAGTCGGGCCTATTACGCCCATGGGACTCTTTCCCTTCTCCAAAGCTACTACCTTGTTTGTCAAGCCTTTTAATGCTCCGACCTTACTCACGAGCTCAGGTAGATTATAGATTTGTATCTCAGTGGAGACCTCACCAAAGCTATTTGGGAATCTTGTAAGCTCTCCCAATCAATCATCGATCCAATCAAAATGTTGCACATTCATCATTCGAGACATTGTTTCTTATTGTTGTGTAACCTGGCTCTGATACCAACTGTCACATGTTGGCTTTTCACAGCACAAGATGGCATGCGGCACTTACTAATTTTCTCCTAAAGAACAAGTCAGCCAAGTGAGTACCTTTAAAGACAAAGATACACACGATAAATTAGATTTGTTCAAGCACCAAGCAAGTAACAAATAACATTCACACAATGAAACAAAAAAGAAAGGCTCACAGTGCAACATATAATTGAATAATATGCTTCTTATATGGATGACATGAGAGTACAAGGGCTCATGTGCATGCTCTTATTTATGCTAGTGAGCTAGTCCAGCATTCCACCGACTCGTCACCTCTTTGTAAAGAGCATTTTAAGCCATTTTCATGATTACACCAAGAAATATCAAAATGTACGATGATTCATAATTCCTCCTACAAGAAAAATAACTAATTTGCTAATTATTGAAATACCCTTGCACACAAGCAAGTGGCCAAAGGCTTGGCTAATGACCTTGGACAAGCTTGGTTGTGGCAATACAAAAGCAGCCCCTAACACAAAACATGACGAGCAAGCAAATGAGCAGCCTTATTACAAGACCGAGACACAAACTCACAAACTTACAACAGAATATGTATCGATTCTAACAAAATACAGTTTAACCCAACCCTCAAAGAAAACTCAATCCCACGCAAGATTGCCAATACTTAAGCTTGTTGCAGAGAGGTAATGCCGGTGAGACGAAGAGTCATAGCCACCTCAACCTCCCTTATCCAATCACAAACGATAGGACCAACACCACCAGCCCAAAAACAGGATCATAAGAACTATCAACATTCAACTTGTAACACCCCTCAAGAGGGATGCGCCAAACCTCCACTTACAACTTGTTGAACTGTGCACTTAGGAAGACTATGAGCAGCCTCATAGTCGCCATGATACCACATAGCCACCTTACACACATGTTCTAGCGGCATAGAGGTCTTGTGATGCACAAAGACATTCTTTTCAGCCTCATCGTTTTATTACAGATAATATTCTTTTCACATCTTCAGCATAACATGCACTGTTTCATAAACCACAATAATATTATCTGTAATAAAACGATGAGGAACAAACGCACTCTGTATTTCAAAAATAACATAGGGCAAAACCAACTTCAATCGATTTGCAAACGGTCTTGGAGATGATTTTATAAGCCATATTGCACAAGGCAATCGGTCAGAACTAGGAAACCAACTGCGGCTTATCAACCTTCGGAACCAAAGCAATAAGAGTATGATTAAGGGAACGCATACTACCCCTGTCATTCAATTCCGCTAAACAACAATGCACCACATCCGGCCCCACAATAGGCCAAAACTGTTGATAAAACCTTGCAGGCAACCCATCAATGCCCCGAGCCTTCCAAGCCGGCATGGATGTAAGAGCCTCAAAGACCTCTCACTAGAATATGGTAGAAGAAGTGACTAATTCATTGCAGGGGGTAACACGAGCATCTAACAAATTCACCACCTCCTCCACACTATGCCCCCCTGAGCTAGCAAAAACATTCTGAAAATATAAGCAAAAAACTTGAGCTACCTATTGTGGGCACTGTTGCCAAACACCATCGTCATCCATAATTCCATAAATGTGATTCTTCTTCCTATGCGATTTAGCCTTTACATGAAAAAACTTTGTATTTTGGTCGCCATCTTTTAACCAAGCAACTCTAGCACGTTGCTTTCAAATAATTTCCTAATGCTCTAATAGTCGATCAATGACACCATCCAACTCATCCTGGTGAGCTAATACTGCATTAGATGGGAACAAAACTTGGATTCGATCAAGCTCCCATTTCAACTCCTTAATTTTCCATGGAATATTCTGAACCACGAGAATTCCAACTCCTCAAAAACTGAGCGCACAACCTTAATTTATGCAGCAAAGAAAAAAAATCAGACTAGGTAGCCAACCAAGTTTCCTGAACCACACTATCAAAATCATCCTCTTTCAGTCAACAAGCTTCAAAATGAAAACAACTGAGGGCCTTCAAGTTGCAGGCAAAGCAAATAGAAACTTACATTCCAATAAGATGGGATGATGATTCGAGCAAGAGAAAGCTAAATGAAGAATACACAGAAAAGACCACAAGTTCATAAACTCTACATTTGCAACCCCTCTATCCAAACGTTCCCATAAATTAACATTGGGACACGTACCACTCCTCCAGGTAAATGCATGATTTTGAGAAGGAATACCCACAAAACCACAGTGATCAAAAGCACACCAGAAGTTGTTCATGAGATACCCCGGCCTCAAAGAACCCCCCTTTTCTCAGATACATAAGAATTTCGTTGAAATCGATCACCCATACAAAGCCAAGGCCCAAAGAAACATGAGGTTAGGTGGCACAAAAACCCCCAAGAATGAATTTTAGAACTTCCAGGTGGGTTGCCATAAAAACCAGTAAACCGAAAATGAGGGAAATTACACAGAACAACATGGCAGTCAATATGACCCCGAGATGAAGAATGAATTCAGATCCCCCAATGCACATGCCAAAGCAGTACAAATCCCCCACCAAAGCCCACACAGTTCACCACATACCACTGATAACTCGTCAACGATCTTAACTTATGTTCCAACTGCAATCGAGTAGCCTTAGTCTCAAGAAGGAAGACAAGATTAGGGCACTTCTCTCTCAGCAAAAAGTTGAGAGCCTGGAAAGTAAGAGGGTTCCCAAGCCCCCGCACATTCCAAGACAAAGCATTCATGATGAGTGACGGGGCTACAATGCAATCCTCGTCACCGGAACTTAAGTAGAATCAAGCATAAAACCCAAGACTTGCTTTGAATTCCCAAACCTTCCAATCACATCATCCCGAGGCTGCTTTACAACCCTCTACTTTCACCTTTTTCCCCTAGTAGTAGAAGAAATAGTAGTACTACCCCGACCCTACTTACACCGGCCAGACTCAACCTGAGGCGCAACTTCCTGAGAATCCTGCATTGTAATTACTCGGAAAATAATAAGAATAATAATAATAAATAAATGAATTTTTTTTTTTCGTAGTAGACTATTCTTTTAATGCGTTTCACAAATTTTGTGAACTTGTATTTTGCTTGAAAACCTTAAGGCCCAAACTATTTTTCTTTATAAAGCCCAACTATTACTTTAGGTAGAAACAAACTCATATTACCCACCAACAACCCAAGGATCCTTTAGCAGCCCAACCCGCCTTTAAGAAGAAAAAAAAAATTGAGCTAGAGGAACATGAATGTAAACAGCAAATCAAATAAGAACCTTTTTACACAAAGTAAGGTCTTAACTAGCTAGATGGTTAGATAAATAAGTAAATTAGGGGTGAGTCATGCCCCCACTACCTCTAAAACAATAATTAGTGAGAGAAGATAAAAGAGACTCATCTAAGATAAATAGTAGTGATAAGAGGTAACTTAGAGAGCAAACAGAAATCTAAAAAAAAAAATAAAGAGAGAAAGAAAGAGTGAGTGAAAGACAAGAAAGAAAGAGTGAGTGAAAGACAAAAAAGAAAGAGTGAGTGAGAGAAAAACAGAAGAGAAAGAGAGAGTGAGAGAAAGAAAAGTGAAGGCTATGTCAACATCAGTAAGTAACTTCAATTTTTCTTAGATGAATACTTGAAGTTTTAATTCTAACATAGAAGATTAAAAATACTAACCCTTTATACATTTTCTCTTCTATTTGTAGGTTACGATACACTAATAATCTAAGTTGGCAGTGGGAAGAGAAGGTGAGTTTAAGAAACCTATGGACATATGGGTGTCCTTATCAAATTTTTCTAAAAAAAATTTGATTTAAAATTTTGATTTCCACCTTGGTTAATGTTGTAAAATTAAAAATAGGTTGTATATAACCTTATTATAGCCCTCGAAACATGTTTTGAGGTTTTTAATTGAAATAAAGTGAAAACAAAGAAAATTAAAAAATTTGAAATTTTTTTCAAAAAATTCGCAATTTTACTTGAGTTCTAGAACTCTGTTTTGAAATCTTTTTATATGGTTGTAAAGATCGTGTTACTAGTTTTAAAACAAGTATAAATTTATAAGATTTTATGAAAATTTGATAAGGTACAACTGCTAGAAGTTGGACAAAAAATTTGCCAAAAACCAAAAACAAAGTGCAAGTGGTTGAAGATTGTTGTCTTCCAGTCAACTCCCAGTCGCACCACCGGCGTGTGTTAGCGTGTGTGGTGGTTTTCCAACGATTCTAGCCATTCATTTTTTATTCTCTTAACTCTAATTTTCAAATAATTTTCAATGATATAATTTTTGGAAACATCCAAAACCCAAAAGAAAGAGTGTGACTTACACTTTCTTCACATAGTGGAAAAGTATAGTTTTGCACTAATTAAATTGTTTCTAAAATAGTGTTTTACTTGTTAAATAGTTCCAAACAAATAGGAGAATCAACCTAGAGCATTTACGAGTCCGAACTTCTTCAACGACATTGAGGTAGGTCGTACCCAATGATTGGCCTATATAAATATATATATTTGTATGTGTGAGAATATTGAATGAATTTTTACAATTAAACAAAATAGGTAGGTCGTACCCAATGATTGGCCTATATAAATATATATATTTGTATGTGTGAGAATATTGAATGAATTTTTACAATTAAACAAAATATAGTTATATACCGTTATTAATTGATCTTATACTATTCTATTATGAGACAATAATAACTTAATTTCATAGTGTTTGTTCTAAGTTATATATGAATATATACAATTTTTATGTGAGTATTATTTCACATTAAGCACTTGTGTTGAGTATTTGGACATAATTCATACCATAATATACATGTACATCAATAAAGGTAGATGCGCATGGGTGGTGTAACTAAAACCTATTATTTAAGACACTAAGGCTAGGGGTGGGCATTTAAACCGGAAACCGGGTGCACCGGACCAAACCGGGAGGAAAAAAACCGCTTTGACCAAAACTGGTCAACACCGGGACCAAATTGGACTAGACCGGTCCAATCCAATTCCAGTTTCAGTTTTGCACTTCACAGAACTGGACTGGACTGGACTGGACCGGATAATTAATATATATTTTTAATTTTTATACATATTTAATATTTATACACTTTTTAAACATTTTTATACACATTTTACACAATAAAATTAATATTAACTTATCTATATTTTAGACCCTAAAATATATTTTATATAACCCTATGGCCTATATTTTATATATATAATAATGTTTTAATATATAATTTTAGTTATACCTTTTATAATAAAATTAGTATATTCTTTATACTCTATAATCTATAATCTATACACTAAACCCTATATACTAAAATTATTATAGTTCTAGGGTATAGTATATAGTTATAAACTTCTAAAAGGGGAAATTATGTATTAGGGTTTATGGTTTAAAGTTTAAACGAAACCCTATACCCTAAACTCTAAAAGTAATAAGTATATAACATATATAACTAATAACTATATAAGTGTATAACCCCAATTAGACTCATAGTCAACTATAACTCTATACCCTAATACAATTATAACCATATACCCTAAACTATATTAATTACTCTATACATATATAAGTAATAAGTATATAAACATATATAAGTATATAAGTATATAACCCCAATTGAAACCCCAATAAAACCCCAATTAGACTCATAGTCAACAATAACTCTATATCCTAATACAATTATAATCATATACCCTAAACTATATTAATTACTCTATACATATATAAGTAATAAGTATATAACACATATAACTATATAAGTATATATTATATAACCCCAATTAGACTTATAGTCAACTATAACCCTATACCTTAATACAATAATAATCATATACCTAAACTATATTAATTACTCTATACATATATAAGTAATAAATATATAACATATATAACTATATAAGTATATAACCTCAATCAACCCTAAACCATTTTTTTTTCTTTTTTTAATTTCCAATTGCTCAAAGGCACCAAACCCCAATCAACCCTAATTGAAACCCCAATTACTCCTAAATTAGTCAATTACCCAATTGAAAGTTGAAACCCCAATAAGACTAATTAGTAATTTAGTACCCAATTGAAATCCCAATTTGACTCATAGTCAACTATAACTCTATACTCCATACTCATAGTCACTACAGTCCATGAAAAAAATAAAAATAAATTATATGTATTTTATGTATCCCCAAACCCCAAAATACCCTAATGTCCAAATTAATAAAATGAACAAGACTTAAACAACCCTATTCGAGCCTCTCTCTTCAGACTTTCTTCACCTCTTCAGACTCTCTTCACCTCTTCAACCCTATTCGAGCTTCTCCGACCACTCTCTCTCCATCCAACGACATCATCATCTTCATCCTCCTTTCCCCATAACCTGCCGCACTAAAAAACCCAACCCAGAACCCAGAAATCCACCGCACTCAAAAACCCAACCCAGAACCCGGTTGGAGATTCGCGGGGGCGAATCGTCATTCCCAGTCGCGACGAGGTGCGAGACCTGCCAAGTTCTGCTCGCCATTTCTCTCTGAGCGCAGGGGTGCCATCGGATTTCTCATCCGATCAACGGCGGAGGAAAATCAAGGTTTTGCCGATTTTCCCTTGCCGAAGTTGCCTTTGATTCCTGCGGCGTCTGGATCATCCACCACACCACTCAGCTTCCTCTTGACTTCATGAACACTATGGTGGTCTCCGATTGTTCATCGGACCACCACAACGGCCGAATCGAAACCCTAAAGGCCGGCGGCTCCTCCTCTTCTGTCCAGCGAATTTAATGGTGATTTTAGGCAATTAAGGGTATAATTTCAAACAGTGCACCGGACCAAACTGGAACTGTTCCAGTTCAGTTTGGTCTAGTTCTGATCGATAATTTCCAGTTCTATAGCACTGGACTGGACTGGATAACCTCCACAGTCCAGTCCACAGTTTGGGGGGAGCACTGGATTGTATCGGATCGTGCCCACCCCTAACTAAGGCTACGTTTGACACGCTGGATTATGTTGGACTGGACTATTCTTATGGATTATGTTGGATAGTGTTGGACTGGAGTAAGCTGGACTAATGTTATTCTGTGTTTGGTGTTGTGTCGGATTATGAAGCTGGATAAGCTAAATAACACTGTTCTGTGTTTGGTGCATGATCGGACTAAGCTATAATTATTTTAATTTTTAAATTAATAAACAATTTTAAAAATTTTGTCATTCCATTAAATTTTCATAAAATCATGAGTTTTTAATTTTGCCATTTCATTAAATTTTCACAAATTTACTATGGGTT
>QANW01008704.1:3711-13944 GCA_003254865.1 Dryas drummondii | reverse complement strand
AAAAAAAAAAACACACAAAGTCAATTTATCATTTATGATTTCATTAAATTGGACCAAAATTTTTTTTTTTCATTAAATCATCTCTCTCTCTCTAAACTCACGCACACTCTCTCTCCCTCTCTCTTCTTTCTTTTCTCTCCCCGACACCCCTCTCTCCACAGCTCGCCTGCACCGGCGCGTGTGGCGCCGTCGGGAGGTCAACGTCGGTGGTTCTTGCCGGGCTTTGCTTGCCTCCTCCCCGTCTCTCTCCCTCTGGTCTTTGTTGTCCCATCTCGTCACTGCCGACGCAGAACAGAGCCGAGCCACTCCGCCGGCGATCTGTGTTTTCCGGCCACATCGCCGCTCCAGACCATCTGGGTCCTCACCTCCTCACCTTGGCGAGTCCAACCATGGACTCCGATTGTCCATCCAGTCACCGACGATGGAAAAGGGATGAGAAATCTGAAAGTCACCTCGTCGGCGATGGTGTTTTTGGCTTCCTGCAATAACATGTTCTATTAGAGGGGTTCTTTTCCTTCCTTTTTTTGATGTGTTCTGTTTTGTTTGGATTACAAAGTTTGATTGAAATGTATTTAATATTTATGCAGTATGAAATATGAATGTTTGTTCTTCCTGCAAAGCATGGGCTATTTATTCACTGTGTAGATGGCAGGAAATCAGGAAATACGGATGGGTATAGTATCTTGGCTTTCATGCTGCTCTAAGGCAGGCCGTGCTATGCAGCGAGGTCTCAACAGACCGTGCTACGTAACGATGTCTAAGCCCGTGTTTTAAGAAAAACCGGTGCTATGCAATCCCACTTAAATTAGCACCGGGCGATACCAAACACAATATAAGAGTGTTATTTAACACAATCCTAGCTAGTACTAGCTAGCACGGTGAAACAAACGTGGTATAAGGGTGTTATTTAACACAATCCTAGCTAGTACTAGCTAGCACGGTAAAACAAACGTGGCATAAGGCTATATTTGTTTCACCGTACTAGTTAGGATTATGTTAAATAACACCTTTAGTCCATGTTTGGTAGCACCAAGTATTAATTTAAGTTGGATTAGATAACACCGTGTTTCTCAAAAAGCCTTGCTACGCCTTCTTATTTAACATGGTGTAAATGAGAGGCGCTATTTAGCAACCTGTTAGAGGCTCACAATTTTGACTTCTTTCCACTCAATCACGAATTGACTTTTCTTATATATATGTTGTTCCACTCGACCAGTGTACAACTACAAAAATAACAAATGGAGCCACAGGTACAATACTCCAGGAATTAAATGATATATAGGAAGAAAAGAACAAATGAATGCAAAACTTGACTGCACACATCAAACCATAAAGGGAGATTGCACAATTCACCCCAATCTATACCAAACCAGCAATCCATTTATAAGACCCCTGTCCCCAAATTGGTCACTAGAACAAAGATGGCTGTTGTGTGTGTTCCTGAAAGAATGTTCATCGAGGTTACCTTCTGACACCTCAAACCTTGTCTTATGCAGCAATTGGAGGTTCCTGCATATGCGGGAGGAGATAAACAAGCATAAGTTCAATTCACTTCTGGATTAAGATTATAATACATTCACCTAAGATAAAGAAATAATAGTGCATTTAAGACAGACCCCTTTCATTGAGGGATCCCTCAAATAATTTTATTTAAGGGATCTCTCATAGGGTCCACTCCATATAGTATTTCAACAATCCAAACCGTCTATTTTTCAAGTCTATTCAAAGATCATCCTTGCAAAAGATTAGACAAATCGGAATCCAGTAAGCTATCGAACTTTGATCACATAAATAGACGAACAAAATATTTCAAATAAACACTTGAAATGACCACCATTTAATCAACGGTCAAATGATTTCTAATTAACCTAATTTTTTGCAAGGACGATCCTTCAAGGAAGATCAAAAAAATTGACGGTTTCGATTATCAAAATACAATGTGGAGTGAACCCCACAAGGGATCCCTTAAATAAGCTTATTTAAGAGATCCCTCAATGGAAGGGGCCTAGCATTTAAGAATATTTCTCTTGCATAAAATAATTACTTAAAAGATTTCAATTGCTTAATGATCTGTTTTCAAATGGACAATTCTCTGAAATTCCTAGCACATTTTAGACAATAATTAAAACAGATAAACGGGGTAATTCAATTTCTTAAAGTCAACCCACAGATAAACAGGGTAATTCAATCTCAGGGCCCTTTTTGGGGTGGGATACACTTGTATATTATTATTAGGTATTCACTTGAAAGTGCAAACACATTATTACCAAGAAAAAGAAAACATAGGACAACGATACAAAATTACTAGCTGTCATATGTGCAATAATGAAAAAAAATGATAGTGAAGTAAACCCACCTTTGCAGTCAAGTTTGACACAGCCAGATGGAACTTTTCTCTGGTTTTGGTACCTGCAACCTGCCCTGCCTTTGCCACCTTACTAAAAGCACCATTTAACCAGGCTGCTCCGGCAGTCACGTACCTGTCAGCAAGAAATGAGAGTTTATCAACTAACATTCTTTTCTTTATCATCCACTAATAGAGACGATTAAGCTGGAATAAAATCACTCTTGAGAGGTCAATGGTTCTGCTTCTCCCCTAATTACAAATTTCTCTATCACATCTTTTTACTTTTATGTTATTCTTTTTTAGGGTAGAGACCCATATACAGAAACCACGGACATGGAAACATCAAACAAGTACTTATATAGGCAGCACTAACCCATGGCTGGGAGAGGGCTGCGCGGAGATGATATTTCCATCATCTATCAATAGTAACTAAGTGAAAACAAGAAAATCAGAAATTGAAGAGCAACCTACAAACTGAAGCTCTAAAGAATCCGAAGAACTAAAGCCTTATGAGCATGAGTGCTACTTAGGTTAAAGATCCTGCTATATGAATGCACATAATGTAATATATACTACAGAAGTTGCCTTTGTTATGAGTATTTTTTATGTCTAAAGAATGTGCTATGGATTCCTAAATAATCTAAGATGCAGCCTAGTACCTCAAATATAAACTTCTCACAAATACGTCCCATGGATGCTGCCCCATGGAAATAGGCTACCAAGCAAACACAGGGGCAATGTTTACCACTGTCCTGGACTCCTAGCCTTATTCAAAAACAATTTATTTTGTGCATTCAGCATCATTCTTATTGAAGGTACGCAATAGTTTACAAGATAAACAGCAGAAGAGTGTAAACTAGATTGACACATCATATTTTTCCAGAGTGATATCAATACCTGCTTGTTTTGACAGCTGACCCTGTATCATTTAATTTTCTCTCTGCTGCAAATATTGCTGCCATTGTTTTATCTGAGACTTGAAGTCTTTGATCAACAGACTTCACTTTCTCATTAACCACCGAAAAGCCTACTGTCAATTTCTCTGTAAGCCCCACCCTCTTGTCAAAGGAACTGACCTTCTCAGTTGCACTTGCTGTCAACCGATGCTTTTCATCAAATGCTTTAGCCTTGTTCACGGCATCTTGTCCAATCGCTGAACCTTTTGCAAACATAGTGGACACTACATCTTGTGCTTTATTAACATACACCCTTCCACTGCTAGGCGAGCTAGTTTTATCCTGCAAACAGAGATGCATTACCCTTAACCCCATAAACTTGGAAATTTTCAAGGTAAAATTCACCAAGGAAATTACTAAAGGTCTTGGGAAAATAAAGGTTTCAGAACAGATCATTTAAGTATCTACTCATCTCAGGTATATCATTACAGTAATATTCATGATGAACCAACTTGAAAGAGTCACAATCCATTAAATAGATGTCCTAGTAGGGTATTTTATATTGCAGAAGGATATGTAAATTGGGAAAACCGTAATCCATTTCAATCGATCATTCATACACTGAAATTCAGCAAGGAATCCAAACAGTTACATACCCGACCCTTGCATATGAACATATTTTCCACACTTTTCCCATTTCCAGGCATACTCTAACACATCCACTGAAAAGTACTTAATTCACTATATAGGAAATGTTTTTAACTAGTTAAGATTCATAACAACGTGAGATATGTGGTGGTGTCATTGGCTACCTCAGCATTTGGTGAAACATTTTCAACAGGAGCAGCACAAATGGCATTTTCCACCATCCTTACTTCCTGCATGAATTGCACCAATGAAATACACAGTTTTGGCTACAGGAAAGAACCAAGATTGCAGACACTTTTATATGAAACTTACTTGCATCTCATTTTTGGGTACATAATTTTCAACAGGAGATATAGTCACGATCTGATCTACAATTGTTGCTCCCTGAAACCCAAAACATACATGTTTCATTACCTAGAGCTACACAGAGGAAGATACATGTTCATTGAAAAGGACTCAGCAAAAGAAGTTCAAAACCCTTAAGAAAATTTTAATCAAAGAAAACACTCATTCAGATGATGTCATGGCAGATAATAAGATAAGGCACAATCAATTGAACACACCACAACCTTAGATCGAACATCTATAAACAGAGAGTTATACCATTTGAATAGTGAAGTTTGCATAAATCAACAATAAACACAGCAACTTCCTTTCTTAGAACTGTTTTTTTTTTTTTTTTATATATAAAAATATCCCTATTTATTGTCACTTTATTCACCAAAAAGCAGATATTGGGAGCTTATTTTGCTTCTTTATACTTAATATTTAAGATGATAATACTCAAAATCTATTGTTTTCCAACCTTATCATATAGAGAAAAACAATGTGCGAGATAACAAATTTATATAGGATGCCAAGCTCCAAAGTAACACTAATATGTCATTAAACAGTATGTACAAGACGAAAAATGTTGAATGTTTGTATAACCCGATCTTATAGCTCTAAAGTATTATGTAGATAACATTTAATTTGGAATATAATAGAGGCAGCAGTAAAGAAACTTCATTGCAAGACTGCACATTAACTCATTAACGTAGTTTTAAAGTTTCTGATACACCAATATCTTCCTTTTGGAGTTAAATACATCTCAATATTATTTTATTTTAGGTATTATTGAATGAACAATTTTTCCCTCTCGTACTTTTATTTCTTTTCAAAGCAAACTCACATTGAGCATAAAACTAAAAGCACAAAAAGCCTGCCTTCAAGTTAAAGAAAAGTGTCCAATTAGAGGCATGCTTCCAATAAATTGCTTCTCCATGTTACATTCACCAACTGAATTTCTCAAGTTGAATTAACTGAAAACCTTTAAGGAAAAGAAAGAACCAAACATTGCTAATAAAGAAACATAATTGTTAGGCATCAACTTCATTTCCAGTAAAGTGGAAACAAATTTAAGGAAATACCGATAACAACAGCGCGATTTCAAGAGCTTTGGGATCCTTGAAAGTAACAAATGCAGTCTTTGATTGCGCAGGCTCACTGCACAAACAAACAATTCAAGAAACAAGATTAACAATCCCAAAAAACACTTACCCATGATTTGGCTGCACACTGTATTAACGATGATAAAATTTTGGAAAAAACAAAAAATATCTCGGCTTAGTTTAGTGAAACCTTTCAAGTTAAAAAAAAAAAATAAAAAATAAAACTCTTCCATAAAAAAAAAAAAAAAATAATAATAATAATAAATAAACCCCAGTGAATCCTCTTTTCTCTTATTTTCTTAAATTTTCTCAGCAACAAAACAGGGGATCAAAATATACTAAAACAATATGTCAATCTAAGCATGGATGTATGTATGTATGTAAGTGCATACTTGCTCAGTTAAGTTGACTCTTCCTTTTTACTTTTTGACCTTTTTTCTTTGAAAATTACCAGGGAAATAAGAAAATTTTCTTCTCCTTGTTTTCTTTTCTCACATTTTCTCAGAAGCCAAACAGAATGAAAAATGTAAAGAAAAATTTTAAAAAATAAATAAATAAATAACACCAAAGAAAAAGAGAAAAAGCGTACCGTTGGATCTGAATGCGTTCGATTTCTCCAGAGAATGAGAAGAACTCGTGAATCTCTCTCTCACTAGCTAGATCTGACAGTTGCGTTACTTGGACTGTCCTCGTCTGCCAGAAAAAAAAAAAAAATTTAATTTAATTCAAAAAATTCAAATAAATAAATAAATAAATAAATAAATAAATGTATATATATATAAATTATAAGTTTGGTTAATTTGAAGACCTGCTGCTGCATTGTGATTGTGAGCAGCAAAAGGAAGAGTGTTTGTTTGTTCAAAGTCTTAGAGAAAGTGTGGTAGTGAATGGTGATGGTGAGACAGATAGTGTTGGGTGGTGGGTAAAAGGCTACAGAGCTGAGCTGGGAAACAAAGAAATTTCCAAGTGCCAGCCACCAGACAAGAGAGAGAATTTTAGGAGGACCAAGGCAGCATGAGAGATGATGAGGAATGTGTTGTGAGTCTTGTGACTTGTGATTCATTCAACTTTAACAATCATAATTTATAAATAAATAACCCTGGTCAGACTTGACTCCATCTTCAAGTTTCTCTTTTTGGGAGTTTCCTATTTTACCCTTAATATTCTGCATATTACATTACATGATATGGGATCTTATGCTTTATATATGCATTAAGGAGAATAAATAGAGGTGAATACTATTTTGTTTAGTGGTGGCACTTAATTAGAAGTGAATAGTTCTCTTTATTGGAAGGAAGTCATTGGTTCAAATCTCATAACAGTTAGTTGTTCATAATAAAAAAGTATTAAAATAAACAAAGAATTTACTACTTTCTTTAAGACTTTTTTGCAAGACCAAAATACAGCCATATAGAAAAAATGGCCTAGAAGCAGAAGTTCTAACAAACTCACTTTTAAAAGGGCGAGCACTCGCCATTGGGCTCCAACCACTCAACGCCTTCTTTTTTTTATGAACAATTTCATTACAACCCTATTGAAACTGTTTAACGGTTTTAACACTAAAATCGTATAAAAATAATATTTTATATAAATGGTATTCTTTTTTTTTGTTACATATATATATACATGTGAAAAATGAATGAAACAACACAAACACACAAAAGTGCAATATTTTGGAATCATATTCAACATAATTGTATATGTTACGGTCAATAGTTTCAACCATTTAGTAGAGGAAAAAAAAAAAAAATCCCACCAAGTGCTTGCCTCTACACAAACTCACTTCTAAGTACTTAAAACGTAAGCCGGCTTATCATCCTTAAAAAAACTAGAGTGGAGCTTTTTAACATCAAGATTTTATATGGGTTATTTTATCATGTGGGCCTCTAAAGTGGACTAAATTAATCATTTAGTGTACTTTTAGTTTTTGTATTACTTTATCTAGACTAGTTAACTAGCAACATCTCTTGCCTAAAACAAGAAAACTAATAGCGCCGATTACTATTTGGCTTAGTGGTTGGCACTATACCTCTCCTTTATTGTTGTTACAAGGGAAACGGGAGGAAGGGATTCGAACTCAAATTTTAGGTGTAAAGATAAATGCTCTCAACTACTTAAGCTACAAGTTCTCAAATTCAATCTCCCTTTTCATTTGGGATGTTATTATTTACTCAATTATTTAATAAATTGCGCAACTCAAGTTTTTTTTTTAAAAAAAAAACCGAAAGTAAGTTTTATTGGAGCTAAAGGAATACAAAAATTATATGGCTTGATCATTCTAAACATGGGTAAGCAACCAAGATGGAGCCTCACCATACCAAAACGACACCACATTACAATTCAAAGCGTATTGAGTGAGAAGAATGACCCCGAACTTTCTTCACCTCCTCCATAAGGTGTCCATCAAAAGCAAGGTCTTCCTTCGTGCGCCGAAGGTGATTAATAACATCTTGATCATCAGTTTCAAGCACAATCAAATAATAACTCGCCTTAAGGATAAAACTCAACCTATGCAGAAAAGCTAAAATCTCAACCTGCTGAGGAGAGGATCTAATGAATGGATGATCTCTATGACTATTTTTATTTTGGTTGGTCATAGCTTCAACTTATTGCATTAGAAATATATGATTTTAATCTAATACTCTCATAATGTGGGGGTTTTGCCGATGTACAAGCCCTATAGATGAATTGCCATGAAGAAGGACTGTCATGGCTGCAGCCTTAGGAGTTTATTTTTGTCTTTTGCTTTAAACATGAAATGTCATTTTTTGTAATTCATAAAAAAAATAAAATCATAATTAAATTTTGTAAAAGAAAGGGGTGGGAAAATAGGATTGGTGGCCGGATAGGAATAGTGCCCCTCTTTATTTATTTACTTTCTTTTGGTTGAGGGAGTTCGTATCTGGTGCATTAATTAAACTAGACTTTTCATGAAAAGGAAAAATAAAATTGAATTTCATCCATAATTCCTTTTTAGTTTAAATTGTTTGGAGAGTTATAATTCGGATGTTTTAGACTCCTACGCTAATGCTACTAATCTTCAATAAAAAAAAAAAAATTGCTGCTATATTATATACACACCTCTCACTCCTATCTTTTAATTTGTGAAATTATAAATTTGATCCAATACTAGAAGACCATAAAGAACAACCATTAATTTAAAAAAAAACAAAAATGTAGCAACCATGTACCCAAGACCTAGTCTTAGTCACCAACCTCATACCACACTGCGCGTACCTTACCCCTCTCTCTCTCTCTCTCTGTCTCTGTGCACCTCCTCTTTGTCGGACGGAAAATGAGGCCGACAGAGAGGAGAGAGAAAGAGAGAGAGGGAGAGAAAGACATGGAAAGAGAATCCAGAATTTCATAATGGGATGGGTTGAACTAATTATCTTATGAACAATTTTTTTTTTTTGCTAGGTGAAAATTTTCATTATGTATTTAACATGTTAGTAGATTCAAGATCGAATCAGTTTATTAGATACAAAACTCGAAGATATGAGTAAATTTTATTAGTAATGGGATAAAAATATATGTTAATTATGAAATATCTGTTACAATATCTTGTAGATATATATCTTAGAGAAATCTCTAATGATTCAAGTCATATGGAGAGCATTTATATGAAGGTTGTGATCCAAAGCCAACCTAATTAGGACATAATACTATGCCTAATTTCAGAGTTGGAGTACTATAGAGTTGTCTTTCCTTAATTATTTAACAATATATAACAAAGTTAAGGAAAGAAAAGCAGCTGATTATTATCACTTGCAGATGTCTGAATCTGTAGAAGGCGGCAAGAGTATTGTTACTGTACTACTAAAGTTTGAGACTTGAGAGAGAGAGATATTAACAGTAATATTATTCCTTTCTTGGTCAATGTCGTTTCAATTGGCCAAACAAGAAAATGTGTGTCGCAGACATTTGTTTTGGAGTCTGCTCGCCGAATAGAGGACTTGAGATTTGGACTGGACTAACTCAACTGCCAAGTTTCTTTTATATTATTTATTGGTCATAGACTCTTAAATCAATTTTTACCACTCTATACAATACAAGGATTTATTATGTTTTTACCATCCATAAATTTCAGTTGATTTTCACTTTTTCACTCGTATGTTTATTTTTTTCATTTTATCACTTACCATTATTCTTCAGTCCCAGTTTATTTTTGTCTGTCAATTCCTTTACCCAAGTTGTCAAAAATGTTGAAGTGGTAAGGGCATTTTTGTCATCAATATTGATACATTAGTTGACAGAATGAACGAAAAAAGATAAAGTGAGATACGAAAAATAGTTGTAGATAAAGTGAGACAAATTAATAAATATAAGGGTAGTAAAAGAAAATTAACTAAAACTATGAGTGGTAAAAATATAATTAAACCTACAATATAACTTTAAATTTAATATGAAAAAGCTTTGTGCACAGCCTTAAAGTCAAGTCAGATGCTAGTTCCTTATCAGTTGTGCCTTGTGCATACGTGCCTTGAAAATAACACCAACTTGTTGAAGCATCTCTCCAAGGAGAGTATAAGCCGGATGAGATATCACTTTATTATTTTGAAATTGCCATTTTGCATGTTTGATGAGTCCGTATCTCCATATTTTAGTTTCGTTCTAGTTTAATTTTAGGGAATTTTTATCATTCAAGACATATACTTTGATGTCAATCGTAACTTAGGACATATATTTAGAAGTATATTGATGTAAGACACTTATTAATAGTTTGTATCAATATAGGACGAACCGTCAACTCTATTACTAACTCCGTTAAAATGAAGGATAAATTGATCTTTTCATATCAAATAAGATTTTAATTCTATTTCTAAATTAAAACACAGTAAAATTAAACTAAAAAAAGTAAAACAAAAAACTAAACTATTTATAATATAGTTTTCACCAAAAAAAAAAAAAA
>QANW01008701.1:801365-853078 GCA_003254865.1 Dryas drummondii | reverse complement strand
CTGAAGAGAGAGACACGGGGAAAAAAAGTAAAGGAAGAAAAAAAAAATGAGGGAGGGTTTGGGGCCTTTGGGCAACTGGAAAGATGAAAAAAAATTTGAGATTTCTTTTAGTTATTTTAAATCTTAAATTTTAATACATTTCTATATAAAAAAGTAATTAAAAGTATCCTAAAGGGCTTAAAACCTAATATCCTAAAAAATATAGAGTATATAGGGTTTAATGTATAGATTATAGAGTATAAAGAGTATTAGGGTGTAATGAATATATAAAGTATTAGAGTTTAAATTTTAGTGTATAATTAAATTATAACGTATAAATAATATACTAATTTTGTTTATTCATTATACTAACTTTATTTAACAGTATTTATTTCAGCGCGCATTATATTCACTTTATATCACATGAAACCTATTATATAATTTGATTTCTTCAATGTTTTTTTATCAATTTAGTAGATAATATGTTAAATAAACATATAGAAAAGTTTCATTCAAAATTTCCGTATTTTGATAGCAATTTCCGTCATTTCCATCTAATTTCTGTCGAAATTTAAAAATCTTCGAAATTTCCGTCGAAATTTCCATCGAAATTTCCTCGAAACTCGAAATTTTATTCCTTGACAAGAACTAACAATAATTTAATAAAAAAAACGAAAAAGAAAAAAAAAAATGCAGAAACCGTCCCACATCCCACCTTCCTCCCTTCTTTAGCCACCGGCAGGCCTCAACGACCGGCGACCCCTTGCCTCCATGTTGGCCTCTCCTATCTCCCTCATGCCTCATCTCTCTCTTCCTCTCTGTCTTTGTCTCCTTCACTCTTCATCTGTTGCATCTCTCTATTTCTCACAATGTTTCTTCTCGTACATGGTTGCTGCAATATCTAAGTTGTGTTGTTGGGTTCGATTTTGGGGATGATGGTAGAGTTTATTTGGGTTCTTCCTTCATCTTTTGTTCCTGCAATTTTATGGTGATATGGTTTGGTTGTTGGCTTTGGGGCTTTAGTGTGTGCTGCCTTCTTAGGTCCTCTTGTCGAAATTTGGTTGACGATTTCTCGGTGGTTGGTGGCGACATGTGTTTTGCGGAAACTGGTGATGTATGAGTTTTTCATGTTTGGATATTGTTTTGCCTTTTATGTGTTTGGAAGAGAGATAAAGAGGAATAGAGAGATGATGAGTGAAAGAAAGAGAATTAGAGTGATGTGGTAGAGGGGAGAGAGGAAAGGCCTACGCATGGGGATAAGGAGGGGGTTGCCGGCGATGGAGGCCTGCCAGTGGCCGGAGATGGGAGAGAGGTGGGGGTGGGGGTGGGGTGTGGGGTGTGAAGGGTTTTCTTTTTATATGTTTTTCTTTTAGTTTTATTTTTTATTATTTTATTTCTTTTAGGCTTTTTTTAGTTTTTATGATAATTTTGTGGTTAATAGACATTTTTACTCCTAAATATCAAGCACGTGATCAATTTTTGACAAAAAATCTTTTATTGAGCAAAAAATAAAATTAGAGTACTCCATTGAAAAAAATATTAATTGACATCTTCAACTGCGACATAGGATTTGATTAGAGTCGTTTTACTAAAATTTTCTCTTTACTCTATCTCAATAATAGAATGAAAATTCATTTGGAACCTTGATTTTTCCCTTAAGCAAGATGCATGGTTCTATATTACACGAATGTTAAAGCTAAAAAAAAGAGAATTATAAATTCTGTTTTGAAAATAATTAAATTAAAATTTTTAGTCCATATAATTTGAATATGTTTTCACTTTAATCCATATAGTTACAATTTTGAATCTAAAATCATATTTTTATTTTAATGAATTTGTTTTTAGAATTTTATAAGTTCATCAACTTTTATTCATATATCATTTAAGTCCATTACATTAAATTTCAATTTTTTTTTTCCGTTAATTTTAGTAATGTGTCAAGTGTGTGAGTCTTTTTCAAAAGGTAAAAATAGTACCTTATTCCCTTTTTTTTTTTTGCTCAACATGGTATAAGTAATTAAAATTAACAAAAAAATATAGATGAAAATGGGATGAGAAAGCTTATAGACCATATAATTTAAAAAGGGCAAATTATACAAAAGTATCTCAACTAACCACCCTATATCACTTGAGTACTCCAATAAAAAAAAGTTGCTCGTAGATACCTCAATACTGATTTTGCACACCCAGGTACCTCAGTCAACTTTTCCGTCAGGCCTGCCGTTAATTGTCTACGTGGCACACTAGAAACATGCCACGTGGACAAATTTTTTTTTTTTAAATAAACTAATTATTAAAAATAAAAAATAAAAAAATAAAAAACTCAAAAAAAAATAAAATAAAAAAGAAGTTGCAGCCAGCCTCCCTCCGCCTCCCACCCTTCCCTCCGAGACCCACCCAACCCAGCCACCCACTCCTCCGACCCCAGCCACCACGCCGCCGACCCACTCCTTTTCTTTCCATGCCCTTCTCNCTGCAACTCCATTTTTTTTTTTTTTTAGTTTTTGAGTTTTTATTTTTTTAAATAATTGGTTTATTTTTTTAAAATTTTTTTTGTCCACGTGGCATGTTTCTAGTGTGCCACGTAGGCAATTAACGGCAGGCCTGATGGAAAAGTTGACGGAGGTATTTGGGTGTGTAAAATCAGTAATTAAGGTACTTACGAGCAATTTTTTTTATTGAGATACTCAAATGATATAGGGTAGTTAGTTGAGTTACTTTAAAAAGTTTATTTCCCGTTTAAAAAAAGTTTATGTATACCAGAGTACTATTGCTATAAGTCTCACATGAAAGGAATGAATGTACTAGTAATAGAAGCCGAGCTTGTTAAAAACAAGCACTAGTCCATAGTTGCAGTGACTGAGAGAGATGACAGACGATGATGCTCTGAAACAAAAGAGAAGCAGTCAACATACCCATGGCTGCATATCCCACGAGTTCTTCAGAGCAGCCTCCAGCAACCCCAACAAAATCGCCGTCATACACGCCTCCGGTGGGGCCCTCCTCTCCCTCTGCCGAGAACTCCCTACCGGCACCTCCATCACCGACGATGCTGCTTCTGTCCATACAATCTTCAACCGCCACTTAAAATCACCGTCCCCTCCTCCCCTCTACGCAGGCGACCGCTCCTTCACGTACTCCGATTTAATCTCAGCCGTCGATTCCCTCACCTCCCAGCTCCGCTCTACCCCTCAACTTCCCAATAATTACAACAAGCCCAGCAGCTCAGTCTCAGACCTCACAAATGAACCAAGAATTTTCGGCATATGTATGCCGCCATCGGCCCAATACATAGTGTCTGTACTTTCGGTTTTCAGGTGTGGGGAGGCATTTCTGCCTCTGGACCCTTGGTGGCCCAAACAGAGGCTGCTTTCGGCAATTGCCTCGTCCAATGTCGACCTCATCATCGCCTCTACGACGCCGTTTGGCTTCGAATTGGACCCGAATTGGCTGGCCGAGAGTTGCAATGTTCGCGTTTTGCGGTTTTCCATGGACGCCTCGGCCAGCGATGGAGTTGTAGATTGGGTGTGTGAGTGTGAGAGTGAGAAGCAGAGGTTGTTCTGTTATCTGATGCACACTTCGGGATCGACGGGGAAGCCGAAAGCTGTTTGCGGCACGGAACAAGGTCTTTTGAATCGGTTTCAGTGGATGCAAGAACTGTTTCCGCTGAATGGAGAGGAGGTTTTGTTGTTCAAGACAGCAATAAGCTTTGTTGACCACCTGCAAGAATTTCTGAGTGCCATTCTCACTGGTTCTACATTGGTCATACCTCCTTCCAATCACCTAAGACAGAATGTGTTTTCCCTTGTGGATTTTGTACAGGTACAATACATGCCCCTGCTGCTTTTGCTTGTTTTGAGGTCAAATAAGTAATTGCACTCATGAACTGGGATTGCAACCTTGATAAAATAGAACATTCATGATTTGTTGAGTCTTGCAATTATTCTGAAAGCTGATTATAGTTCCTCATTTTTTACTTGTAGGTTGATTTTATTTGTTTTTTTTTTACATTATTTATTTATTTATTTTTTTAAATGTGGTTTTTTTTTTTTTTCCTTGTAGGCTTATTCTATCAATAGACTCACTGCTGTTCCATCACTGATGAGAGCAATCCTTCCTGCTTTGCAAGATCGATATGATGAGCAGTTTCCATATTCATTGAATTTGTTAGTGCTAAGCGGTGAAATTCTGCCTTTATCCTTGTGGGATATGCTTTCGAAGATATTACCAAGGACCTCTATTTTGAATTTGTATGGGAGTACGGAGGTTAGAATTTGAAACTTCTCTTGAATTTAGAATTGTCCTTTTTTATTAGATCAAATTATGTTTGTCTGGTTGGACAGATATGGAATGATTTGCATATCCTTCTTAACCCATTTTCTTTTTACTGATTTATCTTATCAATGTTTTCAACATTTGACTCTCTTACAGTGAAGATAATCTTGTATTTATTATTCAAAAAATGCTACATGAGTGCAGCTTTCTTGTATTTTTCTCTGCCCCTGTTTTCCTTGAGTTGAATCATAATGCTAATCTAGACATGTTCTTGGAGTAGGAAAATGCAATTGACTCTCATAAGTCAGTTCCTGATCATTTTGTTTGTGGATATCAACTGTTATAGTTTGTTGTCCATATTTTGTATGATGTATAGGCATTTAAATTTCCTAAGAAGGTTGTAGCTTCAAGGATAAAATTTGATCCCACTGACGGTGACAGTGGAATTATTTCTTAGGGGTGCATGATGTTTATGAACTGAATGGATTTACGTACAAATTGTCTCTAGTATATACTAGCAACACTATTGATTCTCGAGCAGTATTAATAACGACTTATTGACTCAGTTAATGATTAATTTATATTTGAGAGTTGGCTATATGTCAACAGTAGTGATGTGTTGATTGCTCATCTTAACCTCTTTTCCTGGCTGCAAGGTGGCTTTGTCTTTTGTTTTCTATTTGTCTGGATAAAACAGACAATGCCTGAAGTCCGTTTCTGGGATGATTGCTTTTTGTTTGTAAGGTTGCTTTCATATGCATGGTTCTGTACTATCTGGAATGCAGTTCCTTTGTGCGTCCTATGGTGCTTATAGTAGGAGAAAACCTTTAAGGTGAAGAAGCATCCAGTGATTAGATTAAATTCTCATTTTGTCAGATCACTCTTATGAGTGGAAGGTGGAAATGAAAAGAAGGGCCTCTGAATCACACTTAGGGTTGCATCTCGCAATTCCCATTAGAAAATATATTTTGATTGTACTAATAAGTCATTTTTTAAAAATAAATGCTAACACACCAATTGTTAAATTCAAGGTGTCCGGTGATTGTACATATTTTGATTGCAAGAGGTTGCCAATTATTTTAGAGACAGAGACGCTAACAAGTGTTCCAATTGGTATGCCTATTGTTAATTGTGATGTCGTGCTTGTCGGTGATGATGATGTACCCAATGAGGGAGAAATTTATGTTTCTGGTCTCTGCAATTCTTCTGGATACTTTTCTGATTCTATGTTTACTCCTCTGGACGCTGTAAAATTGCCTCAAGATTCTGTTTGTTGCAGTTCCGTAAATGGACATGGAAGTCAATCATATTTTCGGACTGGTGATTTTGCCAAACAGCTTTGTAGTGGAGACTTGGTTTTCTTGGGAAGAAAAGACCGTTCTATTAAGCTTAATGGGCAGCGTATTGTTTTAGAGGAAATTGAAGATACATTGAGGGCACATCCAGATGTAACTGATGCTGCTGTGGTTTTTCATAGAAGTCAAGGGGAACTCATGCAACTTGTAGCATTTATAATGTTAAAAGAGGAAAGACCCAGTGAAATATTCAGATCTTCCATCAAAAGTTATTTGATTGACAAACTTCCATTAGCAATGATTCCTAGCCACATTGTCGTTACGGAATCATTTCCTGTATCTTCTAGTGGAAAAATCAACTATGAGTTGTTAGCAGATTCAGTATTTCTTGCAAAGGATGTCCATGATGAGCTTGGTGATGCTGGGAGCAGCAACCTACTGCAAGTAATTAAAAAGGTTTGTCCTTTACCCCTCCTAGTATAATCAACCTTTCATTCTTCTCCAAATTCCAATGATTTGCTAAATTGCAGTTATGTTTGCTGGGTTTTGCTTTATTTGATTTTACCATCCATTTCTGCATCTAAGTGAAAGTTATTGTGGATTACTTGGTGCATGCAAGGGAGGTCTCATATGATGGGCTTGAATCAGGATATCTTTTTGACATTACATTGCAAAAATTTATAAGTAGAGATAAATTTCAGAAGTGTTTCAATTTATTATCACTGTTGATTTTGTTATGGTTTTTATTGATTTAATTGTTCCTTTAATCAATGCTATTGTAACTACCATTCATGATGCTCTCATTAACTTTTACTGAGCATCACTATGGGATTCAAAAAACCAATGGTAATCCCAATGAACTTGAACTAGAGGTAGGGTGGAACTTTTACAAGCTAGCTTGTGCTGACTTGAGTTTAGTATAGTCCTTGGGCAACTTTTGGGCATGGATTTCTTAATCCTGAATGGGGCTGATTTGAAATGTGCCTACTTGAATTTAATTTGTGCTGAGCTTTGGTTGAGGTTTTGAAACTCGAATCTAGCCCATTGTCTAGCAGCTTCTAACCATGTGCAGATATTGATCTCTTATGTGCCATATTCGAGTTTGTATAAGGTTGTTGAGTAGTGATTTAAACTTTAGTGGCCTGCAAAGATATTGCTTTCTTACGTGCCATATTGACATCTACAGTGGCGTCGAGTTAGGAACTGTTCTCAAATGCTTAGTGAAGTCATAGATAAGATGTCCTAGGCATTAAGGCCCATGTATTTTGCACCAAATTTATGGATTAATAATGTTATGAATTCTGAGTAGTATGTTGAAAGTAACAATATGTCAAATAGTGAAAGGAAGTAGTCATATCCTAAATTTTATTTCCAAATAGTTAAGCTTAAATTTTGATGCATGATTATCTTTGCAAAAATAGTAAATAATATAAAACTCATCTGTGAAAGTGAAATTTCTATGTTTAATACCAAAACTATATTTAAGTCCCATTTAGAATTGAAAATTGTACATTGAAGGCTAACATTTATTCTGAAATCTACCATGACATGGGAGGTTAGTGCAATTTTAATAAATGGAGGTTCTTGTAATTTCACCAACATCGAGGGAGTCTGCTGTAATTTACTCTATTGTTAAACAATACGGTTCTTATATCATATGTTATATACATTCACCATTAGATGTATTTACCATTTCATTCTTTATTAAAATCAATTTTTTAATTATGATAGATCTTCAATTTTCTTGATTTGTTGGCCAGTTTTGAAACACTTAGATCATATGTGACTCTGAGATAATGTCAGTGCATTTGACAACACAAGTAAAATGGAGATGTGGTAAAAGATATTTTGTATGTTATTTGTTTTAAAGTAACAGTTTTTGTGTTATGTTATTTTTTTCTATTTTTTAGAAAGAGACAATTTTATTGCTATTAAACAATAAAATTATGAAGAACAAAAATAGTGGGTAAAAAGTCCCCCACAGGAAAAGCCAGAAAATAAGAAGCTTATCTAATCTAACACATAAAGGACCCTCCCAAGTACAACACATAACTTCTGAGAGAAAAAAAAAAAAAAAAAGCACAATAGCTAACAGACAACTTGATCCAAAGACACAAAGTCACAGGACAATGTAAGAAGGTATGATCAAATGATTCCAAATTTTTCTTGCACAAAATACACCATTGGGGATAAGCAAGTATTTGGTTTCCTCTTTGAAGCATATCACAAGTATTCACCTTACCAAGAACCACTAGCCAGGATAGAATCTTCACCTTGGAGGGAACCCTAGCTTTCCAAATCAAACCATAGGGTTGGAAAGAGGACCCAACACCGGAATTACTTAGAAAACAACACTAAGATTCGCTGGAAAAACTCCGTGTGGGCTCTAGGCGACATTTTTTGAATTATTTTCTTTAATCTTTTATATTAAACTTTTGATCACCTCCAAATTCGTATTAACTATGTCTTCTAAACTAAGATAATTCCTTTTATAATTTTCCTTACAGGCTTTTAGCGATGTTTTAATGGCTGAAGAGGTTTCTGATGATGATGACTTCTTTATGATGGGTGGAAATTCTATTGCCGCAGCACATCTTTCTAACAATATAGGAGTTGATATGCGATTGATATATTCCTTTCCAACTCCATCTAAGCTTTGTATGGCTCTTCTAGAGAGAAAAGAATCATTCAATATGAATGTCAGAAAAGTTGCTAAATTGGAGATGATTGTAGAGGGGAGTAAAGACAACATGCTTGATTTCCACTCTAAGACTCCTAATGCTGCTGATCATGAACAACGGAGGAGACTATTAAGAAATCTTTCTGGAAGGAACGACAATAATGCAGTTAGGTCTAAACGCTTGAAAGTGGATTCAAATTCAGGGGGTACTAGGTCAGCTGAGGGGTATCCATGGAATTCCATGCCAATATGTGTGTCATGTTCTTTCAGCCGGTGTAACAAAGTTGTGTATGAAGGTGGGTCCAGGGTGAATGATATTTATGGAGAAACCTGTTCTGTGATGATCCCAAAAAGTAGAAAAGTTCCTATGCAAGAATTGTGGAAAGTTTACATAGGATCCTGTGTTGATGCATCACCAATTATAGTTTATAAAGGCGAGGATATCTTCTTATTTATCGGATCGCACTCACGGAAATTTGTGTGTGTTAATGCCAGAAGGTAAGGTCTATATGGCAGTTAGATATGCTGAATATTTTTCATTTTATTGAGTGATCATTTTGTTCATCTTTACGGTGTTAGATATGCTGAATTATACTTCTATTAGTATGGACATCTGTGATAGTGCATTGGTCATTGTAATTGATTAAAACTTTTGAAGTTTATATCTGACTTATGATTAAAATATAAATTACATTCAATTTAAATAGTAAAGTCTTTTTTTTTTTTTTTTTTGTTTAATAAGAAACCCAATCTTATCAATAAATAAAATTATACAAGTGGGATGAACAATATGTCCATCAAAGCTATTCTGACACCCTCAATCACAAATGCAGATTTCATTTTGACTAATCTCAGTTCTGAAAATATCCTAACCATTCAGCATGAAATATTTATCTTTGCAATATTGTATTGTTACATAATTTGCTCTAGTGGTTCTGTCCAGTGGGAGACACAACTAGAAGGGCGCGTTGAATGTTCAGCCGCAATAATCAGTGACTTTACTCAGGTTGTCCTTGACATAATTTGTGTGCTTTCAACTTCATAAAGTTTCTGCAAACGACCCCTTTGGGGCATTTTGATCTTTCTCACACATGGTATTGCTTTAGGTTGTAGTGGGTTGCTACAAAGGGAAAATATATTTCCTTGATTCTTCGAATGGTAACATCCATTGGACTTTCCAAACGTCTGGTGAGGTGCGATTGTCCTGAAGCTATTGTTTTTGTTTTATTATATGTTTTTACATTTATTTTCTTGTTTCCATTTCATTTGCATTATGATTTGATTTTACTTAATTTCTTACTGCACACACACATATATATATTCTTTTATTTTTTCTTATCATTTGAGTTTTTTATTTGAATTATATCTGTATAATTTTGTCAAAAAGTCATTTATTAATTTTTTATCTGCTCTTATGGTTGATGCATTTACAATATGAAGGTAAAGTCGCAGCCAGTTATAGACATTCAGAGACAATTGATCTGGTAATGTTTTTGACACCTCTTGCATTTTCTTCAAATTTAGTGAACATTGTTTATCTAGGATCAATTGTGGACACAGACTACCTATTGCATTTTAATGCTAATTGAATCAGAAGATAACATGTTTCTTGGTTCTGTCTTTCCTTTTTCATGCTTGGCACATCTTTCATAAATGTGTCACTAACTGCGTATGCCGCATTCAGAGAGTGAAAAGTTCATGTAAACAACCGGCCCAAGCCTTGGCTCAGGTGTAAAGGGCAGTTGGGATTGGGATAGGTCTAAAATCTTATGAAGCATTAAGGAGACAGAAGAACAGAAATATTTGTGGCTAGTGTATTCTGCCATAATTTTCTTGTTGGTACTGTTATGCTTGTAGTGGTTTTTAATGTTTCTGAAATTTGATTTATGCCATCAATCATGTAAATAGAAATACTTAGAAGTTCTGTGACACAATGAAGTATAGAAATTCTTAGATAATCAACTTGTACGGTAGGAGGGTGGATTGAACTCTATGTGTGAAGTAGCCAAAAGAAAAGGGGATTGTCATAATCCATTTAATTTAAGACCTGTTTTAAACAATGAACAATTTCCGTTTACTATGTTATTTACAGAACCTACCTCTTTTTAATTTTGTTTCACTTTTGTTGGAAGAGATAAAAAAAAAGAAAAAAAAGAAAAGAGATTGATGTGTGACAAATTATCTGCAGGTGTGGATCTTATGACCATAATTTATATGCTCTAGATTACAAAAATCATTGCTGTGTCTATCAGATTCCTTGTGGTGGGAGTATCTATGGGTCACCTGCAATTGATGAGGTGAACTTTGACAATTATTATTTATTGATTAAACTATTTAATTTTTTTCCAGGGAAAAATTTGCAGCAGCATTCTTGGTTTGCAGACAGTTAAATTATATGTTTGAATGACCTTTGTCACCTTTCTTTTGGCTGTTTTGCAGATCAATAATGCACTTTATGTGGCTTCTACTAGTGGCCGAATGACGTCCATATCAATAACGGTATAACAAATTGCAATTTTTATCATGTAGTTAATTTTTTTAATTTTCAAAGGAAGAACCTTGTCTTTTTAAGTGAATTTAGAAACATGCTAAATCAGAGGATTGAAATGTCTGCATAGGAAGGACAGTTTTATCTACCTATTAATACAGTTTTTTAAAGTAGAAAACAGCTATAAATGCACTTACTATTAGCTTTGTTATTACCATGACGCATCTTATTAAATAGCCCTATCATAACTACCTGCATCAATTGTACATTACAAACTATTCGAAAAAAGGGGAATTAAATGTGTAGGAATAGAGAAAAAGAAAAGAAATAGGAGAAAAAGGTGGCCTCTAAATTCACCTCTGGCAACCACTCTCTTGGGCCTAGTGGCTGTATGAGTTGCCCCTAATTTATTGACCCTACTAATACCAAGATCTAGAATTTGTCCAATGATGTCCTCTCATAGTATATTTGGATTGCTAATACATGGTTGATAGGCTATCCATGTTCATCCCATTCTGGCATTCTGGGTCAAATTTTTGTTTTTTCTGTTGAACTTATGCCCAAACCATCCTTCGTTGCTAAAAGAAAAAAGCATTGTTTTGGTTTATTCAAGTTGATTCTTGGTTTAAGTAAATGTTTTACAAATGCAGGCAGTTCCATTTTCTATTCTGTGGCTGCATGAGTTAGAAGTGCCAGTGTTTGGGTCTCCTGTCATCAATTCTCTGAATGGAAATAGTATGTTTGGTTCATTCAACTATTTGGCTATGTATTGATCCTTGTGATATGCGAAGTTCTTCTCTCCCTTCATCTTCTATAACATCATGATGTTGTCTTTTTTATTATTATTTTCTAATTACTTTTTTCTGATTTTCTTAACTACAGTTATATGTTGCTTGGTAGATGGGCATGTTCTCGCAATGGATACAACTGGATCTGTTATTTGGAGGGTACAACCTTATTATGCTTTTAATATCTACTAAATATCTATAATTCACCACAAAAAAAATATCTGAATATACTTTAATTTCATATGTTTCACACAGATATTTGCATGATGTTGCTTAATCCATCCAAGAGCATCATTATCTGGGTGCAGCTTAGTTGAGAGTGGAAATGACTGTTTTTTGCAAGTTTCTTTCCCCCAGCCCCAGATGTTGAAATCTTCTATGTTACTTTTAGACCTGTCACCATAATAGAGAAAAGGAGATGTGAATAAAATGCATTAAAGTGCCCCTTAAAAAAACGTGTATGTTTAGATACAAAGTTATAATGCCTGTATAATATAAATGAAAAAAATAAAACGAAATAAAACTTAAAATCCTAAAAAACAAAAACCTCTCTTCTACCAAGAGTTCTAAACATCAAACTTTAACCCATCACAATCAGGCGACTTTAAGTTGTTATCTTAAAACCAAATTGCTTTTATTAGTTATTTTCTTCAGAGAGTTAATTACAAAAACCATTGAGGTTTAGTGCATTTTCACTTTAGACCTTGCACTTTCCGAATTTACACAAACACCCATTGAGGTTCTTAAGTGATTGCACATAACCCCTCATGGGAAAAGAGCAAAATAACCTTATGGTGTTACAATATTATTTGGCTTCTATTATAAAAAAAAAAAAAAATTGGGTTCAAAATATGTGATTTAATATAAAACTGAGTTAAAATAAGCAATACATATTTTTGTATTTTTAGACCCATATTTTCCATCACTTGTTAAATTATACCTATATACACCGATTTGTAAACTTGCTGTTTTCATATAGTTTGGCTGAATTTTTCAACATATTTTAAATGAATCTACCAAATTATGAAAGTACTTTATACTCATTTTTTCTGTCTTGTGTGTTACTATGAGTTTGAAAAAGTGAATTCCTCGAAAACAATTCTTGAATCTCCAAAATAGAGTTTTCTACTCCCTCAAAAAGTGCATCTGTTCATCTCCAACCAAATGCACTATGTTGAAGTTCTCTGTTAGATAAGATCAAGGATATAGGGATGCAAAGAACATATGTGCTCTAATCCTCTATCATCTATGCTGTGCTCTATTCACAATTGACAATACCCAAATCATTTGTCTTATTGGTGATATTATTGAACAGTATAGAACTGCTGGACCTGTATTTGCTGGTGCCTGCATATAATGCAGTTCTTTGCCTATATGTGCTCTAATCCTCTATCATCTATGCTGTGCTCTATTCACAATTGACAATACCCAAATCATTTGTCTTATTGGTGATATTATTGAACAGTATGAACTGCTGGNAATACCCAAATCATTTGTCTTATTGGTGATATTATTGAACAGTATAGAACTGCTGGACCTGTATTTGCTGGTGCCTGCATATCTTCAGCTCTTCCTCTTCAGGTATATTGAATATCCTTAGGCCACATGCATATTCTTTTTTGGGTGCGTGTATATTGTTAGTATAAAGTTAATATTTTTCTTTCTATCATGTGAATGGAATATATTGGTTTTGTTGCTAATTCATACAGTATCTACCATTTCTTGAGTCTGCTAACTTTTTCATTTATGGCATGTAAAGTTATATCTGGACTGTGGTTTTCAGTAATTATTAAGAAACATATGAAGTGGCCCATCTCTTCCTTTTGCTGGAAGCTACTCTTACATTTTAGTATTTCCCAGGCATATGATTCTCAAAGCTTAAGTAGTGGCTGTTTTCGGGAACTTGCAAGTTTTAGTTGGATTAGTATGGGCATGGCTCAACACTAAATTACAACAAATCTATTAATTGTCATGTCAACTCCGAAATAGATAGCCAGCCTTTTTTGAATTTTAACGAACAAGAAAAGAGAAAATCAACGGAGAGATAAAAAAAACATTAGAAATTGAGAATCTTAAGAATATTCTCTTTAAGTGCCTGATTATCATTATAATTGGACCTGTTTTGATATCTTAAGAATATTCTCTTTAGTGCATGTTAACAACACAGGACTTGGTGAATATTTGACCATAAGCTCTACTTTTATGTTTCCATAGTGTTTGCATATGCTGTTATATAATAGAATTTTTCTCTTATATTCATATATTTATTCAAAATCTTAATAAACAGCTGTCCATAGTTTTTCAATTTTACATGTTAATTCATGACATCACCTCACAACATATTGAATTGGCATAGACCATGCTGAGGTTTCAAATTTCATAGATTTGTCTTGTCTTGTTATATCAACAGGTGCTCGTATGTTCTAGAGATGGAAGCATCTATTCACTTGAACTGGTAAGTTCCAACATATGTTATACATGAAAAGCCTCAGACAGTTTAATGTATTTTGTTTGGTTTGTAATTCTCATCTAGTAATCATGGCATACCTACTACTAATTTTGCTGTACTGTAATGATTGATTTATGTATTTCAAAACTTAACTCATGCGTAAGCATTGGACGAGTGAATAATTTAATATTCTCATGAATAAGTACTCATGTAGGCTGTATTCATCAGACTCTCTCTCTCTCTCTCTCTCTCTCTCTCTCTCACACACACACACACACACACACACACTTATACACACATTGCTCTTTGTGTGGTTTTCCAATAGAAGAATATAAGCAGAGATTAAACTGTCCCTTTGTGTTCTCTCTCTCTCACACACACACACACACACACACACCCACACACACATTGCTCTGTGGGGTTTTCCAATGGAAGAATACGAGCAAAGGGTAATTTGGCCCTTTGTGTTATCTTTTAATAAAATCTGCTAAGAGTTAGAGGCTTTTGCATTTGCTCTTCTGAATTTTCAAGGCTTGATGGTGGTTTTCTTTTCCAATAAACTTATGCAACCATTCTGTGATATCATTAGACTTTTATAAAATATATACATAGACATTCTGAAAATTTGACACATATGGCAATGTATGCTTGATTAAATTGAAATTGCAATCATAGTCCCCAAGACATTGTAAAAGAAAGAGTACTTAATTTACCATTCCAGTTTATTATAACTGCATATTGATCACTGCTATGTTTGCTTTAGGAAACGGGAGATCCACTTTGGGAATACAATGTGAAGGATCCAATTACTTCATCTGCTTATGTCGACGAGCACTTGAGCTTGGTATCTGGTCAGTCTAGTTCGTCAGACAGGTAAAAGGACTAGAGAAAGCCTTAACAAAACCTGAACATAAATGTGATCACTTACATATTAACCCACAAATTTTTCAGGTTGGTTTGTATCTGCTCCAGCTCAGGAAGCATATATCTGCTTCGGGTTAACTTCGATGCCACTGAAGGTCCGAATGCACAGAAAATAGATGTTGAGGAATTTGCAAGATTGGACCTCGCTGGAGATGTCTTTTCTTCACCTGTGATGATTGGTGGTAGAATTTTTGTTGGTTGTAGGGATGATTATGTGCACTGTATTACTGTTAAACCCTAGGTCTATTGGAACAATATGTTGATCTGTATAGATGAATTTTGTTGCAAATATGGTGGTGGTAATTTTTTTTAACCATTATCATCAATTTATATGGCTGCGGACCCGAGATTGCAAATTGGTAAAAAGAAAAGCTTCTGAAATATTTATACTTATGCGAGAAATAAAAGCACAAGTTCAAAGAAAAAACAACCTTAAACTTTATCAATGTAAAAGTCTGCAAGGGATAAAATTGCTGAATATACAATGATAGTAAATTGAAGACTGTCTAACATTTTGTATTTCTTATATAGTATTGCATGAATTATTATAGAATTAAATAATTATGTTTTAAGATTTTACTGACTTTTGTACGTTTTATGATCAGCTTATGAATTATGAGTTTTGTTTAGAAATACAAAGAATTTTATTATCGATCATAATTTTAGTTTACAAATATATCAATATAAGATTAACTAGATTTGTAAATAAATTTCATTAGTGTTGGGAAATTTGACAGGATTAATCTCAACAATCTTATGGATCTTCTTTTTAAGTGAGATATATGCATATGAGACCTTCTGTTAGAGATATATTCGCAAGATAATTAGAGTAAATAATAAGTAGTATACGGGTTATTGATAGATATATATACAAATGAGAGAGTATACACAAAATAATCTGTGCCTCTAAATATTTAAGTAACTGAGTAAATTTTCAATTTTTTGTTGAATGTTTGTCGTTCAGCGCTAAAATGTTTAAACGCTCTATCACTGTTGATCAATGAGATTTGACAACTTCACTAGATAACATTCGTTCCAACATGAAACTGAATTTGGAAAAAACACAAATTAAAATGTTAATGCATTATTTTTTTTTTCAATCTTATTTATGAAAGTGGTTTTTTAACATTTACTAAAAAAAATCTTATTTATGCAATATACAACGTTTGTACCTCTAAGGGCTTTTCCAAAATTGAGGGTACCTCAATAAATATAAGACACGAGTTTTATACCACTCTTGTATGCAAGTTTATCTGATGCCAAACAGTCAGACACCTGTCTGTGTATAGCTTGAAGAGGGACATCGTTTTGTAACAACGGAAGCGCTTCGTGACGCTGGCAAAGCTCACTTGGAAGTGTCCCGTACACTGATCGATTTGCAGTTCCGGCTTTGCATTTTCTTCCTCAACAACAATACCACTATAGCAGACGGGTACGTTTCTTAATTTTCGTTCGCTATTCCTCAACGATTTCTGGTTTTAAGTTCTGGGTTTTTGTAGTTGATCGGGTTTGAGATTGGGTTTTGATTGTTTATTGATTATGTGCTGCTTTGATTCTGGTTTTGCGTAAAATATGTATTTGAGAAATTTGATTTATTTTGTGGTAATCCTTAAATCCAAGAACAATTTGAATCACCTACTCTATTTGGTCCCTCTGAGCTACTGCTATTCCTGCTTGAACTGACAAAGCACCAAATATGAATTGACATTTCTTAATAGTAAATATATTATGAAAACATTTTGTTGGGTTCCAACTTCCAACCCACGTATACAACAGTAGCTGGAGCAGTGACAGTAGGTAGAAATGGTGGAAAGCTAGGAAGCAGGTTGGAAATGATGACAAATGAAATGATTTGGTAAGCTAAGTTAAAACTAAAGGGAAGCATAATGATTTCTTTGTAGGATTTACCATTTGTGTTCACAAATCACAAGGTTGTGTAGTGGGTCCAATCAAAATGTGATAGACGAAATCCTAGAAGGAAATCTAGATTGAGTTGTCTGACTTGCAAGAAATGGCACCCTGATGTATGACAACCCTCATTTTTTATTAGTTCATTGAAAAATTGTTTCTTCTTTTATGGTTTATACTCCAAACGGTTACTTATTTTTACTGGGTTTGAGTTCAACTTTGATGTGAGGTTGATGAACTGTGACTTGGGTGGGGCGGATTTGGGGCTTTAAAATGGGATTTGATGAACTGTGACTTGTATTTAATTCAGGTTGAATAGGTCCTAAACCCACAAAACTATTCAAAATGAGCAGTCTAGTTTATGGAGTTGCAGAGGATTGTGATTTATATAACCCTGCATTATTATATGGGTGTTGCATGCCCTGTCTGTTTTGATAAACCATTTTGGTTTATTTCATGTGGAATTTATTAAGGTAATTGATTATGTCTTTTTTTTTTTTTTTTTTTTTTCATCTGTAGCATAGGTTTTCAATCAAGATCATCTCAATTGTAAGCTCTGAGCATAGAAATGGGGAGTGTCAATGCCGACAAGCTCAGGTTTTGCATTGACAGAGGGGGAACATTCACTGATGTTTATGCTGAGATCCCAGGTCAGCCTGATGGTCGAGTTTTAAAACTTCTGTCTGTCGATCCATTAAACTACGACGATGCTCCAGTTGAAGGAATTCGAAGGATTCTTGAAGAATTTACGGGGAAGAAAATTTCTCGTGCTTCAAAAATACCCACTGATAAGATAGAGTGGATAAGGATGGGCACAACTGTGGCAACAAATGCACTTTTGGAGAGAAAAGGGGAAAGCATTGCTCTTTGTGTGACTCGGGGTTTCCGAGATTTGCTCCAGATTGGTAACCAGGCTCGTCCCAAAATATTTGACCTCACTGTATCAAAACCATCAAACCTTTATGAGGAGGTTATTGAGGTTGACGAGAGAGTTGAGCTTGTTCATGATAATCAAGATTCTTCTTCTGCATTATTAGTTAAAGGAGTGTCTGGTGAGATGGTTAAAGTTATAAAGCCTCTTGATGTAGAAACTTTAGAGCCTTTACTCAAAGGTATGTTGAAGAAGGGGATTAGTTGTTTGGCTGTTGTGTTAATGCATTCGTACACTTACCCACAACATGAAATAGCTGTTGAAAAGTTAGCTACTAGTTTGGGCTTTAGACATGTTTCCTTATCTTCAGCTTTGACACCTATGGTCCGAGCTGTTCCTCGGGGTCTAACAGCTAGTGTTGATGCATACTTGACGCCAGTAATTAAAGAGTACTTATCAGGGTTCATGTCTAAATTTGATGAAGGGGTGCAGAAGGTGAATGTTTTGTTTATGCAATCTGACGGAGGACTTGCACCAGAAAGTCGTTTTTCAGGGCACAAAGCTGTTTTGTCTGGTCCTGCTGGTGGGGTTGTGGGTTACTCACAAACACTTTTTGGGCTTGAAACTGAGAAACCTCTCATTGGGTTTGACATGGGTGGTACATCTACAGATGTGAGCCGTTATGCTGGGACTTATGAACAAGTTCTGGAAACCCTGATTGCTGGTGCCATAATACAAGCACCTCAGCTTGACATAAATACGGTAGCTGCTGGCGGTGGATCAAAGTTGAAGTTCCAATTTGGAGCTTTCCGGGTTGGACCAGAATCAGTGGGTGCGCATCCTGGTCCAGTGTGTTACAGAAAAGACGGTGAATTGGCAGTTACAGATGCAAACTTAATTCTTGGATATGTCATTCCTGATTATTTCCCATCAATATTCGGCCCCCATGAAGATCAGCCTTTAGATATCAAGGCAACAAGAGAAGAATTTGAGAAGCTTGCAAGGAAAATAAATTCCTACCGAAAGAGCCAGGATCCATCTGCAAAGGACATGACAGTGGAGGAGATTGCACTGGGATTTGTGAATGTTGCCAATGAGACTATGTGCCGTCCGATAAGGCAATTAACTGAGATGAAGGGCCATGAGACAAGGAACCATGCACTTGCTTGCTTTGGAGGTGCTGGGCCTCAACATGCCTGTGCAATTGCTAGATCGTTGGGTATGAAAGAAGTACTCATACACAAGTTCTGTGGAATCTTAAGTGCTTATGGGATGGGATTGGCAGATGTTGTAGAAGAAGCACAGGAGCCATACTCTGCAGTTTACAGTCTTGAATCTGTCCAGGAGGCCTCTCATAGAGAAGCTATTTTACTGAATCAAGTAAAGCAGAAGCTACAAGAGCAAGGTTTTAGGGATGAAAACATGACAACAGAGACATATCTGAATTTGAGATATGAAGGTACAGACACCTCGATCATGGTTAAGAAACGAATTGCTGAAGATGGGAGAAGATGCAACTATGATCTGGACTTTGTGGAACTATTTCAGCAGGAGTATGGATTCAAATTACTGAATAGGAATATCGTAATATGTGATGTTAGGATTCGTGGGGTAGGAGTCACTAATATATTGAAGCCACTGGCTCTGGAACATGTGTCGTCTTCTCCTAAAGTTGAAGGTAACTACAAGGTTTATTTTGGGAATGGGTGGCAAGAAACGCCTCTATACAAGCTTGAGAATCTGGGGTATGGACATGTCATGCCTGGTCCGGCAATAATCATGAATGGGAATAGTACTGTGATAGTAGAACCCAACTGTAAAGCTATAATAACAGAATATGGTAATGTTAAAATTGAAATTGAGTCTACTTCAAGCACCCAGAATGTAGCAGAAAAAGTTGCAAATGTTGTGCAGCTCTCAATTTTCAATCATAGATTTATGGGTATAGCCGAACAGATGGGAAGGACCCTACAGAGAACTTCTATATCAACTAACATCAAGGAACGGCTAGATTTCTCTTGTGCCCTCTTTGGACCTGATGGGGGACTAGTTGCTAATGCCCCTCATGTCCCCGTGCACTTAGGAGCAATGTCTAGTACAGTTCGGTGGCAGCTCAACTACTGGGGTGACAATTTGAATGAAGGAGATGTTTTGGTCACCAATCATCCTTGTGCCGGAGGTAGCCATCTTCCTGATATAACTGTTATTACACCTGTATTTGATAATGGAAAGCTTGTCTTTTTTGTGGCCAGTAGAGGGCATCATGCAGAGATTGGGGGAATTACTCCTGGAAGCATGCCACCTTTTTCCAAGTCTATATGGGAAGAGGGGGCTGCCATAAAAGCATTTAAGCTTGTGGAAAAGGGGATTTTTCAAGAAGAAGGAATCATTAAACTTCTCCAATTCCCCTATTCTGATGGATTGGCACAGAAGATACCAGGAACTCGCAGGCTTCAAGATAATTTATCAGATCTTCGAGCTCAAGTAGCTGCAAACCAGAGAGGAATTACCCTTATTAAAGAGCTTATTGAGCAGTATGGTTTGGAAACTGTTCAGGCTTACATGACCTATGTACAGCTGAATGCAGAAGAAGCAGTGAGAGAAATGCTCAAGTCTGTTGCTGCCAGAGTTTTGTCTCAATCAGCTGGGTCTGGAGAGAGGAGTTCGGTTACAATTGAAGAAGAGGATTACATGGACGATGGATCCATTATTCATCTGAAACTTACAATTGATTCTGATAAAGGTGAAGCAAATTTTGATTTTAATGGAACTAGTCCTGAAGTTTATGGAAATTGGAATGCTCCAGAAGCTGTAACAGCTGCAGCAGTTATATACTGTCTTCGCTGCTTGGTGGACGTTGATATTCCTCTGAATCAAGGTTGTTTGGCTCCTGTGAAAATCCATATTCCACCAGGCTCATTCCTCTCTCCAAGTGATAAGGCTGCTGTGGTGGGTGGTAATGTTCTCACTTCTCAGAGAATAACTGATGTTGTACTTACTGCATTTCAAGCTTGTGCTTGTTCACAGGGTTGTATGAATAATCTCACTTTTGGGGATGAGACGTTTGGTTATTATGAAACAATTGGAGGTGGGAGTGGAGCTGGTCCAACTTGGAATGGGACCAGCGGAGTACAATGTCATATGACCAATACCCGAATGACTGATCCAGAAATTTTTGAACAGAGATATCCAGTTCTTTTGCATAAATTTGGTCTGAGAAAGAACAGTGGGGGAGTTGGATATCATAGAGGGGGTGATGGGCTTGTGAGGGAGATAGAGTTCAAGCGTCCGGTTGTGGTGAGCATTCTTTCAGAGAGGCGTGTTCATGCACCAAGAGGGTTGAAAGGAGGGAAAGATGGTGCTCGGGGGGCCAACTACTTGATCACAGAAGATAAACGAAAGGTCTACCTTGGGGGTAAGAACACAGTTGAGGTGCAATCAGGGCAAACTCTTCAGATTTTAACTCCTGGTGGGGGTGGATGGGGCTCTGCTCTTTGATTCTTTACAGTGATGAAATGTTTGATGCTTGATGCTGAGTATAGGATATTTGTTGAAACATTCATGGCGTATCTGTTATCTCAATAATTTTCTGATGAGTCTAAGATATCAGATATGCTATCACGTTTATAAATTTCACTTTAAAAAGTTGAATGGATATATCAACTATTGTATGTGTCAACAAATATGCAAGAAGTATCAGTATCTGATCTGAATATGACTCTCTTAGCTTTTCCTTATGCTTCAACAGTGTTCCTTCTGGAATCTGGATCACTAGGGAATCACAAAGTTTTATTAGTGATTTTAATTATTCCTCTGATATAAGACAATACTACAATCTGCATGCAAGGAGTATTAACCAAACCTCTTCTTCCTTTCTCCAAAAATTTGAGTGTGACATGTGTGCTAAGCATGATTTATTTGTTTATGTTATGTTTTATTTGATTGTGGTCCAGGTCACACCTATAAATTTTTCTATAGCTTCTAAAATCAGATATTAAGGGTTGTCCATGTTTGGTTGGAACAATCTATTTGTTATTCTGTGTGTATGCGTTTAATCAGTTCTGGTATGTTTGGCATGTTTTAGTTGGTACATCACTGTGTGTGTCCATCAGAATAGGACATTCTTGGTGGATCTGCAGCAGTTAACTTCTGATTTTTTCAATAAGACTAATCCTTTGACTGTTATCACCCCTTTTGTAGTTGAATTGAGAAACGTTGTGTAGTTTTCTTGTCCTAAAAGTTATTGAGTATATCGCTTAGGAGCAGAACAACTAACAAATGGCACCAACTTGGGTTTAGTTGAGTGGTCAAGCCCATGGTTTGCTCCCATGTGGTCTGGGGTTCGATTTCTCAGAGGTACCTATCTAGCTATTTGCTAGAGTTTCTTGCCTCCCAAAGATTGCTGGGTTCAGCTGTGGGGACCAATTTCCAATCCGGGTGTGCCTGGGAGATTCTGGGTATCAAAAAAATATAATTAACAAATGCCATCAGTGTAGCTGCACATGCTTTTTTCATGATGTAGTTTTATAGAGCTGTTGCCTGGGCATATTTAGGCAATCTGCAATTTTTCACATTTCTTGAGATGTTAGCTAATCTTTAGACAACGAAGATAATTTTGGATTTTAAGACAATTTGTTTTGGAAGCGTATGGTTTGCTTAAATTGCATTCATAATATTCTGATGTACTTGACCAATTGCATTCATAATATTCATATTCAGGAGAAAATGACTTATTTTCCTGATCTCCTTGTGATAACTTGTGCAAAGTTCAGTATTTGAGTATAGGTGTGAAATGTGTGATTCTTATGTTTAAAATGTGATAGAAAGCTGAAATTTTGTTGGCTGACGTACATGACATCACATTGCAGTAACTTCTAAAGACGACGAGTCTGTTATGGGTTAAGCTGATCTTATGATCTTCGTTAGAGAAATTGGCTGGCTTGAAAATTAAATCCTGCGGGAGCTGATTATTTATGGATTATTATTAAGTGTTTGAAGTTTGAACTACTTTAGCATGTAATGTAATCCATATTCAACATTACCACAGCACTTCCCTAGCAAATTAAAATTTGGGTTTCTGATCTCAATGTGGTACACCATCGTTCCTGACACATTAATTTTGGTGATCTAAAAATTCCTATTTCTTCTCTTATTTCACATTTTTAATTGGTACAATTTATGAAAATTTGAGATGAAAAGAGGCGACAGAACAAAGATTCCACTTGGACTGCCTTGTCAAATTCCAAATTCTAGTTATGGTTTCTATGTATCATAATATTTGCTATTTTGATAACGTCTAAAATGTTAGATATATTTTCATAATATAAATATGAGATAGAAAGAGGATTTAGTAAAGTGGTGGTTGTATAACCGAACAAAATTAATCTGAGGAATATCTCTATCAAAAGGTGTCTATTAGGTTTAAAGTATATGGCTTTAAAAATGTCTCTTTGAGTTTAGTAAGTGACTTTTAATCAAAAAGTGTCTAATGGCCATTAATTAATATTTCCAAAAATCTGAAAAGGTATTACACTACTTGAAAAAGGTACATCATCTCTATATAAAGAAATGATTTTATGCAGATTAATCACATTCGAAGATTCTATTTCCTCTTTTGTATCTTGTGCTTTCATCTCCTTTGAGATTTCTAACAAGCTTTTATTATAGTTTAATTCTAGAAAAAAAAATCTAGTAATTGTTATACACTTATACTGCAGAAACAATTACTAGAAACCTTGAGTCTCTTGAAAACCTTCTTTTGAGTGTTGGGTTGGTCTTCGGTTGTGCAAAACGCAGACCAACATTAGCATATTGCTAGGCTTCATTATATCCTAAAGACTTATTTGTATATCCCCTTTGCACACTTGTTGTGGGGTTAAATAAAGTATTAAGAAAAGCGTAAACTTTTACGTATTTTTGAAGCATTTTTCCCTCTCTAACCATTACCCATATACACATTGTTCCAACATAAAACACAAATTTTGACCCTTGTATTATGCCTTTCCAAACAAATCAAATTGCTATAGGACGAGTGTAATGCACCCACCCTTCACATGGTGGGGTGTGGGATCCATAAAAATTTGTTAATTCGATACTATTTTCATAACGTGCAATGCATCCGTCCAAAATGAGTTCTCCCCTCTGTGTAATCATAGTACCACAGTAGCATACTGATGTGATATCATGGTCACACAATAATTTTGCTGCCATTACCCCTTTTTTTTGGCTTAGTCAATAAACGAAAAACAAACAGATTGATCAGATAAAGACATTATATATGCATAGTATTTTCGTTTTCTTAAAAAAATCATGTGTTCCTGCATCTATTTGTAATTATCATGTCATGAATGACCCAAATCTATCATACAAATCATAATTTTGGGACTATTGAACATTTTGAAATTTTAGTTACTGGTTCAATTGCACCGACTGCTTGATGAAGTGAACGCGATCAACCAAGTTGAGAGGATGCAAAAGCAGTATACATATTTGGAGAAAAACATTTTTATAACTAAGATAGGGGCTGACTTGGTATCCCAAGAAATAGAAACTTCTTCAAAATTACATACATATTTTTTATGTAAAGAAATATAAAAGTATAGTTGATATTATGTTATTGAATGTGTATAGCAAGTCAACTTATTCCTATTACAAAAAAAAAAAAAAAAAATTTCTTGATGAGATACGAATGCTAAATGAGAGCGCGGATGTTGCGCTCTCATAATTAATGGTATATAGCATTGTACATCATCATTATCATTATATTATTTTTTCTTTAAGTTAGGTGCCTCTACATAAATAAAAAAAATTTGTTAGTCTGTTATTTTCACAATGCATTGCAAATTTGCAGTAACAAACCATCTCCGCTTTCACCGCTCTGTTTTGAAACCTTCCACCAGTGGATTCCCCACAATTCCCATCCACGACAATTTGTTGGATTCCGGCAGCACCAACAACACCAACAACTCTAACTGAAAAAATCAAAATTATCAAACAAAGAGAAAAACATACACGCAGACAATAGAAATCGACCCCAGAAACTTAAAAGCATAGAGCTACACAGCTCCTCCATCTTCTACATTCTTTACCTTCAATGGAGGAAAGAAAAGGAGATGCTAGAGTCGCTATCCTCTCCGGAGTCTTCTTCGCCTGCATTGTCACTGGGGGAGTCTTCCTTTTCCTTTACATGCTTCTACCCGAATCGCAATCCAAACCATGGTACCCCATTGCAGGCATGGCACTTGTGGCCATTCCCTGGGCCTTTTGGATCATGACATGCTTGTACAGATGCTTGAGACCCGCCAACAACCCTGTAAGCGACATCGGGCGTTATGCCAAGGCCGGCAGCAGCCGTGCAGGTAGCGTTCCCGCCATGAGTTCAGCTGCTTCTGCAAAAACGGCTGGAACCTCATCAATTGCAGAGTCCCCTGTGCATTCGCCTACGGGCGAGCGCCACGTGCAGTTTGCGGGGGTTGTTGTGATGGCCGATGAAGATAAAAAAACTGACGAACCCCAGCATAGCGGGATCAACGAAAGAGATGTTTCAGAATGTTCTGCAGATAGTGAAAGGCCATTGAGATTCATGGTTTGATTTTGATAATATATATGGAAGTTGCCAATTAAGCGCTGGTATAAAACTGATATATATATATCCACCATGGAAGACTAGTTTTAATGGGGGTGATGGATGAAAATTTGAAATGCTAGCTCATTGCAAAAACCATGCAATAGGGGATTAATTGGCGTCAATCAAGGCATGGACATGCAACTACGTGTACCTTTCTTGCCAAGAGGGGAACAAAAGCTTGAGGAAAATTACGTATATGGGGAGGTGAGTTGTGAAGTCTGGTGTGTGACTATGCCAATGGTGTCTGCAGAAAAGGGGACAATGTCTTTTGCAACAACGGTATGCATGTAGTGTGGTGAGTGCTAAAAGGGAATTGATGAGGGGAGATTTCTTTGTTGTAATATGGTTTTCTTAAGCTTCCACTGCATAATGCAGTTTAGATTATCCAATTTCATGACTGGTTTTACTTTTCTCAACCTAGGTGTTCCTATTGAGTTTAATTTTTTTAATTTTTTATCTTTCAAGAACATGAAAATAGGTTTTTTGCATAGTGCAGTTCAAATTAAGCTTCTTGATTTTTATGACTTGCTTTCCCAACCTAGGTGTGTGTTCCAATTAAGCTTCTTTGCATAATGCAGTTCAAACATAAAGAGATAGCAACCACTTATCATATAAAAAATTGAATGATTCAAGGAGTGATTACCATTCTTTATCAATTTGAACTTTCTTACAAAATACAGCTAGTGAGCCTAGTGTACTATGAAGTCAAAGTCCAAAAACTGTGGCCGAGGAATCAAAACCTAATTAATTAAGTTTTGAAAGTTTATCTAGCTTAATCTAATGATTTTGCTTGGTCGTTTCATGAGTCTTTGTTCAGTTATAAATTAGGTGTAGAGTACTAGTTATAGAGCTAGACAAAATACAGCTAATTCCATTGACTAGCTCATATGTCTCAGTGTAAAGCAACATAGACTTGGCAATCAAGCTGGAAATGATTATTTGGAAAGCCACTGATTGAAGCTGAAAAGATAAATTAATAAGTAATTAACTAGTTATTTTCAAAAGAAATAGTAGATGAAGAGATGAAAGAAGAATTTACATGTCACATTCCAAATTTTGGATGCAACTTTTTCTTCTTCAATTGGCAGTTATAATCATGCATGCTACTGATGCACCCAAACTTCCTCTTCATTTCTTTCCATAAGCTAATTTTCTCCTTCCTTACCTTAAGGCTGCAACCATTCTCAATCTCCTTTCTCATCATACAGCACTCACTCTCAAGCTCTATCACCTTTTTGCTCATTTTCTCCATCTCTGACCTCATTTCTTCCTCACCAGAATCCAACTTTGCTTCATTCTCCTCTACCTCCTCCTTTGCTGATTTGTCATCAGAACCCTGCACCTCCTTTATGATGGTGTCTCGCAGCTGCAACTGCGACACAAACAACACCTGCACAACCACCCTTAATGGTAACTGTTGATTTTTGGCTGCATGTTCACAAACTTCAGGGGACATCTTTTGGAAATTCAATACCTGACACACTTCCTCTCGCTCCGACTCTGTCAAGTGCCTATGCTTACCTAAGTAGATATCAACAGCCCTGTATATTCCATCTGAGGTTCTTTGTAGTCCCAAGGATGCCGAAACTGACATCTCTGCTAATACAACAAATGTTTCTCTCTTCAGATCTATGTCACTAGAAACTTCAGCCAAAAATTCTTCAATGAGTTCTACCACTGCATACAACCCAGTTACGTCTGACAAAGTGTAATTTCCATAGAAAATTTTCAATATCCTCCTCACACATTCAATATCATATTGCACTGCCTTAGAATAGCCTTTAGATGGAATTAGGAGGTCTTCGACTGTTGCCTGGTCCAGTTGTTTTCCGATTCTGGTCTCAATCCCATTTCTACAATCAGAGCTAGCTTCCAAAACAATAGCAGACCGGAGGATTTCAAACAATAGCGTGCACGGAAGGAGTCCTACCTCACGAGGCAAAAGCCTCTCCACTGCTTCAAGGATTTCCCTTTGGTAGTTCCTCTTGACTGCCTCTCCACTGCTAGATAAAACCCATCTCTTTGTATAGTTACAAAGGGATGCAGCCACATACTCCAATGGAACTCCATGTATACTCATTTCATGGATGACAGGCTCAAAGAGCCGGAGGGACAGTGTTGTCAGATCCTCTTGTTGCCAATCAATATCAAAGAGCCTTTTCCTTGCATTTGGCCTATAGCATTTGTCATCTTCCTCACTATCATCAACATTCTTCCTCAAATTCTTGATTGGTTCTCCAAGAAGGTGGGGATAAGCTAGAGCCTGTCTAGTGATAGACTCCATGCATGCCTCAACTAATCCAAGCTGCAAGGACTGTTGAAGGAACTTTTCTGTGGTTCGGAAAGCCTTAACAGTTTCATTCCAGCTGGGGAGGATTCTTTCTTGAAAAAAAGAGAGAGCCTTGTTTAATAGATTATTTGTGCTGTGTTTTTCAGTCATATCCAAGTAGTGAGCAACCCAAATGAGGGGTATAGCATTCTCAGTTGAAATTTGAAGTTCAAAGCCATGGCAGAATCTTGCGACATGCTCAAGAGTGTTTGCGTCAGCTGGGATATTTCGGAGGAACTGAGAAAGATCTTCCTGCGAGTTCCTTTTGAGTAAGGCAGCAAATTTAGCTGATTTTGCAGCCAGATGCTCCTGCACAATGGATAATTGCAGAATAAAATACTATTGCCAGAGAAAAAGAAGCATAGTATAGATATGATCTGCATTTTATTAAAGAAAAGAGTTCATAAAATATAAGGAAAACTCAGTAGAATTAGGATTTTCAGAATACTTTCTTACTTTGTCTAGAATGAAAGGTGCACCAAGTACATTGAGTTGCAAACCTGGTGGTGATTTAGACTTACTCAACCTAAAATAGAGTAATGTCAAGGTGAAACAAAGAGAGCAAAAATTAATATTCAAAGAAAATTTATTTTAAATAAATTGAGAAAGGAGGGAGGTTATTTCACCATAATGATGCATCTTTGCTTTGCCTCATTGCCATCTTTTGGTGATTCCACTTACTGTAGCAGTTTACAGGTAGAGAAGTTCCTGCTGATGTTCTTGGTCTTTCTAAGCACCTGTAGAGGGATTGTAAGCCAAGGACCTGTAGCGGCAGTAGTGTGCCTCTAGCTTGTTTTCTTCTTCATGATTGAATTTTGAGTTTTCATTCTGTACCAGCCATACCGAATAACACGATAAATGATCAGATTATAATTTCTCAATTTGCGAACCAATCAGCCAGACGGTTACACTGTCAAACAAGGCTACAGAGCTGCATATCAGTGTTTTCAAAAGCCACTATATAGCAGTCTTTAATGAAGTGAAATGGTTCTGACTATGCATGCTGTGATTTCAAAGTGTAATATGCTAATATGTGTTCTGTAATTCAGGGGTGAATGGTGTCACAGTACTACCATTAAGATGAAGTAAAATCATCATTCAGATGGTGAGTGAGTGGTTCACAGTTTGCATAAGGGGGAAGTAAGAATGAGATAAAAAGAAAAAAAAAAGAAAAAAGAAAAAAAGGGTTTTGGGTTAGGAATCATATAGCAAGCTTAAAATTCATACTGTAAAGAAAAATCTACTAATTAACATACAATAATTCAGCGAATTGGTAAACATAGTTCCCCGCACATTTTTCTAGCTAATTCAACATAAAGAGGATAGCTAGCTAGTGAGTACCATGAGAATCTTGTGCAATTAAACCTTGCATTTGGGCATATTTGATTATGCAGACAACTTGTATGAGAAAACATATGAGCTCAACATCATTAGGATTGTTTGGAATGCAAAATATTCACATTCAAGAAAAACCCAAAAGAAAGTAAACCTTATAACATTTGAATAATTTCTCAGTATTATGCATTTGCTACAATATAGACATTCATAGCTGCACACTAATAAGTTTAGATAAAATAGAATAAGCACCCTGGTCTTTACCATGGATAGTAAAAAATTCTATGTAGATTGCTTCACAAATGAAAGCTTACGCGCACATACAAGCTATAGAAGAATGAGAAGAGAGAGCGAGAGAGTGAGTAACAAAGTTGGAGCTTCTTGTGGTGGTTTCTGTTTGCTACTTCAGTCAACGACTAGTTGAAAATTGAGACGTTCAAAACTCAGATTTTCTCCTAAACATATGGGTTTCTGTTAATATTTTGAGTATCAGATTTTACACCATGTGGCATATCCTAGTGGGGTATCCCTTCCATTCAAATCTTGCCACGTGTGTAAACACTATAAAGTATGAACTTTTCTTTTCTTCAGAAAAACAAAGACCACTTATCCTCACCATGAATGGATACATTAGCTAGGTACTAATTAAGGACAATGGATCAGATTTGACAAAAAAAAAAAAATAAGGACGATGGATCAGTGGAACAAGAAGTACTGGTCCTTGCAACAGTTTTTTATTTTTTTTATTTTTAATTTTTAATTTTTTAAATAAGACATGTGGCAATATTTGAATAGAAAAGATACACCAGGTGCCATATTTTAGTGGTGTATATATCCGATCTTAATAATTTCTCCAGATTTTGATTAGTTTTAGAAATTTTATTTGGAATGATTGGCCTATTCTTCTCTCTCTTAATAGTTAATTAGAAATAAGTCCAATTTTGGAGGGTCATTCATACTAAAATTTACAGTTTGATAAGATTCTTTTGCTTTGTCTCATTGCCATCTTTTGGTGATTCCTTTGGCTGTAGTAGTTTACAGGTAGATAAGGTTCCTGTTGATTTTCTTGGTATGTAGAAGCAATGGGGGAACTTGCTTTGTAGAAGCAACAATGGTGGTCCTGGATGTGGTTTAAAGCTGGCCATAGATTTCATGCTAGCTTTCACGTTCCACTACTTGGCTCCTCGATCTCCTGCGTTCGTGGCGGTGGCCATGGCTATTAAAAAAAAGAAAAGTTGGGTTTTTGATGTGAGAAAAGTATTTGATGGTGGGTTATCTTGAGTTTGTAAGTTAAGGATATTGTGGAAATAACGAGGGTGAGATAAATAAATTGTTATTTTTCTAAAATTTAATAAGTGGTGAAAAAATAAAATGAATGAGAAAATAGAGATGGAAGATGGCAATGGTGCTACTCAAAACAAAAAACCTTTTTTTTTTGTTTGTTTGATATACGAATTTATTATAGCGAAAAGACTCAAATCTGTTGTGATCATTAAATCCCCCAAAGAAACTTTGACCAAAAAAAAAAAAAAAGTCCCCCAAAGAAACTGTCATCTGATGCAAATCATGCAAATGAGCTTCTTGTTGACGTTTCATTGTTTCAGTATTCAAATCCCAAAAACTCCAATAAAATAATGAAGCATACCACATGTCGTTTTAGCCTTCAGATGCATGATTTTTCATGTCGTTGGATTGCCCTCTTTCTTATGTGCCTGGTCCTCACGCAGGACCAGACAGAACTACGACCCTTATCGTTATTATTATCATCCTCTGACAGACTTTTTTTCTTCTTCTTCTTCGCCGAGGCACACTCACAGATATGCGAAGAAGAGCTTCGACTTAGAGACCAATCAATACCTTTGCGTAATTGGGTTACCTCCAAACATGTCCTGCATTCACAGCCATGGCTCCATAGCTTCCTTCTCTGTTCCCTCCTCGGCTTCCTTTACACGAAGATCCAGATGCGCACCCAAGCCTCGCTTCCTCTGTGCCCTCGGAGGTAAATTCAATATTCCCATTTTCAATTGTTGCAGAATTCTAAGCTACTCGAACTGGGTTTTGTGAGAAATGGTGTAATTGATGTTGGGTGTGCGCTAATTTGGGCTTCTTTAGCACACAGTCGTATACATTGACATTGTCTCTCTTTCTCAGATACCCGTTTGCCTTTCACTCTCTAATTCATGAATATCTAATTCAGGGAGTGTGGCAGAACCCCAAATTACCTCAGTTGCCGAGCCCCTTTTGCTTAATGCGGTTCGTGGGGAAGATGTTGAAAGACCCCCAGTTTGGCTCATGAGACAAGCAGGGAGGTACATGAAGGCAGGTTTATGCATCTATTGTAATCTCATTCTCTTATTAATTATTTTAGCTAAGTCCTAAGGGAGTGGCCACTGCTTATTTGCTTGAATTTTGCATATCTTAATTTACAAGTTACGCCTGCTAACTTAATCAATTTCGATATGACAGAGTTACCAACTTCTCTGCGAGAGGTATCCTTCGTTTCGAGAAAGATCCGAAAATGTTGACCTTATAGTGGAAATTTCACTACAGCCCTGGAAGGTTTTCAAGCCCGATGGAGTAAGATGCCACTCTAGGATTCATTGTTGGGTCTCCCAGTTTAGCCACTTAAAATGTTATAATCTTGTTATATTGGGTTGCTTGTTTCTTTTTCTCACATGTCTCTCATCTTGTGACAGGTCATTTTGTTCTCAGACATTCTTACTCCTCTCTCTGGAATGAATGTACCATTTGACATTGTGAAAGGCAAGGGTCCTGTAATATTTGACCCTCTGCATACTGCTGCTGACGTTGATCAAGTAAGAGAATTTGTTCCTCAAGATTCAGTTCCATATGTTGGGGAAGCATTGACGATTTTGCGAAAAGAGGTCTAACTCCACGTCTCCTTATTCATTTTCAAATTTGAACATCTTCATTTCATTTTAAACCTTTTCTCGCACACAATTAGTGCCAATTATACATGGATCAGTAAAAAGAAAAAAAATTCACATAGTACTTGGAAACTTGGATTATAGAACAATATAGCTCTGTAATGTACTGTGATAATTGTTTTGTTAGGCCTGAGTCCTTTACAAAATTGTCAAGGGATCCTGATAATTGTCTTTATAATATTATTATGTTAGACTGCATGGATCCTGTAAGATTTAACTGCTTACTATCATGTATCCTAAATACTACATGGAGAGAATTTGAAGCAAAGAAAAACTATTAAATAAATCTTTACTTACTACCTTCTCTTGTTTTGTGCTTTCTAAAAGAATGTTTTAAATCTCATTATTGGTTTATTATGTAATTTGCATGTTGAGACTTTAAAAAGTGATATTGGATCATCACTTCTCTGCTTATAACCTTTGGTATGCCCACACATATCTTTACTTTTCCAGGTAGATAATAAGGCAGCTGTGTTAGGATTTGTTGGGGCTCCTTTCACTCTAGCATCATACGTGGTGGAAGGTGGTTCATCAAAGCACTTCTCGAAAATAAAGAGATTAGCTTTCTCTCAACCCAAGGTACTTTTGGTGCCTGCACATATCTAGTTTTTGGTGACTTTATGAGGCCTATAAGCATGGATACAACTTTATAAATGTGTTACAGTGTCTGCCATGGTGAAACAGCATTGACTACTCCCTGGGCTTTTTGTGTTATGGATCATTGAGCCCTTAACGGTTGCAGCATTTTGCATCCACAATGCTTGTTTTTGTTCTGGGGCCTGAAACTTAGACGCAAGTTGTTCCCTTTTCTATTTTTTAATTTTTAAAATCATGGTTACACTCATGGTTCTGCTAATGGTAATTGGCTCTCATCATCTGATGCCTTTTTATTATTTGACTTTTGCAATGGGTTAATGGTTAGTAGCTAGGCTGCCTAGGCCACTTCCTTGGGGAGGAAGTTTTTGGTTCCAAACCCATATTGTGAATTCCCCCCTCTTTGTTGCCTGTTGACTCCAATTTGTTGATCTATGGTTCCTTCTTCAGGTCCTCCATGCATTACTTCAGAAATTTACAACTTCGATGACAAAGTATATTCGATACCAAGCTGATAGTGGAGCTCAAGCTGTTCAGATCTTTGACTCATGGGCCACAGAACTCAGCCCTGTGGATTTTGAGGAGTTCAGTCTGCCATACTTGAAGAAAATTGTGGATGGTGTGAAAGAGACCCATCCAGATCTTCCTTTAATCCTTTATGCAAGCGGATCTGGGGGTTTGCTTGAGAGACTGGCTTTGACGGGTGTTGATGTAGTTAGCTTGGACTGGACTGTTGACATGGCTGAAGGTAGAAGGCGACTGGGACCCAATATTGCAGTTCAAGGTAATGTGGATCCCGGCGTTCTTTTTGGTTCAAAGGAATTCATCACCAACAGAATAAATGATACAGTGAGGAAAGCTGGTAGAGGGAAACATATTTTGAATCTTGGCCACGGCATTGTAGTAGGTACACCTGAGGAGAATGTTGCTCATTTCTTTGAGGTTGCTAAAGAAATCAGATATTGAAAATATATTTTAGATTGAATGAATTTTCTCTTAATTGAGTAACTTGAGTTCTTTTCCTTGTAATTTTTAGTTCCAATTTTAGTCCTTGTTTCATCTCTGTTAAATTACACCGCTCTTTGTTTGAATGTTTCTGCCATTGCATTTTCAACATATCCGACTCAAAAAAAAAAAGTTGAGAAATGGATTGGAGGCTGATGTTTCGACACAATCCAAACCCTTTGTCATGCTAAGTGAGAAAAGGAGAATAATATAAAGAAACAATAAATATTTCCAAATAAGGAATTAGCTAAAGCTCATGTTTTTTCCTTTTTTTTCCAAGACACTTTCTAGGCAACCAAACAGATAGATATAAGTAACTAAGGCCAATTGGAAGGAGTGAAGTGGTATTACCAGAGGCCAAAGGCAGCAGTGGTGAACAGAGCAGTCCACAGCGAGCGGTCGAATGAAACGATGGTTCTCCGGAGAAGTGCAAGGCCAAAGAAGCGTTTTTTTTACTGGATGAGACAGCAAGGGTTTGGGTTTGGGCTCGCACAATGAACTGTGAGCTGTAGCAGTTTGTAACAGAGGAAACTTGTTTCCAGGCTCAGAGTCTGTATCCGTTGCAATGCCTGCAAGTTGCATCTAGGTGTGTCATACAATTCTATTCGATCTACATCATGTTTGATATTTTAAAATGATTATAAGATGTGACATAACAATATTTTGGCTTTGCAGGTATTGAAGAAAAAGAGAGGCAAAAGTAGTGGGAAAACTACCATTTAATTTGTTTCATGATCAACATGGCACACAACTGAATAATTACTTATGAAGATAAATTAAACTAATTTATGGTGGAAAAATATTTCCTATGATCACTGGCGGATCTAGAAATTTTATCCCAGGGGTCATAGTGTAAAATTTATATAAATGTTTTTTATTTTTTATTTTTACGAAAATAACACTAAAAAATTAAACGATAGTAGTTTCATTCATAATTTTTTATAAAAACAATACAAGCTACAATTGTTTACGATAAGTTTTTATATTCTAAAAACGTGTCATTATAACTTCATTGTCAATACAAGCAATAACATCTTTCTCAATGTAAACAACCAAACTATCGCTCAACCATTGATCTCTTATATGTTGCAGTGGGTAGGGCCGCGGCAGATGGGGCTGGGTAAGGGGTTAGGGTTTGAGAAAGTGGGAATTGGGGATAAATGGTGAATGAGCATGGGTTAATTCAATCGGGCTACTTTTTGTTAGTTTACTCAATTTTTTTTTTTTTAATTCTTGGCTTTAAAACGACGTTGTTTTGGACTAGGCTTAAAAAAAAAAACAAAAAACGCAAGTTGCCTTCTTCAAACATCAAACAGCCTCACAACCATTCAAACATTTTGTCAAACAAGTTGTGGGCGTGCTCTTTGGGTAGTCATAAGTGGTCATTCGGAGGGGTCAAACCGGAGATTTTGTCAAGGGATTTCCGACGAGCGGGTGGTCAGGCAACCACCCAAAACCTAGAGTGAAATTTGGGTTTCATTGTTTAGGCCTTCTCTAGTGGTGAGGGCCAATTTTGAGAGCCAAAACCTTTTTTTTTTAGCTGAATAGTGCTCAGAGTGAGAGCATTATTTTTGTTATAGTGGTGAGTTGAGAGTAAGAGCCATTTTTATTTTTGTTCCGATGGTCCTGAGAGTCAATTTCTTGTATAAAATTATAATATCGAACACCGGAATCTCAACCTAGCTCATAGCGTATCCATTTCACTTGATGCAGATCATGAAGACCCCCCTTGATATCAATCAAACTCAACCGAACATACAAGGCCTCTTGGACAAGGGTTACAAAAAAGGTGAAGCAAGATAATGTGCGATATTGATATATAAAGATCTCTTTTTTTATTTCCAATTATGCTTTTGTTTTTTCACTAGCATTTTTATTAATATTAAAAATAAAGGAGGAATTTAATATGTATAATCCAAAGTTTATTTTTAGGGTGCGGCTATTTAGCCCTGCCTAGTTCATTAATAGCCCTAATAATTTAATAAATATATAATTCTTTATTTTAATAAATTGACCAACAAAGACATACTAGTTATTACAACAAAAAAAAAAAAAAAAAAAAATCTCCGAACATCATTTATCTGCCAAGCTCCCCCACATATCATCATCATCATAATTCTCTCTGTCTCTCAGTCTCTCTCTCTCACACAGTAAGAAAGCCCTGGTACACTCGCTCTGGAACACTGTCTAAGAAAGCCCTCTGCTTTGTTGTTTGCTTAATTATGTGCTTATTAATTATGTGGTATAAGAAATGTGGTAAGTATAGTATTATTCTATTAATTATTATAAAATAGTGGTTCACTTTCTACAACTGCCATCGGCTACTTATCCTCATAATCTACAATATTATATTGCTAAGTTTGAACTATTGTGTGTTAATAAATTTAACAGAGAATAAAAACAATGTTAAAACTGTGCGTGTTCTATCTAGCTAAATGACATGCATTAATAATTAAGCTCAACATGGCCACTGCCAGACTGTGTTTATAGGATTACAGTACGTATTCAAACCACCGGGGGTGAGGGGGAGGGGGTGCGGAGCTGTTGGGTGGGGGTGGATAGGGAGGGAGGAGGGGGACTGCTGGTTTCTCAGTTGGGCTTGTTGAATAGAGTCATAAATATTGATTAGATACATGTATGTATTTATGGGAATGGGAATGTTGTAACAGCTCAAACCTGTATAATTATGAGTAATTAGGAGTAATTAGGTGTGTTTATGGGAATGTTATAACAGCTGTATAATTAGGAGTAATTAGGTGTATTTATGTGAATATTATAACAGCTGTATAATTAGGAGCAATTAAGAGTAATTAGGTGTAATTATGATTTCTTACGAAACCTACTTGTAATCACATTATAAAGCCTCATAGAGGAAGAATAATAGATAAAGAAAAAAAAGAATTACCAAAAACACTTATACTGTTTATCATGGTATCAGAGCACAATCTCTGAACCTGTGGATTGTGATATGCTTTACCATACCATACCTCTAATTTGTTATGGCCAACGAAGATATACCCAAAAATGATGCTTCAAACTCCAGCAATTCCGGAGGGTCCTCTACTTATGCCCGTGATTCATCTGCTCCAATCACCCCAATAAAGTTGAATGAATCCAATTATCTATCATGGTCCCGGAATGCCAGAATTTCCATTGTTGGCCGACGTATGGGTGACTTCATCAATAATACCAAACCTGCTCCTGCCATCTCAAATCCCGAGTACAACCCCTGGGATGAAGATAACTACCAAGTCCTATCATGGTTGCTCAACTCCATGACAGACTCGGTCCGCCCTCTCTTTGAGAACCTGGAAACTGCTCAAGGTGTGTGGGACTCTGCCAAAGAGACCTACACAGTCACTCAAAATAGCTCTAGACTCTTTCAACTCCGTCGTCAAGCCGTGACCACTATGCAGGGAAGTGATTCTGTTCCCAAATTCTATGAAAAAATGACTTTGCTTTGGCATGAAATTGATCTGTTGAATCCTAATAAACATACATTTGCTATTGACATTGCCCTTCGCAAGACAGAAATTGATCGCGACCGTGTATTTGATTTTTTGGGAGGCCTGGAACCTCAATATGATAATGTTCGCAGCCGTGTCCTGGCAACAGATCCTATTCCTGATATTAAGATAGCCTATGCTCAGGTTATGGAAGAAGTAACTCGTCAGGATTCCATGCTTGGTAGTGCGAGTGCTATAGCAGTTAAGACTCATAAACCGCCCCACCGTACCGGCACCCATCCTGTATCCTCGCTGCCCCACCGAACAGGCCCAACAAATCCCCGCAAAGACCTTGCACCAGGTGAAAAGTGCACTCATTGTGGTGGCAACCATTTGTCTGAAAAGTGCTTCCGTGAACATGGATACCCAGAATGGTGGGATGACTACAAGGCCCGCAATCATGTCCCAAAATCGTCATCCTCCACTCCCAAGGCCTCCTTAGCAGTTACTCCAAGAGATGACTTTATCCCTCCTGAGTCAGGTACCTTTAAAATTGCTTTAAGTACTCAAACTAATACTTGTGATAGATATGGATGGATTATTGACACAGGTGCATCTGACCATATGACATGTAACTCTAGCTTGTTTAGTGATCTAAAACCCCATACCCGTGCTCCATATATTACAAGTGCCAATGGCATAACTTCTCCAGTTATCGGAGAAGGTACCATTTCAATATCCCATGATTTGCCCCTGTCTAGTGTATTGCATGTTCCTTCTCTCAATGGTAGCCTCCTATCTGTCGGAAAGTTTTTAGACCAGTTTCATTGTTTTGGTACTTTTTATCCTACTCATTGTTACTTTCAGAATCTCACAACCCGAGAGAAGATTGGGCATGGTAAACGGAGAGGGGGGTTGTACTACTGGATGTCACCACTTGATAAAGCTGGTAGTCATGCACTACTAGGAAATACCCCATTAGATATCAGTGGAACACCGATGTCTATTAGGTTTGCGACCGATAAGGGCAGACGTGATATCTAATGTACCCTATTTTCAATATCAGTTTTGGGCCGATGTCTATATCAAATTAGACATCCTATTTGTTAAATATCCGATATTGTTAATAAATAATATATATCGATTTTTCAAGTTTCCGATTTCTAAATGAACGGATTCCGATATGTAATATACTTTCAATATCATTATTTTTTCAAGAACTGACATTAAAAGGTATATTACATATCTGTTTGGTTATATTTTTCGATATTATAAACTCATCAAAAGCTATATTTGGTAGGTTGTTACATCACTTTTTTTATCAAAGCGATATATAATATTTTTAACACATCGAATTTGTAACTAAAACCGATATATATGTACACATTAGATATCTGTTTGTTCGTTGTTTTAGATATTATAAGTCTCTTAAACATCACGTTTGAGTTAGAATGTGAAATAAAAATAACATTATATATCGGTGTTATTTGTTATTTCGATGTATATACCTGTATAAATATCAGATTTAATATACATTAGATATCAGTGTTTAACTGATATTGTAAATGTTTTTGAATTAAAAAAAATAAAAAAAATGGGTTGTTAGATATTAATTTTTCCTGCCAATTTGTGCAATTTAAATGCTTCCATAAATTTCATCCAACATTCTCATACATTTCCAACATCCAATTTCAACCCATATTCAAGTTAACAAAAAAGAATTACAAATCCCTCTACAAGTAGGGATAACCATAATCCATATATAACCCCCTAAGCAACTTCAAAAATCTACACAAAATACAAAGCATATATGACTAGTTCTAAATTATGCACACCTATGACTAATAGATAATTATTATCCAAAACCAATACAGATTTAATATAAGCAAAATTAAAATGATTCATTTACATAGATAAAAGTTACCTAACTATACAGTAATATTCCTTAGTCCATAAAATTCTGAAGATTACTTCCACAGTTTCCATATCATGTCCTTTTATTGAGAGTGTAATACTTGGGGTCTCTTTCTTTAGCCTAGGGAGCTCAACTTCCTCAAAAGCCTGCAATTATTAAAAGAACTCATCACATTGGCACATTATCCACACATAGTTGAAAATTGTCATAGGACCAAAGCAGCTAGCAACACTAAAAAAACTTCTAACCACAACCAATTGCATATTTATATATTGTAAGTCAACCATTACATACCATAAAAAAACTTCTAACCACAACCATTAATTGTAGTCCTTCTTGGGTTTTGAAGCCTTAGTGTTCTTGTTAAAATGAATTCCATTTCAATCTTACCACTACAATTTTCTCCTTTAATGCATTAATAAGAGGGAGGAGAGGGGAAAATTCCATTTGGCTGCAATATGCACATAACTTTTGACACTAGGAGTACATCAAAATAAGAAAAGTCTGATTGTACTTTTTTTTCTTTTATTTGGAGGCTGCATATGAAACTTCTAGGAAAAGAAAATCATATATATTTGATATTCCCCTGCAAATTTAGGGCGTTTCGCGTTTTTTTTCTAGAAATATAATGGATGGGTAAAGGTAAAAACATACCGAAAAGTGTTTTTACGGATGGCCTCTTTGATTTGGTGTTTTTCTTCTTCAACGAGGCTACACAGAAGAAACCAAATCAGTTTAAAAGAAAAAAGAAAAATTGCCACAGTAAAGAGTACTCATAATATAAACACTGCAGTATAAGCAGATAAATATTGTTCGTCCAAAGGAAATATCAAAATGGATGGGTGACCTATCCATACAAACAAGACAGGTTAATAAAACCCCAAAATTTATTCAAAACCAGCTAGTTAGTACATGCTTCCTCTGTTTCCCAGATATTTTGACTACTTGACCATTATTGGTCAATAACTAGAACAAAAATAACAACAATTTTGGATGGCACCTGTCATTCTAATAACCATTGACATTGTTTTCGATTTCCCCATTTCCCCATGTACCAGTACTACACAAACCATCAATATATATATATATACATGTTTAAAAAAAACTTTGAACTGATAACAATAAGTAAAAAAAGATAAAGTTCTCATGCAAGTTCATGGGAGAGAGAAAGAGACGTACCCATCCCAGGCACTTGATAATCATTAACAATCTCAAAGTTTTTATATGTGTAGCCCAAAAAATTAATGTCCTTGGAGGAGAGCATCTGCAAAATGGAGGGTAAAATGTGAGGAGAAAATGAGTTAATATTTGAAAAGATTTGGGGGTGGGGTAGGGGTAGCTATCACTCTTTGTAAGCTTAGAATAACTCTTCATATCAATTCCTACAAAGTCAAAGAATGTCTTTGCAAACACAATTACCAACAGAAACATGAATGTAAGCTTCCATGAAGTTTATAATTATGAATTCAGTTTTAAGCTGAAACTAAGACTATTATATGACCAACAGGTACCTTGATTTCAAACTTCTGAACTTCAAACGTGAAATTTAACAAAATTTTAATTTTAAACCTTGATTGAATGCCAATATATAAATAAAACAATATATATTCTGTTAAGAAGCAATAGAGTTAATAAAACAGACACTGCACTAAAGCTTGTAATGCAAATTATATAATGTACAAAGGAGGCAGCAATGCTATATATAAATTAGTGACAATAGCTAAGAACAAATAAAACTCAAAAGCTCACCTTTCTCCATGGACCAGTTTTGGATGAAGTCTGAGTTTGGGTGTCAGCCTGCAGACCGAAAATAAGTAAATACAAAATCATGAGCAAGATGATATGCTCAACACAAGTAGCTTCACAAAATCCACAAATATTGAGGAAAATCTATACCTCTTCGAACTTTTCAAAATTTTGAGTATCCAAATCATCATTAACCTCAGGAATAAACGCAGCATCCATTTGATAAAGTTTATCCCATTCAGCACCATCAAACCAAGGATGAATCTAAAAAAAGGAAGCAGCAGCAAGGTAATTTCCATTATATGCAACAAGTTCATGAACAAATCCAAGAAATTTAGAACAGGACACACCATACAACACCTTTATTTCATCTGCCCCGTTTGTTCCCAACCTCTGGTTGACATTACACAAGAATTTACTAATAAGATCTTTCGCCTCAGGAGAAAGCTTTGCTTCTTCTGGAAATTTCAAATGAACTTTCCAGTTTACTATCTGCAAGAGACAAGCAAGACAGACCACATTATGTTTGAGACTTTTAAAGAGAGAAAAGTTTCGGTCAAATTTTCAATATTTCCAAATTTACCTTCCTGCATGTTGACATCAGATCATCGGAATAGAAGGGTGGGTAACCCTGCCACGAGCATTTCATACATAATAGCACCAAGTGACCACCTGTGTATTAACAAACATCATAACTTGGTCAATCCAGGGATCCAAAAACAAAGTAGCTTTTTGATTGTGGTCCAAAACAATACCATGGCATGTACCAATTTCCAAAATGGTTCCATTACAATATGAAAGATAGTAAAAATGGTGACTGCTAGGTCACATAGCCTTCAAATTGATTAATTGTTTATTGAACATGGAATCTTTGGTAAAGAGATCTCAATTGATATCTAAAACACTGTGGAATTTATTCATTAGCATTACACAACCACACACCCTATCACTAAAATTCATAAATACTCACCAATCACATTCCATCCCATAACCTTTCTTCAACAGAACTTATGGAGCAATATAGTCAGGTGTACCAACAGTGGAATAAGCCTGCAATGCCCATATATCAACAGTTAAAAGAATGATATCTCCCCAACGAATCATGAATGACAATATCATACATCCAAAATGATACAGTTCCTCTTTTATATACTCTCAAAATGACTGAACTAGAGGGGAGAGACGGAGAGGGAGAGGAAGAAGGGGAGAGAGAGAGAGAGAGAGAGAGAGAGAGAGAGAATTAAATGGTATATAACTTACAAGCATTCTCCTATTCTTCTGCCAATGTTGCAGTTGCTCTTGTTGTGTGCGTTTTGTTATTGAAAAGTCTTCATGGATTGTACTGCAGTCTAAAGGTTTACACAATCCAAAATCTGACAGTCTCAAGTGACCATAAGGGAGAGAGCGGGAACCGAAACTCAGCAAAAAATATTTGGAGGCAGAGCGGAAGGAGAAGGGGGGAGGAGTCCCTGAGTTCCTGTGAAATGAGAAGAAATGATAAGCCACACGAAATCAAACTCATGCGCCATATACCAAAATCAAACTCACCATTTTCGGTTTTTTTTCTTTCTGTATTTTTTATTCTTTTTTAATTCGGCTGTAGCTTAAACAAAATTGGAGGATTATAAGTAAAGAAAAGCGAAAACTAGGGCATAAAATTTCTTCAATTTACCCACTGCTCATTAACCTTGTGCAATCAATCCATCAATTTCTGAGATTTTCAAAACCCTAACCTGACCTTCCTTATCGCGCGCGCTCTCTCTCTCTCTCTCTCTCTCTCTCTCTCTCTCTCTCTCTCTCTCTCTCTCTCTCTCTCTCTCCCTCCCTCCCGTGCGCTCTCTCTTTCTCTTTCGCTGGCTCGGACTTGAAGATGCAGCATCGGCGGTCTTGGCAGATGAAGCGAAGGCGAGCGACGCAGGGGGAGTAGACCGCACACCGCACAGCTATCGTCCATGGCTATTCTTCTCTCTCTCCATCTGTCTATGTCGATTTCTGTCTCTGCGATTGGATTCGGAGGTTGAAGAGAACGAGGGTGGTGAGTGTGGTCTCGATCAGTGAGGGTGTGAGAGAGAGAGCTTGGGGTGAGTAAAGTTTGAGAGTGTTTGTGTTTGAGAGAGGAGGGTATCGGGTTCAAGTATTGGGAAATTAGTCCAAAAATTTAAGTAATAGTCTTCAAATTTTTATTTTATTTTTTTTAGCTGAAACAAAGATATCAGTAAGGATTTAGATATCGGTTTTTACAGAATAATAACTTATACCGAAAAATTAGATATCAGATTTAAAAATGTGGCGATATATAAATGTATTTAGAAATCAGTTTTAAAAAACTAAAAATCTAACTGATATAAAAAACCTCTACTATATCAATTTTGTTAAAACTGATATCTATGTAGTGATATCTAATGGGGTATTTCCTAGTAGTGATAGATGTCAAGTCCAAAGTGGTGGTTCAAGTCAGGAGCAAGAAATTTGGTTATGGCATCGTCGTTTGGGACATGTCTCTTTCAGTTATTTGAAGAAATTGTTTCCTTCATTATTTACGGATTTATCAAACAATGATTTCTTTTGTGAAACTTGTGTGATGGCCAAAAGCCACCGTACCTCTTATCCGCTGCGTTATAATAAAGTTGCTCTCCCATTTGAGTTAATTCATTCTGACGTATGGGGTCCTACTAAGGTTGCTTCTCATGGTAACAGATGGTACATAACTTTTATTGATGATTGTACCCGAATGACTTGGATATACCTCCTGAAGCACAAAAGTGATGTCAATAAAGCCTTCAGGGATTTCCATGCCATGGTCTTCACTCAATTCCAGATCAAGATTAAAACATTGCGCTCTGATAATGGCATCGAGTTTGTCAACAATAGCATGTCTCAATTTTTTCAGGAACAAGGCATGATACATCAAACCTCATGCCCATATACCCCACAACAAAATGGGGTTGCTGAACGGAAGAATCGCCAACTCCTTGAAATGGCACGGGCTCTTATGCTTGACAAGAATGTTTCACACTATTTGTGGGGCGATGCCGTGCTAGCTGCAGCTTATTTGATCAATCGGATTCCTAACCGATCCCTCAAATTTGAAACACCACTTCAAGTTTTTTCTCAACATATCAATGTGTCGTCTGTATCCAAACTACCACCAAAAGTGTTTGGATGTGTTGCCTACACTCATATCGATCTTACTCACAGGAGTAAATTGGATGCATGCGCTACAAAGTGTGTGTTTGTGGGGTCCTCACCTACTCAAAAAGGCTACAAGTGTTTTCACCCACCTACCCAGAAGACCATCGTGACTCTTGATGTTCAGTTTCGGGAGGATGATGTATATTTCCATTCACACTCTCCCGATTCTCCACTTCAGGGGGAGAGGGGGAGTAAAGTGCCGAATCACGAAGTGGTTGAAAACTTAGACCAAGTGGTTGATTTTTTGGAAGATTCGCACTTTGCATCATCCGAGCGCCCTTTTGCCAGTATCGAATCTACACCCAATACATCCGAACCCAAAACATCCCATATAGTTGATGAAGACACTACTGAAGCGCCATCTTATGTCGTCGTTGATGAAGAAACTAACCCCTCTGCCCCGCCAATGCACCAATCGACACTCGAGAACGAGGTACTACTTAACTCTAATAATGAACATGTTGATTATGACCTAAATGATTATGTTGAGAATGTTGAGAATGATGAATCAGTGTCTAAATACCAATTACCACCTCGAACTACTCGAGGCAAACCAAAAACCCAATACTCACCTGACATACATGCAAAATCGAAATATCCCATTAGTAACCATGTGTCTACCCATAGATTGTCTAAGTCTCATGATGCATTTGTTCGTCATCTATCCTTTATATCTATTCCAAGTAAAGTGCAGGATGCTCTAGCAGATGAAAAGTGGACCGAAGCCATGAACAAAGAGATGATTGCCCTAAAACAGAATGAAACTTAGGATATTGTGGCACTACCCAAGGGGAAGAAACCTGTTGGTTGGAAATGGATCTTCACCATTAAATACAAGTCAGACGGTTCTATTGAAAGGTACAAGGCACGACTTGTGGCTAAAGGGTACACCCAGACATACGGCATTGATTATCAAGAAACTTTCGCCCCAGTTGCGAAGTTGAATACAGTTAGGGTGCTACTATTACTTGCAGCAAACTGTGATTGGCCTCTATTACAATTTGATGTCAAGAATGCCTTCCTTCATGGTGAACTTAAGGAGGAAGTATATATGGATTTTCCCCCTGGCATGATGACTATTTCAAACCAGGGGAAGGTATGTAAACTTTGTATGGGCTGAAACAGTCACCCCGAGCCTGGTTCGGGAGATTCACACTTGCCATGAAGAAATTTGGGTACAAACAGAGCAATTCTGATCATACTCTATTCATCAAGAACAAGAGAGGAAAAATAACGGTCTTGATCATTTACGTCGATGATATGGTAGTGACCGGAGATGATAGTGAAGAAATTTGTCTACTAAAGAAATACCTATCTTCTAAGTTCGAGATGAAAGACTTGGGTGATCTGAAATATTTCCTTGGAATTGAGGTTGCCAGATCCAAACATGGCATCTCTTTATCTCAAAAGAAATATACTTTAGACCTACTTGCTGAGGTTGGCATGTTGGACTGCAAGACATGTGATACACCCATAGAGATGAACCATAAGTTGGGTATCTTTCCTGAACAAGTCCCAACAGACAAGGAGAAATACCAACAGTTGGTGGGAAAATTAATATACCTATCACACACGAGACCAGACATTGTGTATGCAGTTGGAGTGGTTAGCCAGTTCACTCATAATCCCAGCAATGTTCATATGGATGCAGTTACCCGAATTCTGAGATACTTGAAGACGTCTCCAGGTATTGGTGTTATGTTTTGTAAGAATAATTCTGATGAGGTTATGGGGTATACAGATGCAGATTGGGCAGGAACAATTACTGATCGGCGATCCACGTCAGGATACTTTACATTTGTAGGGGGTAATCTTGTTACGTGGCGTAGCAAGAAACAAAAAGTCCTGGCCCGATCTAGGCCAGAATCAGAATACAGGGGTATGACACATGGAATTCAGGAACTATTGTGGCTGCGTAGTCTCTTGCGTGACCTGGGTCGTAAACCCAGGAAAGCTATGAAACTCTTTTGTGACAATAAAGCCGCTATAGACATTGGGCATAACCCAGTACAGCATGACCGTACCAAACATGTTGAGATAGACCGACACTTCATCAAGGAGAAGTTGGAGAATGGTATCATTGAACTTCCTTTTGTGAAGACCGAAGATCAGCTTGCAGATGTTCTTACCAAAGCCGTCTCCAGCAGAATTTTCTATGACTCTATTGACAAGTTGGGCATGTGAGACATCTATGCACCAACTTGAGGGGGAGTGTTGAATAGAGTCATAAATATTGATTAGATACATGTATGTATTTATGGGAATGTTGTAACAGCTCAAACCTGTATAATTATGAGTAATTAGGAGTAATTAGGTGGGTTTATGGGAATGTTATAACAGCTGTATAATTAGGAGTAATTAGGTGTATTTATGGGAATATTATAACAGCTGTATAATTATGAGTAATTAAGAATAATTAGGTGTAATTATGATTCCTTACGAAACCTACTTGTAATCACATTATATAAAGCCCCATAGAGGAAGAATAATAGATAAAGAAAAAAAAGAATTACCAAAAACACTTATACTGTTTATCAGGGCTACGTAGGAAAAAAGAAGAAGAAAGCGAAAGAAGAAAGAAAAAGAAGAAGAAGAAGAAGAAGAAGAAGGATGAAGGGCTGGGTTTCTTAGTTTTTAAAAACTTTTTATATGCATTTGCAGTAAAAAAAAAAAAAGGGGAAAGAAGGAGTAGTAAGAGGAGGAGGAGGAGGTATATAAATAAAATACCTTAATGTTAGGTGGTTATGGTGTTGAGTGGTGGTGGTGATGGTATTGGGTGTTTTTTTTTTTTGTATAAAGAGTAGAATAGGTGGGATGTCGTAGGGGTGAACATGGGACGGGGGGGACGGGACTGACCTCATCATGTTCCTAATACCGGAATTTGTATTCGGGACGAGCTAGATAGGGACGAGATGACCATGGTACCGGTCAAAACCAAACAATGTGGTACTGGACTGTGGAAAGCCAGCGGTGGGGTAGCTTCTCCCAGCTGTTCTCGCGACTATGAGGGGTTTGGGGAGGTCCTACACTGGCAAGGGAAGTTTTCCGGTGGTCTAGGTCGCCGAAATCAAGGCCGGAACCAGCTAGGTTATGGCCGTGGCTGTGACGCACACGTAGGTGGGTGGCTGGGTTCTGCGTAGCCACCTGGGAAGAGAGAGGGAGAAGCACTGGGAGGGGAAGAAAGTTGAGAAAAGAAAGAGTTTGAGAGAATTTGAGGGGGGAAGACAGAACAAATTAAGAAGAAACCCAAATAAATGAAAGTGCACAGGGAGGGGAAGAGAGTTGAGAGAAAAAAGAGTTTGAGACAATATGGGGGGGAAGAAGAAGACAGAACAAAGAGGAAAAAAATAAATGAAAGTGGGGTCAGGTCCTAGGGGAAAAGAAGGGGAAAGGTATAAAATAAAATTAAATAAAATTAAATTAATTATATACGGGACATGATGAGATTGATATATTGGTACTGTTCCTATCCCATTGTATTTGAGATCGGTACAAGATCATCCCAAAAATTACGGGACTTAAACAATACGGGACATAACCGGGATGGGATGAGATGGAACCAGTATGGGTTCGGTATCCCGGTATTAATGCCCACCACTAGGATGTAGTGTTGGGTTTTAGTAAGGGTAATTTAGAAAAATTTGTTGAGTATATTAATAAATTTTTATAATTTTTAATTTTTAGTTGGGTATAAAAAGTATGTTGGGGTTACTGATGAAAAAAATTGAATCCAAATAGCGGCATCATTATTTTTATACGCATTATAAAGTATCACAAATTCAGAAGAACCAAAGTTCCAAATTTGATGTTTACCCAACTTGGAATGATGTAGGACGGTTGGCCGGGAGAATCGAAGAGCAGTTGGAGTGTTGAGCATTGAAGGGAGGCAAAAATCGATACTGTACAAATTTGAAATCCGAGCTCTTTTTTCGATCGATATGTACTTCTTTCGACAGATAGGTACATGCATGCTTTTTTGGCCATCCGAGGTCGTTTAGGGACTTAAAACAACATTTTAATTAAGTATTTTTTGAATTTTCAGACATTTTATTAATTTTTGTTTCTATTTTATTTAGGTTTCCTAATACCTGTGGGCTTTAGTTATGAGGTTGTTAGCACTTTAGGGTTTTCCTAAACATATTTAAGTAATTTTACAATTGCCTGGAGGATTATTATTTAAAATACTTTTAATAAATTTTGATATTTTCTCTCAATTCTTTAGTGGATTTCAGATTATATTGCTAGGATTTACGCTGCAGGTATTTCCTTTAGTTACTTTCACTGCGTCATGGAATGACCAAGATACATGCATGCTTTCCAGCCATATGTTTGATATGTTCTTCATGTAAATTTCTGACCAATGATCTTTATCGGCTGCTTGCCAAAAAACAAAAAAGGTAGAAATGAAGCAAGATAGTAGATAGTAAATGCCATGCAATGGTACAAATAAAATGAGTTAAATGTGCCAATATTGCATGAAGTCATGGCCGGTGTGGCCATTTGATCAACTTTTAAACGCGTCCAAATTATACTCACATGTCGTATGGTGACAGCTGGATTGGTCATGGCTGTCCGCAGTGTATGCAATGATATGGCATGTACGTCAAATTTGCACTCATGCCAAAAAGAGGGACTTACCTGCCCAGAATACCAATTGTATCTTTCTCTATCCTTCTCCTCTCTCCTTTTTTATCTCTCTTCTCTCCTTCTTCTCTCTTTTACTCTCCACTGTTACACAAGCCTGCCCATATCACAGGGCACTGTCTTTCTCCCTCTAGCGTTACACAAGTCTGCCCATATCACATTAACACTTTCTTTCTCTCTCTATCGTTACACAAACCTGCCCATATCATAGGAGCAAACAAATTACATAGGGGCAAACAAATTATTCTCCATACCAAAGTATCGTTGAATCCAATCTCGTGACTACTTCATGCCATGCATGTATGCATGTCAAATTTGTATTCATCATTATATGGCACTCCATAGGGATGAAAAATATCATGTGGCTTTTAATTTGTGTTTTTTATATTACATCTCCAATATATCGATGTGCTTTTGCAACTCAATTTTAAAACATTTTAAATTGGGTTTTGTTTTTTAAAGCTCAACATAAAAAATATAATGATAACTCAGTCCACATTAATTAAAAAACGCATTGGACATGGAGTCCAATATATGCATGCCCGTGATCACCACGTTTTTTCTCTTTGTGTTTTAATTAACGTATAATAGTACTTGACTATAGATATTATTATTCATAGTGACTATATATATTATTATTCATAGTGATTATACTCACTATGCAACAACAATTATAAAAAAGACATAAACATGAAACTTATAGTCTTTTCTTATATAAAGATGCATGTCAAAAGTTCATAAAACTATCATAAAACATAAAAAATCACCTTATGGAGTCATATCAATCTTGTTCATGTTCGCCGTTGCAAAGTTGTTGTTGAACAAAACTATTGTTGTAGGGTTACTATTGAACAATGATTATCGGCATTCTACAACATCTCGTGTGCACTTAATGCCTCTATTTATTTTTATTAATTTGAGAGCCTTTTTAAAAAAAATAATAATAATAATTTGTTGTCTACTAATTTAGGATTATCATTTATTAGTTTGGATTATTGTAGTCCAATATTATGTTCCTTCCTAGCTTCCAGACTTGTATAAGTCATAATCTCTACTACAGTTTGATAATTGCTCATCTCAAATAGATTATGACTTGTATAGAAAATCTATTTGCAACATGGAAAACCTCAATGATATATAGAAAATCTTACGTTAGGTTCTAGATAATTGCTCATCTCAAATATTAATGCATTTAATTTCGATCCTCCTGGGGGCCAATTAGAGAAAATAATTAAGAAGGAATAATAATTTTATTTCGCATAGACATGGCATGGTGTGTGTGTGTGGTGCATGTTTCAGTTGCAGTAATTGGCCACTAGCTAGGAAGCCTGATCGATCGAAATAGACAGAGAAAGAGACTTATTTAATAAATAAAATGGCATTGCAAGCAGACGTAGGAAGGACAAAAGACCACACCTAGCTATCAAAAAAATTAACAAATCTGAAATTTGATTCGTATTAAAACTTTATCCAAAAATGATGGTCCTTGTCAATAATACAATATGAAAAATGTGCGAGGATGGATCTCCACATAAACGTGATTGTTTGATAATTAGAATAATTGAAGGGCATGGACCATTCAACTTTTGTAGCAAGGTTGGTGTACGTGGCATAGCTATCCCTTATTATTATATTTTTATAATTTTTTATTTTTAGTTGGGTGTAAAAAGTGTATTCAGGTTACTGATAAAAAAAATTGAATCTTACCCTTATTTTTATATGCATTATAAAGTATCACGAATTCAGACGAACCAAAGTTCCAAATTAGATGTTTACCCAACTTGGAATGACCAAGATACATGCATGCCTTCCTGCAGCTAGCCATATGTTTGATATGTTCTTAATGTAAATTTCTGACCATGATATCTTTATCGTCTGCTTGCCAAAAAACAAAAAAGGTACAAATAAAGCAAGATAGTAGATGCCATGCAACGGTACAAATAAAAATGAGTTAAATGTGGCATTGCATTGCATGAAGTCATGGCCGGTGCGGTCATTTGATCAACTTTTAAACGCGTCCAAATTAAACTCACATGTCGTACGGTGATTGGTCATGGCTGCCCGCAGTGCATGCTATATGGCATGTACGTCAAATTTGCACTCATGCCAAAGTATCGTTGAATCCAATCTCGTGACTATTTCATGCCATGTATGTCTGTACTCATCATTATATGGCACTCCTAAGGATGAAAAATATCATGTGGCCTTTAATTTGTGTACTTTACATTGCATCTCCAAATATTGATGTGCTTTTGCAACTCAATTATAAAAAATTTTTTACTGGGTTTTTTTTTTTTTTTTTTTTTTTTTTTTTTTTTTTTTTTTTTTAAAGCTCAACATGAACAAATATATATAATGATAACTCAGCCCACATTAATGAAAAAAAGCGTTGGACATGGAGTTCAGTGCTCGCCACATTTTTTTCTTTTTGTGTTTTAACATATAATATAGAGTGCTGCTATTTGCACACCCCTATTTTTCTCTTTGCACACAAATTTCTCCTACACACCCCTTATTAATTTGTCAAACATAAAATTTCTTTTTTACACACCCCTATTATGACCAAAATACCCCAATCTCACAACCAAGTCTAAATTTCTCTTTACACACCCTCTCAACCCAAACATTACACACCCCCACAAACACCCCCCACAAACACATCTACACTACACACCCCCCTACCTCACCCCATCTCACCTCACAGCCACAGCCACCATTGCCGACACACCTCCACAGCCACCATTGCCCCGACACCCACCATTGCCGACACCCATCTCCGGCTTCATCACCACCATCATCGCCGTCGTCAGCACCGCCGTGAACTCCACCACAGCTCTAATATTCAGTGAGTTTCTCAAATACATTAGTTGTAAATGTAAATCTAATACTTTTTTATCTAATTTGAATTAGTTAATCCATCCCAAATACCTTTTTCGTCTGTTTCACTAGATTTGTAGGGAGGATTTCGGGTTTTGGAGTGAGCATTTTCGGGGTTCCTCCATTTTCTGATTTCGCAGCTCGTTCGGCACTGGTCTGCCGAACGAATTCATTCTATTCGGCAGTCATCTACCGAACTAAATGAATTGGTTCGGCAGTACCCTACCGAACGAATGCAAAATCAGAAAATGCTCATACTTTGGTTCGACAGGTGACTGCCGAACAATGAATATTGGTTCGGTGGTTACCTGCCGAACAAATTGAATTAGTTCGGCAGCACGCTACCGAACGAATGGAAAATTTCGAATTTCCCTATTTTGGTTCGACAGCCATCTGCC
>QANW01008701.1:645973-801112 GCA_003254865.1 Dryas drummondii | reverse complement strand
TGAATATCTACTAACTGCATATTTAGGAGTTAGTGGGGATCAGGCATCAGAGCAGTTGATGGACTTTGGTGGTGAGTACGTACGATTAGAGTGGTTACGTACGTGCTTTAGTGATGTCACTGATGCCGACTCTGAGCATGAAATCCAATGTGCAGCCCGGGCGTATCTGTTGTATTTATTGGGTTGTACCCTGTTTGTAGATAAGACTGGCACAAGGGTACAAGTGCAATATCTCAGACTGCTCACTAATCTAGACACCGTTAGCCATTATGCATGGGGCGCTGGATGCCTAGCATGGTTGTTTAGGCAGTTTGGATTTGCCTCTCGAGCTGGTGTCAAACAAATCGGCGGATATATGACACTGATAGAGGCTTGGGTGTACGAGCACATGCACACCATTTTCGGTCCAGCGTACTATATGAATTATTCCGAGAATACCCCTCGTGCGCTCCGCTGGACTCCAAGGCGGGATGGTGGCAGTGATCTTGAAGCAGTGCAAAGAATACGGCAACGACTTGATGTTTTGTCGGCTGACGAGGTATATTTGTAATTTACAATTCTTTTTATAAATTTAGGATTATATTATTACGTTAATGTTTTCAACTATATAATGTTATTGTTTTTTTTCAGGTTATTTGGGAACCATACAAATCCCAAAGACAAGCACACCCATTGCCAGCTATAGCATTCTTCACAGGGATGATAAGGTGTTTTGATGTTGTTGAGCCTTATTGTCCCGAGAGAGTACTTAGGCAGTTTGGGAGGGTACAGACGATCCCCCCTGCACCACGTGCGGTTTTTCAGGGGGTTAGAGGTTCGAATGCGCACTCATACAGACCCATGTACAACTATTTAGCTGGTATGTGGGAGGCATGGGGGAATCACGTGTTGTCTGAGGAGGCGCGCAGTATACCGGTGAGGCGGCCATCGGATACTGTGAGAGGGTACCTCGATTGGTTCACCTCTATATCACATCCAATCGTCCACAACCCTACTCGCAGAGGTGCATTTGACCCACACGCCACATCGGATATTGCATACTATCGGGTACGTAAATTTACACAATAAATTTTCTCATTTTCCGATTGCATCTGTTAATGTTCGCATATTTTGGCTTTTAGGAGCGCGAGGCTCGGATGCTACGGATTACCCAGCCGATTATTGACATGGGCGAAGAAGTTGCTATCACACGTCCTACTTACCTCTATCAGTCGGTTCAGAGTTTGCAACATATTTTACAGGGGACGCACTTGCAGGACACTATGACATACCAACGCGGTTCGAGACGGCGTCCCCGCCAATGATTATAACTTGATATTTTTGTAGTTTCCGTAACTAGATAAGGTTTTATTTATGTCAAATACTATGGTTAATTTATATAATTGAATCCACTTCATTTTTTATGTGAAATACTTAGGTTCATGCAAAAAAAATATCCAAATACTTATATATATTTAAATCCACATACTTATATATATTTAAATAATACAATAATCTCATCATAACTCAATGTAAATGCATCAAGTCCAAAACATAATCAATCACTATCAAGAGACACTGGTTCTTGTGTGGATGGATCACTATGGCACACAAATTCTTTGAATTGCTCAAGGCGATGTTGGTATCTAGTATACCACATTTTTGCGCTTTCGGTGGCATGCAAGGTCCACACAGTAGGAATAGGTGGCATGGGGTGATCCGGTACTAAGTGTACCTATAAAATAGCATTACACATGAGTTCAATAAATATGGAATAAATATCCACTAAGTGTACCTATAAAGATAATTTAAATATCCAATAAAACAAACCATGTAGTTCAATGTGTACCTGTACGAAATGATCGTCATTGACAAAACCGATACCAATCTCACGAATCTCGGATCCCTCTAGTATATCTGGGTGTACGCTAAATGGTAGGCATGTTAAGCATAACGACCTAGATACATGGGTCACCACTACACCATAGCATGTCGCGATAACATATCCCATCTCCGGCATGTCCATCCAATAATCCTTTGGTGCAATAAGAGGTTCTTCAAAATACTCAATCGAATTCTTTAGCTCAGCAACTCGAGATCGACCAAATATGGACTCATATAGGATGGACAATGACCGTAACGAGTGGAATAAATCTACGCACTTTCCGNTCGACCAAATATGGACTCATATAGGATGGACAATGACCGTAACGAGTGGAATAAATCTATACGCACTTTCCGCCACCAACTTCACCCAACCCCAATGCCAAAGCTACGACTCTATACCCACAATGACCGTCGGATTTCACATCAGTGGCACCGGTAATGAATGGCCTAATGCTAGCGTTGAATTGCTGTGTATACCGGTGGGTCGGAACAGATGGCGTGAGTGATGTCTTATATGCCTGTAGAAAAATATAAATAAATCCGATTATGCAATGAGTATTAGTAAAATAAAGTAAGATCATCCAAATGAATTATATACTTTCAATTTTGATACTCTTGCCTTTGGCATATTCTTTGGTGAATTGGTGCCAACTGTACATATTGTAGGTGATGGTGAGTGGCTACCTTGACCCGAAAGTGCATACTCGAAGGCAGATGGCAAACGGCGGGTAGAATTTTCGGCTTTACTAGGGCGCCCTTTAGTCTTTACCTTCGCACGCGGTTCTTTTAGCACCGTTATCTCTGGATTCATAAGCTCTTCTATTTTCAAACTCATCATCCTCTTAGTGTCCTCATTCTGTCCTTCCATCCATATTGCTAGTCTATCAAGTGTTGACTGAACCGGTGGATTTGACACTATCACTTGTGGTTCGTGAAGCATATCCAACTTTCTCCAACGGGGATGCACTGAATCAAGTGGAATACGCATCTTACGTCGCCTATACGACAAAATCTCATGTGCACATGGCAAACAGTGTGTATGGCGAATAGTGCAATCACACGGTAATGTTCCAGTCGGATTTGAATCGGCCCTACAAAAAGAAAAGAATTATATTAGTCAGTAAGCATCACATTAATGAAGTGTTCATGGTAGTAATTATAGTTGAGTTAGTATCCAAATTACCGGCCAATCTCACAAGCAATTATAGTCAATGCCGCCATAGATACATAACCAATCAAATCTTTCAATTCCGGCTGTCTCATTTTGACTTGGACAAACGTTCGACTCTTCTCAAATGATGCCTTGATGTGTGTATGCTGCAATACTAACAATGAGTGTATATGTGCCCAAGAGGTATCAAAGGGAAGCTGGCTAGAGCCAAGTTCCCTTTTTAGCTTCGCGTGTGCACTTTCCGCCCTATTAATAGAGTCAAGTTAGTTTATATACAACACAATATAATAATTAACAAGTAATGCCAAATATGTGAAAGTGTTTACCTATTGGAAGTTGTATTACCAAAATGCATACATGTGTCTGTCCATACAGCCACAAACTTCTCCTTGAAAGGTATCAACCAAGTGTCCTTCAAATAGTCAATAACTCCAAGAACCCAACCGAACTTAGATTCAATCTGCTGTAAGTCTCTTAAATACACATCTTCTGACGTTGAATTTACCAAGGAATACCATGAACTATAAAACTTATCCCAATCATCCTTGGTTCCAAACTTTTTCTTGCAATTTGCCATCACATTTTTGCTAATGTGCCACCTACACAATAAATGTCTAGCAGTAGGAAAAACTGCAGAGATTGCATTCATGAGTGCTAGATCTCGGTCTGTGACAATCACACCAGGAAGACAATCATCGCTGAGTAACGACCTCAATCTAGTCAAAGCCCAAATGTAATTGTCTTCCTTCTCATAACTAATGTAAGCAAATGCAACTGAGAAAGTCATGTTTGTGGATGTGACCCCAACAATCTCAAAGAGTGGCAGACGGTACCTATTAGTCTTATACGTGCAATCCATGATCAATACATGTGGAAATGCACGTAAGAGATCAACACAACCAGGGTGGCTCCAAAACAAATCAGTCACAATATCATCACCACCAGAACATCTATGCCACTCAAAGTATTTGTGTTCAGATAACTTACTTAGCAAACACTGCATTTCAGTTTTTCCAGCCTTCTCTTTCACCCTATTGCGGTGTCTGACATTGTATATTGTTTTGATTGTTGTTGTATTCGAATAATCCCTTTCCTTCAAGATGGTCAGAATCTGCTTCGGTTTCACTAAACTCTTAGACATATCCACCAATAAAGAACTCTCTGTTTCAGATAATCTCCCCACAAATGAATGTCCTTCACCAGTAACTAAAACTCTATGGTTATGCACTCCACATACCACACTTAGCATCCATTCATCCTCATTACCAGTTTGCACACCCTTTAATGAGAAGGGGCATCCACATCTTTTTGTAGTAGAGTCCCTACCATCCTTAGGACGTTTTACTATACAACTATCAGCATCATACTTGGATGGCCTATGGTGACCACTTCGTTCGCAACCAAGGAACACTCTAGCTTTCTTCTTCCCCACCCCTGCTGTATTAGACCTCATTATGACAATGACTATGTTGTTCGTCCTTCCTTGTGCACGTGCCCAGCTAACCAATGCATCCCTCGAATGAAATATCTACACATATGAAATTTACATTATTCACATTTCAACTACATTTGCAACATATATTTCCCAAATAACAAATTCATACCTCGTTTGTTGTGAATTCATTACTATAGTCACGTGAGTATTCGGTCAAAACCTTGGCCTCGACCTCGACCTCGACCTCGGCCCCAATGTAGTCCTCAACCTTGCTGTTCCGAGTAGAAGCACCACCATATTGCTCAGTCGGTTCATCATCCTACACATAAAACATGAAAATAATGTCAAAACAGTACGTTCGGTAGAAGGTTACCGAACTTAATGAATCTGTTCGGTAGAAGCTTACCGAACGAAATCATATTGTTCGGTAGTAATCTACCGAACCAATAACCTTAGTTCGACAGTTGACTACCGAACAATATCGATTTTTGTAAACAAAATACTTCATTCGACAGATGTCTTCCGAATATATGTACAATGTTCGGCATGTGTCTGTCGAAATTTATAAGTTCATTCGGCAAACAGTCACCGAATGGATTTTTTAAAATTTTTTTGTAATTTTCATTCGGCAGCTAACCACCGAATATGTTAGTTATGTTCGGTAGTCATCTGTTGAACAATGCAGAAACGTTCGGTACTGGTTCGCCGAATGAACCGCGAACAGGAAATGAAAAAGACGAAAAAAAACTCAAAAAATCACGATCATACCTCGTCGGAAGGCGAATACGGGACGAGTGAAGGCTCCATTCATGAAAATGAAGACTTATTTGGCAAAATGGGTAAACACTTTCAATGAGGAAAAATGAAAACTTAGGGTTTAATGGAGGAAAAATGAAGAGAAGAGGTTATGAGAGGAGGGGGTGTGCAATGAGAGTATTTTGGCTGAGGTTTAAGAGTTTGGGTGGGGTGTGTAAGAGTGTTGGGATGGGTGTGTAAGGAGAGTTTTTTTTTTTTCAAATAATAAAGGTTGTCCTTTTTAGTCTTTTCTCTTTGTGTCAATTAAGTAATTTCACAAATTGGGTTGTTAGGGGTGTGCAAAGAGAAAAATAGGGGTGTGCAAATAGCAGCTCCCATAATATATAGTGACTATATTATTATTCCTAGGGACTATACTCATTATGCAACAACAATTATAAAAAAGGCATAAACATGAAACTTATAGTATTTTTTTATATAAACATGCATGTCAAAAGTTCATAAAACTAACGTAAAACACAAAAAATCACTTTTATAGAGTCAAATCAATCTTTTTTATGTTCGCCGTTACAGAGTTATTATTGAACAAAACTATTGTTGTAGAGTTACTGTCGAACAATGATTATCGGTACTCTACAACATCTCGTGTGCACTTAATGCCTCTATTTATTTTTATAAATTTGAGAGCCTTTTAAAAAATAATAATAATAATTTTGTTGTCTACTAATTAATGTAGGATTATCATTTATTAGTTTGGAGTTATTGTAGTCCAAAATTATGTTCCTTCCTAGCTTCCAGACTTGTATAAGTCATAATCTCTACTACAGTATGATTATTGCTCATCACAAATAGATTATGACTTGTATAGAAAATCTATTTGTAACGTGGAAAACCTCAATGATATATAGAAAATCTTACGTTAGGTTCTAGATAATTGCTCATCTCAAATATCAATGCATTTAATTTCGATCCTCCTGGGGGCCAATTAGAGAAAATAATTAAGAAGGAATGATAATTTGATTTGGCATAGACATGGCATGGTGTGTGTGTGTGTGTGTGGTGCATGTTTCAGTTGCAGTAATTGGCCACTAGGAAGTCTGATCGATCGAAATAGACAGAGAAGAGACTTATTTAATATAATGGCTAGTTATCAAGAAAAACAAATCTGAAATTTGATTCGTATTAAAACTTTATGCAAAAACCATGGTCCTTGTCAATAATACAATATGAAAAATGTGCGAGGATATATGGATCTCCACATAAACGTGATTGTTTGATAATTAGAATAATTGAAGGGCGGGGACCATTCAACTTTTGTAGCAAGGTTGGTGTACGCACTACAAGAAATGTGAGCAAAAACCACCTTCATTAGTTGCACAGAAAGGGATGACAATTGAGAAATAGGGACTAAAGTGCCTTGATTTTAACAAAAATAAGTGGCAATTGGACAATAGGGACTAAAGTTCCTAATTGCCACCCCATCTTGTGCAACTAAATGATAGTGGCCTTTGCTCACATTTCTTGTAGTGACGTGGCATAGCTATCCCTTATTATTATATATATATGCCCGTTGCATGCAGTTGGAGCAGCACAGATCATATCAATATCATCGAGATCATAGATATACAGAGATCAAGAGAAATTAATTGATCCGATCCATTTATTGATTAATTAAATGGCAGCATTGCCAAGTTCTGTGGTGCTGAAATCAGTGTACAACAACAAGTACTTGAGCTTAACACATGGTGGTGAAGATGCGGGGATGCCAGTAGGGTTTGTGAAATTTGATGGAGAGGAGGTTGTGAGCCAGCGCGCAAAGTTTGAACTGGAGATGTCGAAGAATAGTGAGAATAAAGGGCTGGTGCACATAAGATGCTCTTACAACAACAAATACTTGGTGAGGAGCCCCGGACCCCAATATGGTCTGTGGATTGTTGCCGCGGCTCAACAACCAGAGGAAGATCGTTCCAAATCCTCATGTACCTTGTTTGAGCCCATCGTCGTCGACCATGCTGATGCTGATCTTCGTGTCCAATTTCGCCACGTCCAACTCGGACGTTATGCTTCCTTGTGGGAGGGTGGTCCACCACTACTGGCGCCAGGCATGTTCCTTGGATCTGAATCGCATAACCAGGAGTTGCACGATGTGTTCACAGTCGTGGACTGGGAAACTCTGGTGCTGTTCCCGCGACACGTGGCGTTCAAGGGAGACAATGGCATGTACCTCTGCGCCTACTCGGATGGTGACCCGAATCAAAGGTTTATGGGAGTCCAGAAGGATGAAAAGGCAGACTACGAGGTGTTCACGACTGCCAACGGATGCGTCCGCATAAAGTCGGTTCACTTTGGCAAGTTTTGGAGGTGGGCGTCCGATTTTATCAGGGCCAACGAGTCTGACAACTCGTCGGAGAATACAGACGTGTTGTTTTGGCCAATCAAAGTCAACGACAACGTCGTGGCTCTGCGCAGCATGGCGAACAACAACTTCTGCAAGAGGTTCACGCCCGGAAGCATCCAACACTGTCTGCAAGCTTCCGACACCAGCATCACAGTACATTCACGGCTGATGGTGGAAGAGCTTGTGATTTCAAGGACCATCGACAATCTCGCTCACCGTCTTGTGGATGGGAGGATCTACAACGAGAGCCTCATCACTTTGGCAACCGGAGAGGCCAGTAACGAGAGCCGCACTGAGCCGCGCACATACACCATCAAGTTGCCGTACAAGGACATAAAGACCTCCACTTGGAACCCCAACGTTTCTTTTAAGTTGGGAGTCAAAACGACCCTCAAGGTTTCCGCCGTTCCACGAATCGTGGACGGAAAGATCGAATTATCATCGGCCGAGTCTAGTGCGGGATACCAGTGGGGCGAAACCAATACCACGGAAACTGATTTGGAGATTACTTACCAGGTGGTTGTGCCGCCGCTGACTACCACGATGGTGGATCTGGTAGCCACACAGGGTTCATGTGATGTTCCCTTCTCCTATGCTCAGAGCGACATTCTTTATAACGGGGTCCCCAACATCCAACTCATGGACTATGGCCTTTACACTGCCACCAATTACTACCACCTCAAGTTCACCGTAAAACAACAAAACCTCTAGCTCTCATCGCCCGTCGATCTCATCCATGCAAATCATCATCAATTAATTAATAAGAATAAAATTCTAGTACCAGCCTATAGCTCATAATACTAAGGCCTCGTTTGGTACTCGGACTGCACTGGATAATTAATTTTAACTAGAGTAATTGCATGTGTTGTGTTGTATTGCACTGCATTGTATTGTATTCTATTATTAGTAATAAAGTCAAGTATTTGGTGTTGCACACTAAGACATTGACTCAATTGTGTTGTTGTGTAATTTGGTGTTGAATGTACTGGATAAGAGGTCATCGTACGTACTCTTCAAATTTTTAAATATAATTTCTTAAAAAAATTTAAACGCAAGTTATTAATGAACACCAATAGAAGAGAAAGACCACGACGTAAAAAAAAAGAATAGTGGTTATATAACTTATATTCTCACCCGTTATCATATTTTTCCACCCATATTTAAATGCAAAAAATAATGATGAATTTATCTTTTTGTAAAATGATCTATCCACTCATTCCCTACTAACCCACCTCCTTACAATGACGTACTAAACTTCATAAACCTTAAAATCTTTTACTCTCATTTTCTCATATCATTATTCCTTTGATTATTCTGATTTTGGGTGATGGACAATCAAATTAATCGACGTCGGAGAGAATTCACATAGTGAAAAGGTAAGCAAAAAAAAAATTCTTTTTGTGTGATGCTTTCAATTTTTTTATTTTTTATTTATTTTGGTGATGTTCCACCAGATTCTTTGATATCAAGCAAATAATCTCATACCAAATACAAAAAGAGGTCAATGATTACATGGCATATGAATAAATACTACAAGCACCTATTGAGAGTATGTGTGAATACTAATATGAATAAGGGAAATGATCTATGTGCCCTGTGGCAAAATTATTTTGCACTTCGCTATTTATTTGCCACATCATATGAATATAATTAATGTTAAAAGACTATATTACCCAACCAAAATCTAATTGTTAAAATTATTACTGTAGTAACAACAAATCTGTATTGCATCTTCTCCATAATTCAAAGTTATTAATTTCCTTCTGCAAGCATAACTCTCCAATTATGTCCTTGGATTCTTGATCAATATATGAATGTTTTTTTCTTCTTTCATATCTTTGCAACTCAACTCAAATGAATCAACAAGCAAAAGTAAACAATATTTAATCAGCAGAATCAATGTTATACGCACTAGAAGCTAGTAATTCAAGCATGTATAGTTCAATGACCCAATGGAAACTAGGAGAACCACAATTGTTCAAATTGAGCAATGGGTTTTTATTTTTTTTCTGCCAAATTTGGGATTTGAATGAGATTTCATCAAGTTTTAAACTCTTAAGGTTTTAATTTTTTGAGATTTCAAGTCAAAGTTGTCAAGCCCTCTATGAGTTGTTTTTTTCTTTTTTTTTTTCTTTATCTAGACCTCCATGAGTGGTTTAGTTTGCAGGCAGATCGATTTGATTTTAATTCGCAGGGCCGCAAGGGAAGGAGATGAAGAAAGCACGTACTAAAAAATGTCATTTTCATTGTTAATATATTATAATAAATAAAAATAATTTGTAGCCATTGGATCTTAATTTGGTTGGATGCAATTGAAAAGACTAGGTAAGTACGGGAAGCTATTGGCTTCAAATGAATCCATCCTTAAACTTAGGGATAAATCTTTTTTAATTTGTTTTTGTGAAATGAATAATAATTGCAAAATTGTAAGAGAGGTTAAAATTGTCTTTGCAAAAATTATGTAATAATGTCATGTCATTAGGGCACCAAATATTAGGGCACTCTAGCACAATTAATCAGGAAAGATCTCAGGCAATCTTTCAATTCAATTCAAATTTAGGATCCATGGATGTAATAATTGGATTATGGGAGTGTGTGACTTGAACTATTGATCTGGCCATACGTGCAGATATATGCCCTTATCTGCCGCATTCGAATTCACAACAAAAAATGTGTTTTTGTTCTAACCACCGCGTAAGCTTCATACAGAGGATAGACTGGTTCGTTTGGAGAGAATCTTTTCTATAATCAAACCTGATCATGTCATGTATGATATGAACAGGCTCCATAAGATCCAACTCCTCGTTCAATTCTTTTGAAGTCATTGGATCTTTTTCCTTGTTCAAGAATCTCTACCCTTCTTCCTCTCCATTCCGAAAAGTAACTAGGACCAATTCAGTCACATTAATTTTCATTCATTTGGTTGTAGCGAAATGAAGTTGTAGCGAAATGAAAAAAATGGAAATTTGGTTGTCTATTAATTTAGGATTATCACTAGCAATTGTTCCCGCGCGATGCCGCGGGTGTTAGAAGCCTATAAAATATGTAGAAGTTTAATTAAGTTATGATGGAAAGTTTGAAAAAATGAAATGGAAAGATAAGACTTCTTACATATGCATGAAAATCTAAATATGTTTATAAATAATGACATCAATGTTTCTTTAGTAAGCTGAAGTTAGAAAATGTGAATTCATGGTATATTTTATATGTTGGTTGTTATGTTAAGATATTGATCATATCTTAATAAACCAAACAGCATTCAAAAAAACATTACAATACTTGATGAGAGATCATAGGTGTTCACAGGTGACTTAATGAGTTTTGGGGGTTTCGTCTTGACTGCTGCTGGGCTTGTCATCTACTTTGGTGTGTTCTACATGAGAGTCTTCGCTTCTTTGCTGTAGAATCTTCTACAGGGGGCTTTTCCTCTTTCTTGTTGTCTTTTGTAGGGGGCTTGTCCTCTTCTTTGCTGGGAATTTGGAAAATGTTATTTGTTAGTGTAAATAAATGGTCAAATTTGAGTCCATATAATTTAAAAGTGTAGAGATATTGTTTAATGTGTAGCAAAAAAACATATGAATGCAAAAATTTCATTTGAATGAGATTGATAAGATGTAAGAAGAGGATGCTAAAATTTATTGTAGCAAATTAAGCCATTTAATCAAAAGGAACACTTTTAACCAATTGAAAGCAGCTTTAACATATCCAGCAAAGCAAAAGGTCCAACAGACACTGTGTTTCATAAGGTCACTTGAATCTATAGATAAAGGCCAACTTAAGCAAACAGAATTCTGACCCAAATCCAACCTAAACGCAGCTCTGCCATACTAACTCAGACAAACAAAAATTCAGCCCAAACTGAATAACGAAAGCTCAAACTCAGTAATCAATGGAAAATAACGCAAGTAAAATAGGAAAATAAGAACAAAATGAATAGTACATTTTTAAAGAGTTGGAGAGGAAAAGAAGAGAAAGCTTATCTTCAATTTCCTCTTTTATGACAAAGTTTATCTCACAAACATTCAAATATGGGAATAACTTACTGTCGGTGCGAAGGTAGAGGTACTCGTTCTTGAAAAGACTTCCTATTCTTGGTTCCCATCTACCATTATGATGGTGTCTGCAAAATATGTGCCAAAGTAATATTTAGAAACTGTTTTTTCCTTGTAAGTTTTAAAGGATTTGGTTTGATCATCAAAATGTTAAGAATGTCAGCTTGCAACTGCCCTATACTTGGATACACCTTTTGAAAAGCCACTGCTTTTTCTGGAACAAAGAAACATATAGTTTTAATAATCAAGGAAACTGTGGCCAAAGAAATTTCTCAGTGTGGAAGCCTTTTCACCAAAAAGATGAATGCAGTCCTACCTTCTTAATGAGGCCAGATATTCTTCTTTTGTCATAGTTTGAATGATCTCAATTTTTTTCTCATGGTGAGATATTTGTAAACAGCAGCATCAATGTTGGATCTGACTTTTTCACGCTAAACTTCTAAGGGCTTAAAAAAAATAAAAATAAAAAAACCCTTGTTTTGAGTTTTAAACACTTCATATTATGTAGGTGATGATATTCATACCGGGAAGTTGGCGAAAGTTGAATTTCCCCAGTACTTAAGTGCAGCTAAATCATATGCCCTTGCAACAGATTCTTCTTCATCATAAGCTGCTGAGAAACAAAGAATAAGATTAATATGTTTCACTTTCTCTATAATTGCTTAACAGAATGAGCAATATAATGGAAAAGAAATACAAAAATTGAACACTAACTCAATCTAGTATAATAAAATGTACTCACCAAGGTAAACTGCTTAGTCTGGAAAATCCATTTCAAAGCATAACACAGAGAACTGAAAAAGGTATATAGCTTTTATAAGAAGAAAGACCATGCAATATTTGGATCAAATCCAATCATATAGTAGGTAAGAAACCCCCACACCGCTACTTCTAAGACTGCTAAAGGGATCTTGAAAATCCATGTTAGAAGAGCATATGCCCATGCAGGGTTGAAGAAGAGGTCCCTTTGCTTGTAACAAACAGGAAGCCTTACAATGGTCATCGAAATCTCTGACAACCCATTAAACAAATTTGTGACCACAGCGAAGAACAAAGCACCAATAAAAATTAATCCGTCATTTGTTGAATGATGGTGCATCTTGGTCCGTAGGAAGAGTGTCATGGTAATCAGTGCCATAACTGCATAAATGATATGAACTGCATAAATTTGACACTCACAATCGCCAAAATTGGTTCAGGAAATGTTCTTATTCTAGGTAGAATTCTAGCAAGGTTGTTATTCAGGAAAGTTTATGAACTGCATAATAGTAGCTAGAATTTTATGAGAAATGTTTCGTTTGTTGTATTGTGCAGTTGTGTTAATGTAAGAATATATGGTGGTCGACTAATGATGACAAAACATCCCATGTTTCATTGCTCATTTTGTGTTTGATTAAGCAAGCAAAGTAGTGATAATTATTAATTTGTTTCTTTGTCCAATCCTATTCATGTCCCATACATTTTAGAATATTTACAATAGTGGTCAAATCCTACAGTATATTCTTAATTGAGAACATCTAGAGGAACATCGAGAATGAATTGAAATGCTACACTTCTATTTTCTTTCTTTGAGAAAGATAAGTTGTGCATTTGGAACATATTGACATTATAAAAATGATTTCTTAGAGTGAAATCTGCTTACTTAATTTAATTTCACCGCAATGACTTGATCACTACTTAGATTTGTTCCATATTTTATCTAAAGTCAGCATTAAGGTGTTGACAGCAACAGTTGTCAATGTATGTCTAAATAACTCAATCCTAATATCTTACTGTCTAAAATAGCATATATACCTGCATTTTCAATTTGGTACATTGGAAGTGAGATACATATATTACCATCTATGCAGCCTTTCTTTCCAATTGCACTAACATGTATTAGCTTTGTTATAGTACTTTAACAGAAGCTTTTCGATTTAAGTTTTACCATGTACAAATATATATTCATAAATTTTCAGCACTATATAGGAGTCAATATGAAAAAACCTTTAAGGTTGCATCAAATGTAATTTGATAATGCAAGAACTTAATTCAAAACTATGAATTTTTCTGTTACTGTTTGATTCAAAGAGTATCTTTCAACCTATCAGAGGAGCACCAATTTTCCAAAGTGGCAAAACAGTGGCAGTAGANTCTCTCTCTCTCTCTCTCTCTCTCTCTCTCTCTCTCTCTCTCTCTCTCTCTCTCTCTCTCTCTCTCTCTCTCTCTCTCTCTCTCTCTCTCTCTCTCTATTTTGGTGCTGAGGTTCAAACCTTGGCAAATAAACCTCAGACATTGTGGTCTGCTAGAGAAACTAAAAGGTTTATTAGATGATAGTTAAGAGAAACGGGTAACCCAGGTTCTCAGAAAACATATGTTCTTTGAGAAATTACTGTAGCTGATTATATGGTAGCTCAGAACAGATCTACCCCTGAGTCATCTAGAAAGGGCTTATACTGTTTATAGGTTGATCTGATAGTGCTGCTTAATTTATTAATATGGATTTCAGTGATTGTTTACTTATTTGTGATCTTCATATCAGTACTGTAGTTTTGATGAGATAAACATGGATGTTAATGTTTTAACCACCACCAGGCAAGTGTACAGATTTCTCTGCAATACTATTGATTTAATTAATAAACACCAGCTGAAGGTCCAAGCAGATCAAATTGGATTAAATTTATCTGCAGATAGCATACACATCACAATTTCATATGGTGATAACAATTTGATCTGCTATCTGCTATGAATCTTAACCAATTGGATTAAATTGATATGCCAATAACAATTTCATACACATCACCAGAAAAGGAACTAATTTGATATGCTAATATCAAAAGAAGGAAAAGTTTATGAGAATAGGCCTACAATGTTGCAAGTTTATGCAGCTAGAATACGAACCTTGCTAGAATTTGACACTCACTATTATGTGTCCAGGAAAAACCAGAGGATAGGCCTACAATGTTGAAGTTTATTCAATGCTCAAGTTTAGCATTAAGAACCTTGCATCAAAAAAGGTGTCACTGGATCTTGAGAAGTTAAGGTCTGAAGATTCAATGCTCTTGGCAATAAGTTCCTGCACAAAGCAAATACTTGTTTAATTTTAACAGAAGATCAGAAAGTACACGTACACATGCATACACATACATTTGATAAGATCATTAATGCATGGCTAACAATTACCAGATCACCAGCATTATCGAGATAAATCTGGACCACTTTCTGTTTTGTTTGTTTGTCAAAACAGCATTATCCACACTAAAACAAACAAAACCCATATACCAAAAATCTTAAATTCAAGCTCAGAACAGAAAGTGCCAGTGCCTAACCCAAAATTCACAATTTCTCAAAATTTCTCAAACTTAACAATTCAAAATGTTTTAGTTTTGCTGGTTTTAGTTTTGTTTTAATTTCAGCAAAAAAAACCATACCTTACCCCAAAAAAGAAACCAATCTTCAAATCCAAGAAAGTATGGGAACCTGAAATTAAAACATAGAAATCAAGTCACCGGCGCCGCCACACGCGGCGGGAATCGTGGTGGCAGTGGGTACAAAACCTAGAAATACAGATTTCACAACCAATTGAACAATTCGATCCAACAATCAGACATAGTAGACAAAGAGGAGTAAAACTCACACAAAACCTGAGGCGTAAAGTCACCGGAGCCGTCGCAGGTGACGGTGGCAGCGGCGGAGCTAGGGTTCAAATTGGAGCTTTCATTTCGGGACCCAATTGACTTAGATCAAGCACACCAATAGAAAGGCCTGGAAGAGAGGAGCAAAACCCGACCAAAATCATCACCATCCGCCGCCGGAATAGCCAACATCGGCAGCGGAAGCCGCCGGACTTCTCCGCCTCGAAACTCCGTGCACGGCGGTCGGTTGAGCAATTTGAAGACACCATCATCCTCAGAACGATGGGAGGAACAAAACCCACCCAGTCTGACATCCCAACTGAGCCGGAATTGACGGATCGCCGCCGGAGGACTCGATCGGGTTTGGGTGTCTTTTCGAGTTTTGGCATAATTTATGGGTTAATCAAATACCATAGAAATGAAGAGGAAGAGAAGAGGAAGAAATCGGGACCCATATCGCCGGCATACGTCGCCGGACGGTGGAGATACGGCCGGATAAAGGGGGCCGAAAGAGACAGAACGAAGAGAACGCAGAGAGAGAGAGAGAGAGAGAGAGAGAGAGAGAGAGGCGCGTGAGATGAGAGTGTTCAGTATTTTCTGGGTTTTGGGCTTTCTAACAACAATCAGGTGAATGANAACCCCCTAAATACAAAGACAAAAAACAAAAAAAAAAAAAAAAAGGGGGCAGAAAAGTCATGAACATGCTTAGAAACAGTAATTGTTGGGTTCAGCTTTAGTATATATACAATTTATTAGTTTGACTTATTGTAGTCCAATATTATTTTCCTTACAGACTTGTATAAAAATCTTTGCCCACCCCACCTCGAACTTAATCAGTTAATTGTCATCCCTTCCTATTGCTCTGATTGGAGCCCAGGGGATCCAAAATCAAATGCCTCAGTCTAAATAGTAAATAAAATGACAAAATTTAATTTGAAAAACATATGAATTTACTTGATATTTGAGATGATGAATTATCAAGAATTTACATTAAGCCTTTCTATCATTGTTCGTGGAGGTTTTCCATGTTACAAAGGGAAACAATGGTAAAAATTTAGAGAGCTCTGTTTCATTTCATTTAAAAAAGTTAAAAATTCTAATAAAGTAATGAAGCCCGTTCTATTATTCTGGATGAACCGAGCTATAACCGGCGGACAATAGCACCGGCACCAACGCTCCCAGTCAACGGATTAAAAGAACCATCTACATTGAGTTTTAACTCACCCAAATTAGGAGCCTAGTTTTGAGCTCTTTTTGTTTATTCCATGGATGATGGTTTTTCATTTTTTATTTATTGAAATGAGAAAGAAATGGAGAGTCAAAATCCTTTTGTTAATTTGTTATTTTGCTTTGGTCTCACGGATCAATTTTGTCTTGACTAAGATGAGGAAAAGTAAATGTGATTATTCATAATTATTGAAGTGTCTCTCAAGAAATTAATTCATTTAAACATATGAGTGATACAACATTAGTCCTCCAAAACATTTTGAAACGGACAATGACCAAAGTCAGTAATTCAGTAATAAATTGGAGTATTTACAAGTTCTAACACATAACATCTCCCTTTTATATTACATTGAAGATATGAAACCCTTTTACACAGTTTTCTTCTATTAAAGAACTAGACAATCCTTCAGAGTTCAGACCCAAAAAAAACAGAACTAGACAATCCTACTACAATAGAGGACTATAAGAAGAGTTTCATGACATTTTCACAATATCCAAAAGAAATAAGAAAAGCAATAATGAATTAAGAAATTGGAGGACAAAAGTGTAAAATCAGTTGGGCAGAATCGAGAATTTCAGAATACGGAGATTGTGAGTGGGCCCCAATGATGGGAATCTCAGTAACAAACTCCCAGCTGTGCTGCTGTGTCAAGGGCCTCAAGGCAAATTGGAAATCCCTCACTGAGAGAGAAAGAAAGAAAGAACAAACAAAGAATGAATTTGCAGTTTCATTCCTTCTCCTACCACCACTCTCTCTCTCTCTCTCTCCTATAAATTCCATCTCTTCCTCCAGTTCTTGATTTTGTGAACAAAGAAGTTCTTCTGATTCGGGGCTCTATCAATTCTGATACAAAAGGTTAAGGGCTGTAAGGCTTATTATATATGAATATATTTTTTGTAGGGGACTAATATGTTTTGTGCTTTTCACATCTCCATGTGCCTGTGTTTAATCTTTTTTGGTTTCTGTAAATTAATGGTGCAGAGACAAAAAGAGACCCATAAAAACCAAAAGGTAAAAATGTACGAAGAAGACACTGCAAGTGGCTGCAGCTTTGATCCCAATAACACCTCCATGCCAGAATCAGCAGAAACTGTGCTCAACATCAACTCTCCTCTGCCCCCACCACCACAACAACTCATGCCAGAGACAACCCACAACAACAACAGCTTGGCTCATGTTGAGGAGAACTTGAGGCTTTTCATGGAGGAGCTCTCTTACCAACACCACCATGGCCAGCACCACAACAACAACAACAACCCTCATCAAGAAGATAATACTGCCATTGAAATTGAGCTTCAGAATGAGCTGGGTTTCAATATGTACCACAACTCATACAACACCTGCAGTGACAATGACAACAACAATACTACCCATTTGGTGTCCTATGAGCAAACCCCCAACTGGGACATTCATGGTGTAGTCCATGAATGTCCAGATGATCACCCTCCACCAACAACTGACCTTCTCAACCTTTTGCACTTGCCCAGATGCTCACCCTCCTCTGTGCTCCCAAACTCATCCATCACCTTCACAAACCCCAACCCCAAAACCGCGAATTTCGCAAACTCTTTGGGGTTTCTCGGAGACCTCCCCACCACCGGGGTGGACACTCCGGAGGGAACAGTGTCTTCGGTTCTCTATGACCCGCTGTTCCATCTGAACCTGCCTCCACAGTCACCATTGTTGAGGGAATTAATGCTTCAGTCTTTGCCACATGGGTCCTGGTTTAGTAATGGTGGGGATGAGAGAGAGGGGAGTGGAGTGTTGGAGTTCTCCAGGGAAATGGGTTCTACAAGGAGAGGAAGGGGTGGCAAAGCCATAGGGACCAAACACTCTACCACTGAGAAAGACAGGAGAATCCAGTTGAATGGCAATTTCACAGCCCTGAGGAATTTGGTTCCAAACCCAAATAAGGTATATATATATATATAGATCTCAATCACTGCAAAATATGGTACTGAATTTGATTAATTTCACCATGAAAACCCTTTCAATCATTGTTTTACAGTTTTAATTGGGTACTCATTTTGGTTTCTTGAATGACAAGTCATGTAAATATTGGGTTCAATTTTGTTATGCCTGCAGTTTGGTAGTTTCACAAGTTTTCTCTGTTTTATCTTTTTTGGGAGATTAATCATTTTTCTAATCAATGTTTTTTTCTGGATAAAGCCTGATAAAGCATCTATTGCGGGAGATGCCATTGATTACATCAAAGAGCTTCGGAGGACAGTGGACGAGCTGAAACTGCTGGTGGAGAAGAAAAGATGTGGGAGGGAGAGGAGCAAGAGGCACAAGGCTGAAGAGGGTGCCCGCGCTGGAGACGATGAGAGCTGCAACATGAAGCCTCTTGGTGATGATCATGACCAGTCCTACAACAATGGGTCTCTGAGGAGCTCATGGCTTCAGAGGAAATCCAAAGACACAGAGGTCGATGTCCGCATCATTGATGATGAAGTTACCATCAAACTGGTCCAGAAGAAGAAGATCAATCTGTTGCTGTTTGTCTCCAAGCTTCTTGAAGAGCTGCAGCTTGATATTCACCATGTTGCTGGTGGCCACATTGGCAATTCCTACAGCTTTCTGTTCAACACCAAGGTATTGGTGCTAAACTTTATATAGATTTTTAATTGGTTCATTTTCTCATAAAGGTGGTGATTGTCTGGTTTTTAATTCTATATATGGGTTTGCTTTTAATGTTGCAGATGTATGAAGGGTCTTGTTTGTATGCAAGTGCTGTAGCCAGCAAGTTCATTGAGGTTCTGGACAGACAGGATGCAGCAATTCCACCACCTACCAATAGTTACTAGGAAGAAAGGCTAGATATCATGTTTCTTTCTTTGGACTAATACCAAGTCTTTTAATTTCTTTCTTATATATGTTTTTTAATATATATGATGCTGATGAATACTAATTAAAAGTAGACAATAGTCTTGGTGTGACAGAATTAGCATGAAATTATAGAAATATGTATGACTCATTACTGGGATTAATTAGAGAAGATGCATAATTTTGGTCACTTTAATTACTATGGTCTATTGGTTTTGGTTTTGGTTATATTAGAAATCATTTCAAACGTTTGAGCATTATTCATTTGAAGTAAATTTGCAGGGTTTGACCAAAAAGAACAAAAAAGACTTGGTTTTTTTACATTTTACTCATTTGAACTTCGAGTTCAATCTTACTTTACCATGCACCTAAACAAAAAATTGTGTTAATTTACGACCTGAATTAAAAATTTGTTGCAATTTATCACATATAGTTTATTTTGTTTAAATTTTTGTTAAAAATAAGAGTATGTATTTTTAAATCAATTTTTTATTGTGTTAAAGTAAATAAAATGTAAAAAAAATATTTTTTTTCTCACAATAAGAACTTAAAAAAGACCAAAACACTTTTATTTATAATAAAAATTTAGACAAAATGAATTATAAGTGATATATTATAATAAATTTTTAATGTATATAATAAATTGACACAATTTTTTATTTAAGTGATAAAGTGAGATTTAGGTCATAACTTCCTTTTTCTTTGTTTTACTCTAGCTTCCTTTCTTTTTAGTGGGATTAAAGGGGTCTCTTTTGGACAAAGCCATCTTTGGTGGAGTCAAAGACTCAAACATAGTTGGACCAAATCAGCTAAATCCATTTACAGCCCTGTCATATCGGTAAAGGGAAGTAGGTGTGGAAATATATCCTCTGGCCCTCTGCCATGTCATTCCTTGTTAGGACATAGGACAATCATTTTGATGTGTGATTGAAACCACTGCAACACTCAGAATCATTAAGTTACTATCCTACTCAAATATTAAGTTAACAAAAATCTTTTTGCTAAGAAAATATCAAACGAGGGCAAGTTTTGTTATTATTTGCATTCAAAGTAGTTTGTAGTACTCATGGCCAAAAAAAGTAGTTTGTACTTTGTAGTACCCTTGGCCAAAAAAGTAGTTTGTAGTACTACCACCTCTCTATTATTACATACAAAGGCAGTTGAATTGTGTATATCCTAGGACTACAATAGGAGTTTGAGACTTACAAAGGTTTTAGAAATATTCCCTAATCACATAATTCTGCCACGTAATTGTTTATGTTACCAGAATTTGTCAAAATAGTTTAAATTCACAATTTGACAATACCTTTTAAACTTTAAATTTAGTTGTATAACTGAACCACATTGTTGAGAGAGACCATGGCATACACATTCTCCTATCAACAATTTGGCCCACCCCCACCTCGAGCTTAATTATCAATCCTTCGATCCTATTGCTCTAATTGGTTCCAGGGGATCCAGGTCCAATTAATGCTTCAGCCTAAATAGTAAATAGAATGGCAAAAGTTAATTTGAAAAATATATGAATTTACTTGACACTTGTTAATTAACAGAAATTAACTGATCGATGAACTTTCCAGGTTTCTATGTTTAAAATGTACTTTCTTATGTCATTGATTATCTATAATTTTTCTACTAATGTATTAAAGGCAGACTCACACGTTTTTTGTTACTTTTCCCAAGGAGAAATATGTTTTTTTACTAAAATATTAATGTTCGGAAGTAACCCTTCTTAAGATGACAGCGTATTGGTCATTGCATGTATGCATGCTTGTGTTTTGAGTAAATCCCACAATTAAATTTGTAGAAATGATTTATAATTTGTAATTAATTAAAGAAATTTAAAGAAGAAAACATCACTCAAAGAGAGCATCTAGTTCTGTAAAGCATGGAAATAGCAGTGAAAACCTCTCAAACAGTAACACTTGCTATATATAGTAAAAGAAAACATTACAGATGACTTTCTGTACATATATATATATATATATGATGAGACATTTAAGTTTGTTCTTCATAACTTGGATGAAATTTTAAATAGTAAAGTATATGCATGTAAAAACAATCACATTAAGAACAATCACACTTTCACAGTGGAAAATTTCTTCTAGTATTGATGTTATTTCTTGTACGTAGTGGTATATATAGCATGTCTTCAATTTTGAAACTTTTGAAGGCACAAAGGTGGTGAATAACTTCACATTAGAAATGGTTTCTGATATTTTGACCAAAAAAAAAAATTGTTTCTTATATATAATGAGTGATTAATTAATTGTGTCAAGGTAGTTTGAATTGAAGTGGCATCTTTCTAATTGCACCTTTAACATTAGTAATTAAAAGTAACCAAAACCATATAATTAAACCCAGAAATGAGTCATATAGATATAATATATAATTCTATAATTTCATGATTCTTTCACACCAAGGTTATTGTCTACTACTTTAATTAGTATTCATCAGCATCATATATATTAAAGTACCAACATATATAAGAAAGAAATTAAAAGACTAGGTATTAGTACGTCCAAGGAAACATGATATCTCATGCCTTCCTAATAACTAGTGGTAGGTGGTGGAATTGCTGCATATTGTCTGTCCAGAACCTCAATCAGCTTGCTGGCTATAGCGTTTGCATACAAACAAGACCCTTCAAACATCTGCAACACATTAAAAGCAAATCCATATATAATTAAAAACCAGTTCACCACATGTTTGAAAAAATAACCAACTAATTAAGACTAATTGAGCAATAAAATCCATAATATTAGCACCAACCTTGGTGTTGAACAAGAAGCTGTAGGAATTGCCAATGTGGCCACCAGCAACATGGTGAAGATCCAGCTGCAGCTCATCAAGAAGCTTGGACACATACAGCAGCAGATTGATCTTCCTCTTCTGGACCAGTTTGATGGTAACTTCATCATCAATGATGCGGACATCGACCTCTGTGTCTTTGGATTTCCTCTGAAGCCATGAGCTCCTCAGAGACCCATTGTTGTAGGACTGGTCATGATCATCACCAAGAGGCTTCATGTTGCAGCTCTCATCGTCTCCAGCGCCGGCACCCTCTTCAGTCTTGTGCCTCTTGCTCCTCTCTCTCCCACATCTTTTCTTCTCCACCAGCAGTTTCAGCTCATTCACTGTCCTCCGAAGCTCCTCTATGTAACCAATGGCATCTCCCACAATAGATGCTCTATCAGTCTTTGCTCCAATTGTTACCCCAAAAAAAAAAATTAATCAGCAAAATGATTATTAAGCCCAAAACAAGAGAGAAAAAATTATGAGACTACCAAACATGGCGTATCAAGACCCAATTACATGACTTGTGATTCAAGAAACCAAATGGGTACCAATTAAAACTGCAACACAATGAATGAAAGTGGTTTCATGATGAAATTAACCAAATTCAGTACCATATAATAAACAAAATTGAACCCAAAAAAGGAAAAAAGAGAGAGATACGAAAGGTACTGGCGTACCAAAATTGAACCCAATTACATGACTTGTGATTCAAGAAACCAAAATGGGTACCCAATAAAAACTGTAAAACAATGAATGAAAGTGGTCTCTTGATGAAACTAATCAGATTCAGTACCATATTTTGCAATGATTGAGATCGATATATACCTTGGTTGGGTTTGGAACCAAATTCCTCAAGGCAGTGTACTTCTCATTCAACTCCATTCTCCTATGGCGCTCAGTGGTAAAGTGTTTGGTCCCTTTGCCATTCCTTCCTCCCTTTAAACCCATTTCCCTGGAGAACTCCAACACTCCATTCCCATCTGGGTAAACCCCTCCACTCCCCTCCCTCTCATCCACACCATTACTAAACAAGGACCCACTTCTTGACCCTTGCAAACTGTACCCATGTGGCAAAGACTGAAGCAATTCCCTGAAAAGTGGTGGCTGTGGAGGCAGGTTCAGATGGAAGAGCGGATCATAGAGAACCGAAGACGTTGTCCCCGCCGGGGAGTCCACTCCGGAGGGGGGAAGGTCTCCGAGAAACCCCAAGGAGTTGGCGAAATTCGCAGTTTTGGAGTGGGGGTTTGTGAAGGAGATGGAGGAGTTTGGGAGGACAGAGGAGGGTGAGCATCTGGGCAAGTGGAGAAGGTTGAGAAGGTCAGGTGTTGTTGGAAGGTAGGGAGTAGCAGCAGCAGCAGTGTCTTGCAATTGATGCTGTTGCTGCATCTCATGAATGTCCCAACTGGGAAGTTGTTGCTCATAGGACACAAAATGGCTAGTATTGTTGTTGTTGTTATTGTCAGTATTGTTGTATGAGATGTGGTGGTCCATATTGAACCCCAGCTCATTCTGAAGCTCAATTTCCAAGGCATTTTGATCTTCTTGATGAGGGTGGTTGTTGTTGTTGTGGTGCTGGCCATGGTGGTGATGGTAAGAGAGCTCTTCCATGGAAAACCTCATTTCCTCCTCAACATGAACAAAGCTGTTGCTGTTGTTGTTGTTGTGGTTTTGGGGTGTCTGTGGCTTGAGTTGCGGTGGGGGCAGAGAAGGGTTGATGTTGATGACAGTTTCTGCTGACTCTGTCATGGAGTTATTGGAATCAAAGTTGCAGCCACTTGCAGTGTCTTCGTACATTTTTGGACTCTGTCTCCCTCTGCCTTTTAGCTTTTATGGGTCTTTTTGTCTCTGCACTGTTAATTCACATACACCAAAAGACATTAAACACAAGCACATGAATATATGAAAAGCATCAAAATTAGTCACATATACACAAATATCATAAGCCTCAAATGACCTTTACTCAACCTTTTGTATCAGAATTGGTAAATTGGTAGCCCCAAAGCAAAAGAGCTTTGTTCACAAAATCAAGAAGTAGAGGAGGAGAATTTATATGAGAGAGAGAGAGAGAGAGAGAGAGAGAGTGGGGGTAGGAGAAGGGACTGAAACTGCAAATTCTTTTATTTGTTTCTCTCTCTCACTGAGGGATTTCCAGTTTTCCACAGCAGCACAGCTGGGAGTTTGTTACTGAGATTCCCATCATTGGGGCCCACTCACAATCTCCATATTCTGAAATTCTTGATATTGCACTTTCGTCCTCCTATTATTCCTTAATTAATGTTAGGTGTGTCACATTTTTTGTATCAAATGTGTACCAATTTTTTAGTAGAGATGAAGACAAAACTTATCTATAGAAATGAGTGTCACCTCTATTAACTTAGAGATCCGGTACATATGTGCTGACAAAAATGTAATATAAATAGTTTTATCTTTATTTCATTATTTAGTTCTTTAATATAAGAAATTATGAATTCGGATTATTTGTGTTAAAACGTATTCGTAAAACTCAAAATTTTATTATATTAGTAAATGTAATTTACGAATAACTATACTTGAGATGAAATCTTTGGGATTAACCCAAGTAATGAAAATAAGTGGAGTTATAATTAAAATTAAGCTAAATTCAGAGTTTGATTTCCTTCAATGTAACCAAAATTATACTTGAGATTAGGGTCTATCTATTACCAGAAATTAAAAAAATTACTCTGTGAACATTCTCTTGAAACTACTGACTGACTTGGTCATTGTCCGTTTTACTTGAAAGGAAAATGTTTGGCGAATGTCTAAAGAAATTAACTTCACAAGAGAAACTTCAATAATCATGAATAACATTCACTTTTTCAAGTCTTGGTCAAGACATAATTTATCTGTGAGGCCTGAACAAAACATTGTCTCATTGACCATGACCATAGTCTATAGGGGCATAACAATAGAATTTTGATCCTAATCTTCATTCCTTGCCAACCTTTAAGCGCCATTTCAATTAAAAAAAAACAGCCATCAACCATGGAATAAAGAAAAAGACCTCAAACTCCCTATCATGTTGTACACATTTTTTTTCCATATTAGGGCATCCTACTTGGCAAATTTGCACACATAACTGTAACCCTTTCGGTTTGGCATGAAAGGCCAGGTTTCTGTTGTGAAACAAAACTCATGATTTTCCTTCTCTTATTTAAAAACTGAAACTCCAGTAACTCGATCAGCACTTGTTCATCATTTATAATTTAAATTTTAACTCACCAGACAATCATATACCTTAAAATAATAACCATGTTGAAATTTGAAAATGAGATTGACAAAATGTGAAAGTAAATGAATGGCGACTGATAATATACGTAATCATATACCTTAAAATAATAACCATGTTGAAATTTGAAAATGAGATTGACAAAATGTGAAAGTAAATGAATGGCGACTGATAATATACGTGAAATGATTGTATCAGTAATATACTACTTTTCCTCTGTATTATTAGTTACAGGTTTATATTTTCTTTTTTCTTCTTTTAAAACTCCATCAACATTTTTTGTACAATCATTTATCCAATGTGAAATGAAATGGTTGTATTTCATTCACACAATTCATGCATTCAACATTCCATATTAATGTCAATAATCAATTCATTCAAAAAAGTATATAATTTCAAGAACTGCATAATTTACCCATCATTTCCAACGTGAACATCATCATACCATTGAAATCGTTTAACCATCTTGATTCACTAACTAATATTAATTATGCCAATGTTATAAAATAATATTAACGGTAGAAACTGAAACAACCCAATTTCAGAAAGAAAAAAAATACAACCCATATAACCCACAACACAAGATCCAAATCATGCTAACTCGAGAATCAACACACAAGCCAAAAACCGACCAAGCAAGTTCATGCTTTTTATAAGTTATAATGAAGGGAATCAAATCTTTGACGTATTATAATTCTAAGGTACTCAATTTTTCCTTGACTAAAGCAATTTATGTTTTTTTTTTTTTTTGTAATATTCGAGAGAATCAAACCTTTGACCACCCTTAACCACACGAGAAATTATTTTGTATAACCGATACACTGCCACGTAATATAACCGACTTATGTGTCATAATATGGATAGATGTTATTAATATTATACTCTATTAGTATACATATGTCGTCCAACAATTTCCTTACACGTTGAATTGGTTACACCACGTGGTAGTATATTGGTTATATCCAATAATTTTTCCATCCACACAAATATTTTAAACTTTTTAACCCAAAAAGAAATAAAAATAAATTTATTTTTAAATTTTGAGAAATGGGGATTTAAACTTGAAACATCTTTCAACATTGAGAAGTTAATTACCACTAAACCACAAACTAGTTGGTTAAAAGAATATCTTTACTATTATAAAGCTAGAAGAAGGGTTTGGTGTTATAGGCTTCACCGAAAATATGATTGCCTAAAATACCCTTCATTCAACAAAACAATCACATAAAAACAATCTATATATAAATGAGGGTATAGTTGTAAAATACAACCATTAAAATAAAAGTAAAAAAAAAAAAGATACCCCACCACCTTAAAACGTAGAAAGAATGGTAAGAATTTATAAACAATGAGAACATAATACAAAAAGAAAACAAATAAAGTAAAAATGTCAATTAACATGTGTGGAGCTCATGCCAAGATCGAAGCTAGTAAGACTTAAGGCTAAAGGTAAACTATACCACTATGTGATTGTGATAATGAAGAAAGTGTAAAATTGTGCATAGATATGAATGACACATTAGATTAAGACTTAATAAGTCACGTTATAAAAATATATAAATAAAAAAATAGGATCCATATTTTACTCAAATTATATGGACCAAAAAATAATGAATAAAAATACTAACATGTTCTTCAATTGTCATGGTTTGTAAACAATATATGACTAAAATTAAAATAATTAAAACTCTAGGGATGAGAGTGAACTTGACTTAAATTATAAGGACCAAAAGTGAAATAAAACTATAATTATTTCTCCTCCTCCTAGCCCTACTTGAGAGAGACATTATGCATATTGGTCCTGACATTCTACATATAGTAGTGCTATTTTTGTAACGTCTTAGTTGATCATGTCTTGTACCATATGTTTAATAGAAATGGGATCCACATATGAATCACAACTCTATTAGTAATAGAGAGGATAGTACAAAACATGATTGGAGAGATGGTACACCCAATCTTTTTTCTTATGGGTTGGTGCACCATTATTTGTGTCACCCGGCGTAACACTGGCAGTTACGGGAGGGTATGGGATTGCAGTATGCAAATTCACGCAAATTGTGATTATTCTCCTTGGAGTGAGTTTAGGTAGGAGCTGTATTTTTAATCCACTGGTAGTTACAGAGTTTCTGTGGACCCCACTTCTCACCTCTCCATGCAAACCGCCACCCCAAACTAACCATTCTAACCGTTTAGCGTTCAACAAGAAGATGAATTTTAAATTTTTCTTTCATATGCATAAATTAATAACTAACAACTAATAGTATATGAGGGAATTGAAATTAACAACAATATGTTGGATACTTTGATATCTCAACATTTAGATACCAACTAATATGGCAGTATATATACTTATACTTTCAGTTATTTATGACTTAGTAGTCATTTTACCCCCCATCAAGTATGGTTCGTGTGTCAAATTGTTATCCAAATAAAAAAAAATAAGTTACTTTTCGGTGTAATTGTCATACCGTCATATGCTGTTATTAAATCTAGGCATAAATTCAATTTAGACACATAATTATATATGTCAAATCAATAGAGTTCATAAACTTTAAAATATTTTAAATATACACTCGATTTATTATCTAATTTGAAAAATAGACTTTCGTCCATCGATTTGTTAAGAGATCATTTAAATATCAACTTGGCTTTTGCTGACGGGGATTAATTGGCGACGTAGCATCAACCCAGCATACATTTCCCGTCAATTGAGCAACACATGTCCACCTGACACAGGTTCACACACCCATCACTTCTTCTCCACTCGTCTAATGCTCTCCTGACCATTTAGTTTCCCAAAAACATCATGTTTTCTCCCAAATTCAAATATAAATCTTTCACTTGTATTCGACGAGCGAGAAAGAGATGATTAGTTTGTAGGCCCGTGTCAAGGGTTAGGTGGACATGTGTCACCGTGTCGCTCATTTGGCGAAAAATGTTTGCTGAGATAGCGCCACATCACCAAGTAATCTCAATCAGCAAATCCAAGCTAGCATTTAACTGATCTCTCAACGAATCAATGAACAGAAATCTATTTTTCAATTTAGATAATAGATTGGGTGTATATTTGAAATATTTTAAAGTTCGTGGACTCCGTTGAAATAGCATATATAGTTATGTGTCTAAATTGAATTTATGCCTTAAATTTATTTATATATTTATAATACGTAGATATTCATTAATATTATATCTTAAAAATATAAATTTGTCATTCACTCATATTATAAGACGTTAATTAATAACATGACGTGTTACCGTCCCACTAAAAAATTTCTTTAAAAAACTTTGGTAATTTATATCTTGGCCAAAAAAAAAAAGGGTATTAATTTATATCTGCAGAGATTGCCTTAAATGTTTAAGGTGTCAAATTGATAGTAGATTTGTTTTCACATTATAGAATTAAATACCAGCTCTATTATTAATTGATTATCAGCAGAATTTTTTATTTCTTTTTTCATTCATTTTTTATTTTGTGGAGCAAGCCTGCTTCCCTGGAAAGTTGTACTGTAGTCAGTATGTTTTGCTAAGAATAGTACAAGCCAAAACTGCAAAAGCAAAAATGTTGAGGGACAGGTGCTGATGACTCAGTCCTCCCTCTCTGAAACCCATAGCATACTTCATATCTTGACCGTATCATTACTGGTCCAACTGTCCAAACCTTCATTTTTTGGAAAATGACCAAAATTTCTTTCTTCAATTTCTTGTGTCATGGAAAGAAAAAGAATTTATTATTTAGTCCTCAAAATGAAGTACTTTTATTTTTTTCTCCAAGTTAGGGTAAGTACTTCATGCATGTGGGATTTAAGTTTAATGCTCATTTGTTTTGCAGCTTCAATCTTGGTGATTCCCAGTAACTCTGGGATTGATTAATGAAGATTTGGCTACTCCAGTCTATTCCATTTGATAATAAGAGCACAATGCATAAACATGTTTTGTATACATCCCAAACTCCACTAGATCGTTAAATGCCATAACTAAGTGTTAGACAACCACTAACCTCAAAAACTTGCGGCAAATTCAATTCCACAACTTCCCTTGTAACCAAAACTCTAATACCCATTAAACAATAACTAAACCTCAAAAGTTTAAACTGTTAGAAAATTGACCAATAATATCTATACCAAGATAATTTTGGTAAGCATCCCCTGACTTTAGAAATTATGATGTTTTCCATATCCCACTTACACATCAGCACTAAATAAGATATCTTCACTTTTGCATCCAACAATCAAGACATGGGTAAAACAAGAGAAACTTTTCTATATGTAACGGTTACAAAGGTTAAGAAATCCAAATTCTGAGCATTGAGTATTTGAGTTGGAGTTGCAAAAGGCCTCTCTGTCCATGAAATCTAGAACACAAAGTTTGATTGAAAAAGACTACTAGACTATTAAGATTAGCTCTCTTAGTTAATGAAGTGGATGTTTGTTAACGAAAGGGAATGAAATGGGCAGGTTTTTGGCTGTGTAGTCACAGAGAACTGTGATATAATAATTATAGTTTCCAAAGCTTATGGCACTGAAACACATTTCTTTGATATGGTAATGTCGGATAAGTTGATAATAATGTCCAATTAAACCCAATTCTGCAGGCATCAAACTATACTGTTTCTAGGAGGCAAGCTAGTTGTGTGGTTCTTTGATTGCCTTCTTCCACTGTCTTCTGTCTTAGCAACTAGGGACATACGTGTAGGTAATCCAACTGCATAAACAACCAATTAAAAATTGGGCCCTTTTGTACCCGTCCAAAATCCAAGGGGCAAGGGCTTACTACTTGGGTGTTGTTATTCACACCCAACAATTTAAATGAAAAAGGGTAAAATTGGGATTGTGAGAGTTGGCTGTGGTGATCAAGTTTTTTGGGTGCAAATAGCAACGCATTACCTTCTGTAGCTAGCTTTTCTGTACTTATGGGAAAGCTGAAGCTTGGTTCATCAACTTCATGGTGTTTTTGGTAGAATTAGCCCAAGAACTCAGGACCATGGACTCCAGAAATATTGTTGCAGCCTATGCTCTACATCATGAGACAATAAGGTTTGCATATGTTCAAAGGAAGCAGCAAATTTTGATTGAGATATATAGGATGTATACCTTCAAAGTAATTTATCATATCAATGAACTTTTTTTTTTCCTTGTTATAGTTTCAAGGAATTTCTACTTTTCACTTGAAATTAAGATGTGGCAGCCAGTAATCATCAACCTGGAAATGTACCTAGAGTTACCACAAGCACTTGGTGGCACAAAAAGTAATCCAAAAAACTTAAGCAGTAGACTATCAAACAAAAGTGTTTGAACCCTAAAAAGAAGGCAACCAAATTGAAACACACCCTTGCAAAATATAAAATTCCAGACCAACACTGTACATACAATTTGAAAAACCTACATGCCGAGATGATTGTCAAAACAAGACAAAATCGGCATCCGGTTTGCTGTTCTATTATGTACATAGAAGACAAAAAAGCAGCTTATGCATGAGCAAACCTAGATTATAATAAGGCACAGTAGACTAATTAACTACAATAATTTATTTTGAGAAATACAAGTAAATCTATTACGAGATAATTCTTGAAGTGGAGTGCGGAGTGCAGTTAATAAATTAAAAGATAAATATTTACATGAACTTACCACTTGGTTGACAAAAATGAACAATCAATTCTGATCTTCTTGCTTACCTCTCAGATGCTGCAATATATCCTCACACTCAAAGCCCATGATGTTGAACCATGGGATCAAGTTGATCATGCCAGCCGCAACATGCCAACCCTTTTCTTTCTCAAACTATTGGAACAATCTTCTGTTGATATGCCTTAATTATCAAAAGAATGTACTTGTGTATGCCAAAAGCTCAAAATTCATTATGTGGCTCATAATCTCTTCCAGCAATTTGTATATGTCTTTACTTCTTTTATGTGATTTGTCACCCTTTCTGAATTCATGAACCACACCATCTAGTTCTATTGAACTACACCCTGGAGTTTTCTTCATGTTCTTTCCTTTCATTGCCCTTCTCAACTTCACTGCGTCCCTCCATCTATTTGCAGAGGAATATATGTTTGACATAAGCACATAAGCGCCATCCCTCTCTGGCTCCACCTCCAGTAGTTTTTCCACCACACTTTCAGCAAGCTCTACTTTCCCATGGATCCTACAGGCTCCCAATAGGGCACCCCAGACGAAGGCATCAGGCTCAATTGGCATGTTTTCAACAAGCTCCTCTGCCTCTTTTATTAACCCGGAACGGCCTAAAAGGTCTACCATGCAACCGTAATGCTCTGTCTGAGGCCTAAGCTTGTACACACTTGACATGTCCCTAAAATACTTCTGACCCTCTGCCACAAGTCCTCCATGACTACACGCTGCAAGGATTCCTATAAATGTCACCTCATCTGGTTCAATGCCCTTTCTAGGCATCTCAGAAAATATATCCAACGCCATCTCTGCTTCCCCATGCATAGCTAATCCAACAATCATGGCTGTATATGAATATACATCTCTGCGTTTCATGCTTTGAAACACCCTAAAGGCTCGGTCTATGCTTCCACACTTAGCATACATGTCCACAAGTGCATTCCCTATAAACCCATCTGCCGCAATCTGATTTCTCTCAACATAAGCATGTACCCACTTCCCCAGCTCAAGTACTCCAAGATTCGCGCATGAATTCAAAACACCAACTAAAGTGACATCATCCGGCTCAAGACCTACTCTTTGCATCTCCCGGAACACGTCCAACGCTTCCTTAAACTTCCCTTGATGTGCCAAACCCGATATCATTGAATTCCAAGAAACCACATTCTTCACAGGCATCTCTCTAAACACTTTACGTGCAGATTCCGCTTCCCCGCACTTCAAGTACATATCAACCAATGCATTGCCTATAAAAACATCTGGACAGACCCCATTATCATATATGTATTCATTTATCTTCCTACCCAAGCTCAAGTCTCCCAATTTAGAGCAAGCAGAGAGGACAATGACCAATGTCATCTCATCTGCCCTCAACTTAGCATCACACATCTCAAAGAAGACTTCCACGCCTTCTCTGGCGAACCCCATTTTAACATAACCCTGAATAAGCGTAGTCCATGACACCAAGTCCCTTTGAGGACCTTCGTCAAACAACATTTGGACATAATCTATAACCCCACAAACGGCATAAAGCCTCATGAGAGTGTTCTTCACGTACACATTGGATAAAAGAAGCCCGGTTTTTATAGCATAGGAGTGAATTTGCTGGCCTTCTCTGAGTGCCCGAGACTGTGCACAGGCCTTGAGAACAGAGGGTACAGTGTAGTTGTCAGGAAGAAAGCCATTGACAAGCATATGTCGAAGCAATTCGAATGCTATGAGAAGTGGGTTTGTTTTGTTTTTGGGGTTTGAAGGAAGGCCTTGGATGATGGCATTGTAGAGGCTGAGGCAGAGGTCTGGCTTTTCCAAGTGGTTTAAGAAGGAGAGAATGTAATTAGTGAGGTTTTTTTGAGAAGTTGAAGAAATGGAGAATTTGGGATATATGAGGTGTTGTTGGGTTGGCAGAATGAGAGGGAGAGGCCTTGTTTTGATGAGAAATGCATGGAATTGTTTGAGCTGAGTTGTGCTTATTGATTTGCAAGATTTGAGTCTGCCATAAGCATGGACCCATAGTTCTTGGGAGTTCATGTCATAGGCATATCACACATGGGATTTTGCTAGTGTTGGAGGAGGTGAAGGCTTATGAATTCTCTATCTCTCTTTTTGAAAAATAATGTTCAGTAAGAAGGTATTCATTCAAGGACACATTCGGGATTTCAAATGTAGTGATTTAATTCACACTACTAGTTTTTTTTTTTTTGGCCAGGAATTCACACTACTAGTTAAATTAACAGTCTTAGGGGCAAATTGGAGAGAGGTTGGGAAGGAGATGAATAGATGATGGGTAGATCATTCATGAATTGATACAATTGCCCCTATAACTGTTAATCATTCGAACTAAGTAATTATGGAGACTACATTTTGAATACCACAACTCTAATAGAAGTGTGACCGATTAATACAAGTAGGCACCACCTCTATTAGAGAGATGATACATATGTGGTATTCAAATGTGATCTCTCTAACATTAATGATCTTCTAAGTTATGGTTTAATCATTTGGATGTCATCATAGTAAATGCAATCTAATTTAGGTTAAACAACATGGAATACGATGTTTTGTGTGCCTGTTATTGGTCTTGCTTGATCTTTTTCCTCTTGTTGATTTTGCAATGTGTTTCGATCTTCGGACCATGGATTTAAGCGAAAAAACTCTCTACCACTATTAGTTGGCTTTTAAACCACATAAACTTCAATTTTGTTCATATTTCATGACTGCCCTACAACTTTAATGAATTCCCTTTATTATGAAACAAAACTACTAACCAATACAAAATTTTGCCGCCAAAATCATTTTCTAGCCTAATGTACATAACCAACACCGTTATAATTATCAACCATACAAGATGATCAACAATCACCAATATTATTCAACCCTTTGCACATGCATGATACTAAGGAATAAAATTTCATGTTTCGAGGAAATTTCAACGGAAATTTTGAAGATTTTTAAATTTCGACAAAATTAGACGAAAACGATGGAAATTACTATTAAAATACGGAAATTTTGAATGAAACTTTACCATATGTTTATTTAACATATTATCTACTACATTGATAAAAAAAATATTAAAAAAATCAAATTATATAGTAGGTTTCATGTGATATGTGATGAATATAATGCGCGCTGTAAACAATACTGTTAAAAAAAATACTTCATTAATTAATAATTACATAATGAAATTACAAGAATAAATCGCCAATGTGGCAACGGGAAGTAGCAAGCTTACTCAAAGGGACTTGGAAATGATCTTCGATAGTTAAATTGAGCCGAATTGGGTTAAAATAGAACCAACCTGATGACAGCAGTGGCGACAGCGATTTACCTAAAATTCAATTTCACAAATTCTCGATCTTGAAATTGGAAAATCAAACATTAAGGGAATGAAACTTCATGATAAGGGGATAAATTTTTTTTTTCATAATTTATATTTACAACTAAACGAAACACCAAAATGGCCAAATCAAACCTCAAATAAAATTTCAAATCTTTTTTTTTTCTTTCCAATTGCCTAAAGACTCTAAATCTCAATCCACCGGTCCACCCTAAATTTTTTTTTCTTTTCTTTTATCTTCTTTTCCTTTCCTTTCTCTTCTTTTTTTTTCTTTCCTTCTTTTCCTCTTCTTTCCCCGTGTCTTCTAGACTTCCAGTGGCCTTCGTCTTCTTCAAGCAAGTGGTCTACTAGTCTTCCTCTTTTTTTCTCTTGTTTTTCTTTTTCTTCTCCAATCTCCCTTCACTTCTAGTTTTTCTCTTCCCTCCTAATCTCTCTCTTCCCTCTCCCTCTCCCTCCCCCGATCTCCTTCTCTTCCTCCCCAATCTCTTCTCTCCCTCCGGCGAGTCGGCAACAGTGCTCCTCCCCTCTCCCTTCGGTATCTACCTCCCTTCTCTCTCTTCGGTCTATACATCGAAACTTTCGGCGAAATTTCAAGGATTTCGGCAAATTTCGGCAAAATTTTTCAAAATTAATTTGGTATGGTGTTCAAATTTCCATACCCCTAAAAAATGAAAATTTCGAAATTTTACTCCTTAATTATTGATACATGACATTTCTCTGCCATTTCAACTTCGCTCCAAGCCAATTTCTCATCCATTTTAGTATGGATAGTCCATTTACCATCCATTTGCTCTTTTTCTCGTTAGTCATCTTCAAATCATATAAAAAGAATTCACAGCCAACATTTGTACATCCACAAAATGCACTCATTCGCATCAGCATTTTAAAAGCAAAGCGAAGACGCGCTTCTAGGCGAGGCGGCGGCGATTTGCCTCAGGTGTCCTGCTATTTCGAAATGTGCACGAAAAGCATATGTGTTTGGCTTGAGACGTAGAAAGGCGTACACATTTGGCTTGAGGCAACGTGATTTGCAGAGTTCAAAGCGTAGCTTAACCTTAATTCGCAAAGAAGACGACATGTTTTTATTTTTTAAAACGGTGGGTCTTTTAATGAAGCAGTGTGTTTCATGTCTTCCCATTAGGTTCTTAACCTCTATTTCTCCTCCCAATAGATATGGACCACCGAGCCTCCCACCTCCATTCCTCTCTCGTTGTCTGTCTTTGAATCTTTCCCACCTCCATGCATTTTAATCTATTTGAACAAGGTGTACAAGGACTAGAAGTTATCACAAGAAGTTGCACAAGATGAAGAAAGGATAAAAATGGTTTGAGGGTTGATTATTATGCTTTAATGAAAATTAAAAATGTGTTATGATTATTTTGTATAGAATAATTCTATATCCGAAAGGCTTATGTCTCGCCTCTACACCTTGCTTTTTAAAACATTGATTCACATGGGCATTTCATCGACCAAATTACATTCAACATGAGAGCTGCTATTTGCACACCTTTTTTTTTTTTTTGCACACCCTTTCTTAAAAAATAAATAAATAAATTCAAGGGAAAAGACATTATACCCCATCCATTTTTCTTTTTACACACCCTTCCTAAATAGAAAAAAAAAAAAAAAAAAAAAAAAAAAAAAAAAAACACATATACATACAACCACACCCAACCTGGTACCTCCCTCCCCACCTTTCCTCTCTCCGACACACACCCAACCTGCCGAGCAGCCTACCACCACCGGCGACCACCCCACCCCTTCCCTGCCCCTCTCTCTCTTGTTTTCTCTTGCTTGTCAGAGAGAAGAAAAAAAAATAAAAAATTGCAGCAGGTTCGGCGGACNTTTTTTTTTTCAAAAAAAGTATGCAAAAAGAAATTTAAGAGTGTGCAAATAACAGCTCTCTTCAACATTTACTCAAAACACACAAACATACAAAGCACAAGGTCCGTTTGATTCGCGATCCAAAAACGCTTTTTTTTCCCTTATTTTATCTATGGTATATAAATATCATAGATGAAAACAAAAAACAATACCCGGAACGGATAGCAAACAAATCCTAACCTATCAGGAGCAATAAAACCTTCAACCTTATCTCAAAGTGTAAAGCGTCCACAATCCAACATTTGCAGAAACTCGACAATGGTGCATCACTATTAGTATTCATCTCTCACATATAAGGAATGGCTTGATACACTAGGGTTAAACATCATGCTATGGATTTTGTTTTGGTTGTTACTCAGTAAAGGATGTGTTTTTCTCATCGTCCTTGTTATCATTGATTTATGGGAGCTAGGAAAGCTTCTGTTTATTTGGATCCTACTCAAACTACATTGTTTTCCTCAAAGTGACAGCCTTTTTTTTCCTTTGCAACGCAAAAAGCAAAAACCAAACTGAAACATGTAGAAATCAAAAGTGAAAAAAATGCTCAATAATTTTCTCTAAACAAATAGTCTGATATGCTACATTATCTGACTCTGAATTCACAGCATGACAACGTACCAATTCACTAGGACACTATCCTCAAAAAAAAAAAAAAAAAATTGTATTTACCCTTATGCACTGAGGCAAGTCAAGATGCAAATTGCGCCCACTACAGAGGCAACAAAATGATCACATTTCCATGGGAGGTCCAAACTCGAGACGAATAACCACCCACACTAGATCAATTTCAGGCAAGCAACACAACAAAAAAAATGCCAAAAGCAATGTACATGTTACTGATGAAATTTCAAATCTATTCATAAACTGAATTCCCCAACACGAAATTCACAGGGGGGAGGGAGGAAGAGAGAAATTATTAAAAATTTACTAAAAGGAAGAGAAGAAGGATTAACAAACTCAAGAGTTGGTAAGTGACTAGCTAATGTACCTCCCTGGCTATACATCCCAACCATCCTTCCGCCCATCGAATTCCCACTTGCGCCCAGCCAAACTTCCATATTTCTCAGAAAATTTCAGGAGGCAGTTGCTCCTTATATGGTAGTGAAATTTCGTATTTCGGCTAATCGCAGCACCAGATAACTTTGACGTATCTATAGCCCATGCTGGCCTCACATACTCCACAGTCTGAAATGAGCTAGAATTTGCATACAAGAAATTCATCAGCACGTCCTCACAGTTAAAAAACTTGTCCACCAGTTCCCTCCCTTGCCTAGCTTCTACACCCCAATACCTCTCAAAAGCTACCTGACCATCAAGGAATGCTGCCCCTGTGAGAATCATGTTGTAACCATTATGAGTCCGGGCATATTTCTCACCTCTATACTTCAATGGGGTTCCGGCAATGAGCCGGGGGTAGAAACCTACAATACGATCAGGGTGTTGACGCCATATCCTGAATCCCCGCTCGATATCATTGCAAGTCATCATAATGTCATCATCAAGCTCCAGAACAGCCCGGGTCTTTATCAAAGAATCCAACTTGAACCGATTATTCAGTGAGTTTTGTTTCTCTACTCTGATCCTAACTGGCACTGCTGAGTCAAAATCACTCACTTCAGGAGGTATTCCCTTGTTCCACACCACAACAATTTCGCGCACCGAGGAACATCTAGAATAGTGTTTCACATACATTTTCAAATTCCAGAGACGAGCATCATAGGTCATTGTTAACATGGTGAACTGCGAGTAGTGACCTTTCCATGCGTAACCTTCCTCTGCCCCGTTGCCACCATAGATATATTTAACCCCTGTGCACATAGCTGCAACTCCGAATGCCAAAAGTATAGCAAGAACCAGTCTTCCAGCACAGGTATTAGGTTTAATCCTACATCTGAGGAGTGAAACTTCTCTGTTCAAGCGGCAGCAAAACCGTCTCATTTTGGAAGAAAACAAATATGACCTTTCCCAGGACAAGAATGCATCACTTCTCTTAGCTGAGCTGGGAGTGCACCAATTGAGGGGAATCAAGCACTTCACAACTCCTAGTAGTACACCCAGTAATATAACAAGTATAGCAACAATGGCAACTGAAGCACTACCAAGAATTAACCTCTGAACTGAATCTCCCGAAGGCACCCGGTCTCCATCCATTACTGCAATCCACTCACCAGTATTTAGTTGCTGTACATCAAGATGATGGTAGCGAGCACCATTCCACGCATTGCGACCCTTACTTGGCTCTGTTAAGCCTAAGGAGACTTCAACTTCTTTATATTCATCTTTGGAAAGAACTTCCACCTTAAAGGTGCGCACCCTTCTTCCATATGTTTCACCACAATCTTGACCAAAACGATAAAGATTTCCGTTGTAGAAAAATGGTCTGCCTCCATTACGAGCCCCAAAGCTCTTGTCAACATTATATATAGGGTTCTTCTTGTGTGGTTTCCAAGGACCAAGAGGCGAGCTGCTATACCAGATTTCCAATTGTCCATTCTTTCTGGTGCCAAATCCACTGTGATCTGACCCAAAAAGCCAATACATTCCACTGTAATTGATTATGAATGAATCAACAAGAGGCTTTTTCATGATCACTTTTTCCAGAGTCCATTGCAAGGGAAAATTTAGTGCTCGGTACAGACGAAGTTCCCCTTTGTCACCACTCTCAGGCATCATATATATCTGAAGGAAAAAATAAGAATGAAATTATAAAAAGTTTCCCTCAGAAAATTAGATGATGGCCGTTTTTGCTTATGCAATACACCTATACATATGTCCCTAAACACTGCAACTTGACCAAAGATAGCATCAACAATTGAGTGGAGATAATTTTTTACTTTTCCTTACTTCCACTCAAGAAATAGATGCCTTGGTGGTTGAATCAAATGGGTTGTTATGCATGTAAAAGAAATTAAATCTTACTTGGCCGAGGTAGTTGAAGACATATGGGTAAGAAAGATGCCACTCTTCGTCCAAGGCAATGCCCAATTGCTGCCATGTTGCTCCCTTATCAGTGCTTTTTGAAACCCCAATATCTCCTTGCATAGTGATTGAATTTTTGGTTTCATAGAACAAGTATAAAGTATCTCCCTGAAACAAGATGCCAAAATAATCAAATGGTGTGATTAAGTTATTCTAAGCAAAATCATAGCAGTTGACACTTTAAGACATGCAGTGCAGACAGATATATGAGAATATACGTATACGCATTCATTCAAACGAGCATGCACACACATGTACATACACATGCAGAGCCAATAAGACTGTTGGCCAAACAAATGGAGCCTTAGTATAATCACGTAGAAAGACATCCACAATTTTGAGTGAAATTTGAAAATATATAGGATAATTCACAAACCAACAAGAATGATGTTTGAGAACTTATAATGTTAGTCCCTTTCATGACAACTGCATTCTATGTGATTAAAAAACAGCACCACCCTAATAATTTGAGCAATGTTTTCAACTAGTGGTGGTCCCTGACTAAGCACTATCAGAATCCACACACAGTATTACAATATCAAGTTCCTGGATGCATCTGTATCCAACATGGACCAGCAACCAGTAAAGTCATGTAAAGCCACTATTAAAACAATCTATTGAGCAAAAATCTAAGACAAGTTCTCACCACAACAATCCAGTGAAGAAAAGGAGTGCCATGTTAGCAACAGAGAAGGATTACTTCCCACTACCAATGGGTCTTAACCAAAATCATGCTAATCAACCAAGCATACCAATAACACAATGTCAAATGGTGCATGAATGAAGTTTGACACAAATTAACAATAAGGAACCACATCCATCATGCACCTAATCTCCTACACAGGAGAGTAGGCGACAATACTGTCAACAAACAGTTTACTAACAAGAACTAATATATGACAAGAAAAAATAAAATTTGCCTCAAATGCACAACAAATGCTCCCACTGGGAACAGCTATGGAGGGATGTAAAAACAGTCTACAACACACCAATAGTTTGAAGACAGAGATGGTAAAGAAAAGTAGGTCCTTTAAGAACAATAAATGACAAGAGAAACTATCATTCTGCCTCAAGTGCCTATGACACAAGCTTACAGAAGGACAAAGTGATAACCCAAATCTAGCGAGCACGGAACAACATGGTGTTTTGACTGAGAGCAATGGTATCCACAAAGTTCAATATAATTGCGACCAACCAGGAATGAAAAGGGGGTGATGGTTACTATATACACACTGACACCTGCACATAAAGATAATTTCTGCAGACAAGTAACACAATCTGGAAAGATCCTCCACCAACCCCCCCCCCCCCCCCCAAAAAAAAAAAAAAAAAAAACACACACACACACACACCAAGTTTTACCACTATTTTCAGATATTCTCCCAGAATTTCAATTTCTGCCCTTTAAATATTTCATAACAAATGTCCTCTTAGATAGCAAGCATGGATGTGTCTAGTATTGTATAGATGAGTGGATAAATTATTTTGAAAATGCTTACAAAATATTTCACTGTTTCAAAATTAAATTTCATTATAATAGTCCAGAATTTCAAAACGTATAAAACTCTAAATTAGTTTTCATATGCAATTAAAGCCTGATTTTTGTTAGTTATACAACTAAATCTTTTTTAAACTACAATTGTCAAGCTTTTTGACATCCATGTATCCCTTCTTGAATACTTGACCAATGAAAGTTGATAAGTATCCAAGAAAAGGTTACATTTTCACTTTTCTAAGCTTATAGCATCCAATGCATAATCTGCGAACTACCAGTTTCCCAAATAATCAATAGCACATAGCATCCAAGCGTCATCTGTTGCAATGCAAACTTCCATCAACAATTTCCATACAATGGTGTATTATTTAAATTCCACATATGGAAAATCTCCAAGGCTCCACCCTCAAGGGCCAAAAATCTAAACCAACATCAAATCATCGTTAGCTTTTAAAGCAAATTTGTCAACTTACTGAGACTTCTTAATCTATGTAATAATCTATATTACACATTAAAAACTTATCAGATATCAATACCAAAAACTCCTCAGTATTGTATCCGATACTTTGTAAATGTATTAGAACAAAATTGTTAAACTTGAAAATGTGTAAGATACATAGTACACATTGGATAAACCTCAAATGCAAACACACAGCCACTTCTAGTATAGAGAATAATTATAATTATAGTTTAAACATGAGAAAGGCTTATAATATCTATTATGGATAACTTTGAAGTGAGAATACTTGGAAAACTTAGATTGTTATATGGTAGAACAATTTATCAAGAATATAACATTTACTAGTGTACCCTCATCATTGTATCCATGTTTTTTCCAGATTCATATAAATTGCATATTATCTCTGTCATCGAGACGAAGCATTAATACAGGTTGATCCCTTCTCACATAGAACCATGTAACTTCATCAAAACAACAACAACAACAACAAAATCCTAGAACTCAACTATTAAATCAACAAAATCTTTTCAATTAATAACCAGCACACACAAAGTGTAAGGCTCTAGACCTCTCCATTTTCTATATTCACATAAAAAATTAGAAGACCTGCTATTGGCCATCAGAACAGTAGGACGCAAACCACGTAAATCAAAATCATCCGAATTGCCTTTCACAAGCATTACCTTCTATGAAAGCATAAGTGAAGTTAATGCAAATAATCAATTCAAAGCACGGCAAGTAAAGAAGACAAAAGAATAAAATTCTATAGGTCCTATTATATAACAACTTTGTCAGAAAACTCATTATTGTGCCAATTGAGTCCAATTTGAATAGGTATCCCAACTAAATTATGTATGCTATTATCATTATCTTGCTTAAATTCACTTAAACTTATTACCACTGTTTGCTGCACATACCAACAGCAGCATATGACCTTAAAACTGCAAGTCTATTGAATACCAGCCCCAGCCCTCTACCTCCTACCCCAAGGGAACATGGTAACCCTACTACATCCATTTGAACAGCAACCATTTAGTCCTCAAGGTTATAAACATACAAATTCCTTGATTTAGTACAGTAAATTGTTCCTTGAATTCTGAAAATCAGTGACAAACTCAATTGACACGCAATCATATATCGGAACTGCAAAAACTAACATATTTGAACAAAGACCAGAACAGTTACCTGTACATAGAGGAAAGGATCAGCAACAAAATTACTTGGGAAACCAGCATCAGAAACTGAAGCACAAGTCACAACAGGGTTGGCCACGGGCCAAGCCGCACTCTTGTCCCTCCATGCATTCATCTACAACAAATTACATCCCATTTCCATAATTCAAATCACCCAAAATCAATAATTTAACAGGTACCCACCTCAGAACAATTAAAAAAAAAAGTCAAAACCCAAAATCAAAAAAATAAAAGAACATACCCAGATAAGAGAAACATAAATTAATGTTTAAACAAAAAATTTTCCTCCAAAAAAAATAAAATAAAAGAANAAAAAAAAAAAAAAAAAAAAAAAAAAATCAAAATCTTACATCCTCAATGGGTTTGAGGGAAAAGGGGGAGTCACCGAATAAAACACCAACAGACCATGAACCTTCATTGTCCGCCTGACAACCAAGCACAGAAGAAGAGGAGGACATGCCCATGCCGGCACGAACATAGGGCGTGAAAGCCAACCAGACGTAGAGCGTGGCGACTGATCCGAACAACACGAAGCAACCCAGAAAGAAGATGAAGCCCGAAGACATTAAGCAACGCCATCTGCACCTGCACTTGAGGCTCATGTTGCAGCAGCTGTGGCTGTTATTGCTTGTACCATTGGTACAAACCCCAGCAGCGACACCACCACCACCGCCACCGCAATTAGTACCAACCCCACCGCCTCCTACCGCACCCGAACTCGAACCCATCACCGAAAATGGAAAACCCAACTCGGGATGACGTATCACCGTCGCAGAAAATGAGGCCGTACGGCCACCACCACCAGCATTTTGCAATTGATTGATTATTAAGCGCTTTTTTTTTCTTTTCTTTTTTTTCCCTCTCTGCCGTTTAGGTTTTTGGGTGTGGAAAAAAGGTGACGGAACGAGGTTTTTAGTTGTTTTACAAATAGAGAGCGTTACGAAATATTTGAAATGATGAGTATAAGTTGTATAACATGAATGAGCGTGTAGACTGTTTACAACTGTACATCGATGTGCGTCTGTGTAAATCTATGTTTTTTCAGAGTATATATATATATATATATAGAGAGTGGTTGCCGATTCACTCCATGTAAAATAAGACTGATTCTGTCCATATCCCACTTTACTTATTTTATCATTTTCAGTACATTTTTTAATTCTGCTCAGTTATAGAATTTAAATATTTTATCAAACATTATATTTATTAATTCATAATATAGAGGGTCGGTAAAGGGTCTGACAAAAAGATTTTGTTACTCAAACGGACAGTCATTTTTGTTTTATTAATTAAAAGTATGTCCAATTTTAAAGCGTCATTTAAAATAAAATTATATAAGAATTTAAATTTGTATGTAAATTCAATTTTTTCATGTTAAGATCTAAAAAATGAATTTTTTTTTAAATTTTGACTCATATTATTTTTTAAGATTAAGATAATTAATATGAATTAATTTTAAAAATTATGAAAGATAATATTTGTTAAGACATATTTTATTTTTTTATTTGTTAAAATAAAATAATAAAAGATAATATCTGTTAAATAAAATAATGAAAGATAATATTTGTTAAAATAATAAAAGATAATATCTGTTTAAATTATACAAATATCAAAAAAATACATTAATCCACAAAATGAAAAATAATCAAACAAATAAGAAAAAATATATATAGGTATATTTCAATTATACCAATATATATATATATATATACAGGCTCCTTCTGTTGAGGTATGACCTTGTTGGGGCCCACACGAGTCGTTTTGTGTCGATCCGAACCGTTCGCAAGGATCATCTTCATTGATAGATCATCCTTGCAAAAAATTAGCCAAATCGGAAATCATTTATCTATCTAACTTTGATAAAACAAATATACGGTTTCATCGAAAATATTTGGCTCGTCCATTTATTTGATCAAAGTTAGATGGGCAAATGATTTCGGATTTGGCTAATTTTTTGCAATGATGATCTATCTATGAAGATGTAAAAATTGAACGGTTCGGATCGACACAAAACGACTCGTGTGGGCCCCAACAGGGTATACCTCAACATAAATAAGTTGAGGTATACCTCAATAGAATGAGCCTGATATATATATATTTGATCAGGTGCGCACCAATGAACATGCACACATGATCCGAATGTTCGGTTTCCACCACCAATCGCTCGGCCATGCTGCTTTCTTCCTTAAGTTTTGAGGGTAAATCATCATATTTTCACCTCATCCCTTCTTAGGGTATAGAATGGGCTTAGTGGAGGTATTAGACAAACCATCGATCCATTGGTATAATTAAAATGTTCCCATAAAGAATTTTTTTTCTTATTTGATTATTTTCTATTTTGTGGGTTGATGCATTTTTATTAGATTTATATAATTTAAATCTCACAATGCATTTTAGGATAATATGATAATATTATAATATTAAGATAATATAAAACTAGGATAATATTGAGATTTAAATATAATTAATTTTAGGATAATATTAGATATTTTTAAAATTAAAAACATCTAGACAATATTTTTGGACTTCAAGTCAAAAATAAAAAAGCATTAAGGTATTAGTGTGAGAGAGAGGAGAGAAAATTGGACCGGCTTAAGTTTTGGAGGCCTAAGAACGAGAAGTCAATTACATTTCCCATATTTGGTAAGTACAGGGAATGGAAATCAATTTCTGGCCCAAGGGAATATGATGCCCTTATTGTGGGGAAAATGAAACTTTTGCTCTAGCTTGAGTTTTGTATTTTCGCCTCTTGTGAAAGCATTTATTGCCTTTTTTTCTTTTTACAAAACTAACACTGCAATTATTTTAAAATGTCATATATATATTTTCATTCCTTAAACAAATAATAAATTAGGATATAATTGGAAAACTATACTTTTCATTTTCAATTCCTGCATAACCCAAACATGAGAATGAAAATACAAAAGTAATTTCTGGTTTACTTTTCCAGGATTACCAAACACAAGAAAGGAAATTTCACATTCCATTTTCCCCAGAAAATGCAAAGGAATTGATTTCATAAGAAATCAATTATGTGAACCAAACGGGCCCTAAGGAATTGATTTCCCTTTTCCCCCTATTTAGCTTTGTTTCTGTTTTATTTTCCATTTAAATAGCTTTTTTTTTTTTTAACCTATTTAAATAGCTATTTACAATTGGGTGTGGTCTTTTTTTTGGGTAAGTATTGAATCTATTGATTATCTAGCCAGTGCCTATTAAGTAAGTACTTTTAGAAATAGCACATGCAAATTTCCATTTTGATAGAGTTAATAGCACAAATTTTGAGTATTTATAGATAAATATGCAATCATTCTTATCACACTATTTAAGAAAATGCATATTTCTATTTTATGGAGTTTTGTTTTTTGTTAAGATGATCGAGGAGGGAAAGCTATGATAATATTTCATGAGTAAAGATAATTATGAAGCAGTTGATTTCTTATCAATTAAGGCTTCTTTGTATATATATAGCTTCAAGGATAGAAGGTCAGATTCAAATAAGATGTCATAGTATCCACAAATCATTACGATCTTTATGAACTATTTTCTACATCACTTTTTTATATTTTCCACATCACTTAATTAACTTTCTACGGAAGTCCACAAAGTTCGGTATAAATTAATTGATTAATTACAAAAGTTTGAAGAAACCATTATTATTATTTTGACTCCATTCATGTTAATTTGCACCAAAATATATTCAACGTTTGGTTTGGAGGCTTATAGGGATGATAATAGGGTCTAATTTTGAATGAGGCGGGGATGAGAATGACAATTCCGAACTACCATTTTTAGTGATATGAGTATTTTACCTTCACATTTACGGTAGAATTAAGTTTCACTCTCGTCTTCCATCCTTCCTTAATTATCAACAGTCCAGATAATATAATATGATCTAAAAGCTTATCGGAGAGGAGTGTTTAACTGGGAACACCTTTCAGTACTTTTGGACTCACTACAAGAAATGTGAGCAAAGACCACTATTATTTAGTTGCACAGGATGGGGTGACAATTAGGAACTTTAGTCCCTATTATCCAATTGCCACTTATTTTTGTTAAAATCAAGGCATTTTAGTCCCTATTTCTTAATTGTCACCCCTTTCTGTGCAACTAATGAAGGTGGCCTTTACTCACATTTCTTGTAGTGACTTCTGGTAGGCATTCACAATTCATGCAGTTTGCACGTCTTCTTGACAAAATAACAACGTAAACGTTGAAATGGTTCTTTTTTTGCTTTTGGACTTCTGGTAGGCATTCACAGTTCATGCAGTTTGCATATATGTCTTCTTGACAAAATAACAAAGTCAACGTTGAAATGGCTTGTTTACTCATGAAGAGTACTTAATTTCAGGCCGGCTTCCCACACATGCATATATATATATGGCTTCCTTTGTGACTGTTTTTTTGTTTGTTCCATTTAAATATATTCATATTTTATTTTTGTCTGAAAGAGACAAATGATTTGAACTTGGACATCTATTCGTAACCCTTATTTATTTCTAAGAAATAATATATTGACTTGTATATATATATATATATTTATATTATTTAAACAAATTTAATAAACCTAGTATTAGTATTACTCATAGATTATAGAATATATCAATATAAAATGGTCTGTATGTGCTAGCTCTTGACAATTTCTAGGTCGCATTTTGTTTCCCCATTATTGGAAGAGAAAATGGGAGAATTTAATAAACAAATAACGTAAGAGGAAAAGAATTGATGAAAGGACTTTAGCTTTTAGCTTTCTTGACTTTGTAAATGGTAGTTCAAATCGAATTTTAGAATATTATAGGGCCAACATGTTCATCCAAGTTGCAATTTTATACATATATAGAAGATTACGCATAATGCTAATCACTTTCAAAACGAATATTTCTTTTGGAGCAAGTAATATTTAGGGGGAGGGCTTGTTTTAGAGGAGCATTCGAATGTTGATGTACGCATGTATCTTGGCCAATATAAAGCGCGTACTATATTACACTAATCAAATAATGTGACTATTTTTCATTTGTTTAATTTAAATCTATTCATAATTTTTTTTTGGTCTCAGAGAGAAAAATGATTTGAACTTGGAAAGTTAGGACATCTATTTGTAACCCTTATTTATTTCTAAGAAATAATATATTGACTTCACTACAAAAAATGTGAACAAAACACACCCCTTATTGGTGGCACAAAATGGGGTGGCAATTGAAAACTTTAGTTCATATTGCCTAATTGTCACTAATTTTTGTTAAAATTAAAGCACTTCAGTTCCTATTATCCAATTGTCACCTCATTCTATGTCACCAATAAGGATGGATTTTGCTCACATTTATTGTAGTTCTTATATATATAAATATATATTATTTAAACAAATTTAAAACCGGGTATTACTCATTGATTATAGAATATAAAATGGTCTGTATGTGGTAGCTCTTGACAATTTCTAGGTCGCATTTTGTTTCCCCATTATTGGAAGAGAAAATGGGAGAAATTAATAAACAAAGAAAGTTAAGACGTAAGAGGAAAAGAACATAATTGATGAAAGGACTTAACTTTTAGCTTTCTTGACTTAATTTGTCGATGGTAGTTCAAATCGAATTTTAGAATATTATAGGGCCAACATGTTTAATCCAACAAGTTGCAATTTTATACATAGAAGACTCCGCACAATGCTAATCACTTTCAAAACGAAAATTTCTTTTGGGATGCAGGAAAATTGATGATAGTTTGGCTTATGGTATAAACCAAAGCCACTAGCTATATATTATGATCATTTTCTAGTTGGTCTCTCTCTTTTTTCTTTTTTTTTTCTTAATTCATATTTTTGAATTATATATATATGTATTATGTCACAACAGATAATTGTCCTTTGTTACATTCGGATTTGGATCGTCTCCTAACCTTCCTAATCTCCTAACCTAATTAATCTTTTAACTAATAAATGATAAGTGTCCATTATAAAATCATATGGTCTATAATAATTTAGGGAGATTATAAGTTTATAACTTTTTTTTTTTTTCAAAATAAAAAACATGAGTTTAACAATTTGGCTTGGCCTTTTATTCTCCGTCTCCTCACCCTTGGCTGCATAGTCAACTGTTAGTTGCCATAATTTTTATTTTCTCTGTAAGATCTTTGTCTCTCTGTCTCTCATATAGTTGCAAAGCACTAGGCTTTATCCTCACATTGTAATGGAATTAGATATCATAATAAATTTTGACTTTTTTCTCTACACCATGACTTCTCGTCTCCTCCAAAATCTTTGTTTGCCATGGCTTATTGTTTGAGAAACAAAAAAAAATATGGAAATTATCTCTCCTATAGACTAGAGTAACAAAAACTTTTTGCAGAATCCAGTCATCAACTTCGATAAACCCAATAGACTAGAGTATATGAAGAATACCCAGATTGCAAAATCGTGCGCAACCCAAAAAGCTTGCGATAGCATTAGTTTTTGGCTATTGGATCAATTTCCCTCATTCACAAATTTGTCATAACAATTAATCTGATTTTTATTCTAGCTTGAAACTTAATCTAATTTTAGAAGCCCTAATCTCATATGGTACATAATAAAATAAGACAGTAATAAAGAGAGCCATTAAGTTCAACAAGGGAGCCATGTTTGCAGATCGATCTATGTCATAGCATGGACAAAGATGGAGAAGGGTGGGGAAGAGATTTCGAATGGTCAAATAATTTTTCCTTCATATTTTGGTTTAATAAAATGGGATAAGGGTATTATTTTAACAAACACGTTTAATTACAAAATTTCTATATAAATATAATGAACATATACAAAATTCTAATGAACTAAATCATTAACAAATAAATTACCTACAACAACTAATGAATCTACATACAATTCTTTGTTAGTGATAAATAACCTAAACAAATTAATTAAAGAACCTATATGGCTATATGAATTAAAACACCTACATTATAAATTTATAATGAACCTACAGACAAATCTAAGTTGTAGGTTAATTATTTAACTTAATCATGGTTTGCAAAAGATATATATATATATATATATATATACCAAACCATAAAGGTTGCCTTTTTTCTTCAGCCATTCATAAAAGAAAAATAATGGTGTTAAACTCTAAAAAAAACAATTTAATGGACTAATATAGAAATCACCCTAAATTTCATTGCAGGAAAAAAAATTTATAGGTATATATAATTTTTTTGTGTCTGTCCCTCATCCCTGTCATCCCTGTTTAGGATCATACAGATATATATACATTCTTTATGTCTGATCTTTATCCCTGTTTAGGATCATGTCAGACAAATCAAAGACTTATAATAAGATTGGACTGTGAATTAAGGAATGAACTAGAGCACAATTTGAATCAACGCTTAGTGGATAATACTTTATTAATTGTGTGGACAATACTTTATTAATTGTGTGTATCCCTTGAGTTGAATCTCATATATTCCTATTCAATATAAACTCGAGGGCACTTTGAAATTAATAGCGCACTTCGTTTCTATCAAAAAGAGTTTGACCCTTGAATTATGAGAACTTCATTTTCTTTGCTGCAAAGGAAGCCAAAAATAAGGGAAGACAGAGAGAAAAAAGTCGGAGTCATACTTTATACACCAATAGTGGAATTTCTTATTCACAAGCAGGTTGATTGTTAAATAATAATCAGATGGTAATTAAATATTCATTTGGCTTGATTTGGAAACCAAAAATTTCTTTTGCAATGTCAAATTCGACTTTCATGTGGTGTTGGATTCAGTTGGTTGAATTTTTCTAATCCAATATCCACCACATGCAAATGTTCACCTATAAAGAATAGAGTACGTCTTTAGTACAATATTTATATATGACAAATAAATACATTTAATGTTAACAGCATATATCCGTATATTCGTATTAATAGAAAGCTGGCTTTGTCAAAATTTAAGATTAAGAAATTATTTGTGTTGTAAACTTTTGAATAATAATGGATAAAGTAAGAATTAAAATAGATTAAAATTCGATTTCTTTCCATATAAGTTATATAACTAATTGCAAAATTGTCCTTAATGGATAATATTAGTAAGCACTGTTAAGAAAGAATAAAAAATGATGAGTAGACACTTTTGTGGCTCTTTATCTGTTTTCTCTCACCTCTTAAAGTGATGGCAGAGAGTGTCTAAAACGACATGTGATTTGTAAGTGGAAGAAGACAATGGTGACTCTCACTCAATGCAATTTCTCACTCATTGCAATTACAACTTTGGTAGGACCTTGCTCTTTATCTATTGACTTGGAATTTTAGAAAGTGTCACCATGGAGTCATGGTCCTCATGGACAAGTAGACAACATAATATTTATGTTAAACGTCTTGTCTTGTCTCTTTTTTCTTTTTCTCTTTTATTAATTCTCATTATTTTGTCATAATTCGTTCCTAGCCACTCAATGTTGTGTTGTGTGAGATGTTTTTTCTTTTGAAGTTTCCTCCTAATTTTGACATGATTTATTATTCTTTGCATAGTTAGAAGTTAGAACATTGTTTAGGACTTACATTTTAGGTTTAATTCATCTAAGTCCTAAATGGGCAAGTTTTGATTTTTTAGACCCATTTATTTGAAAGAGTATAAAGGGCCCATTTGGCACTGTTTTTTAGAACCGCTTATAATCAGTAGCGTTTTTTGTAGAAGCGATTTTGATTATAAACACATACAAATTTTTATAAAAATATTAAATATTTCATGCAAAAGCATTTGAAATTGCTTCTCAAAAAACTACTTAAAAATACTTTTATAATTTATAAACACTTTTATTTATTTCTGTCAAACGCAATTAAAAGCGCTTTTACTAATCTAAAAGCGTTTTTACTAATCTAAAAGCGCTTTTACTTATTCTAAAAGCAGTGTCAAACAGGCCAAAAAATATTTAAACGATGCCCTTTCATGTAAGCTAAATTGCATATTTATATCCGAATTTTCAACAAAAAGAAAAATATCCTAATTATATATCAAATGTGAATTGTTTGATAAATGTCTCAAGGACTTTGGGATACAATGGTCATCAACCACCATTGACAATTTGTAAGATTTCCGTATTTTTCCCTATAAGTTAATTGATTATTTTATTTTTTATTTCAAAAGAAATAGAACTATTTTGACATATTTTCTTACTATTACATCTCCAAAGAGGGTGAGATTTACCTCTATTAAAGATGCGGCTTTATTGTAAGACTTGTAATTCTAGCAGTTAAAAATATTTTCTACACTCAAGATCTCGAGTTTAATCAAATTTCTTTTCCTTAATATGGTTTGAGCATAAAAGAAAAAAATTGTGGTTTTATTAATTAATTAGTAAATGCCACATAATATATATAGCATTGCTCCTTTAAAATAATCTATCGATTTTTCATTTCAAAACCATACACATATAATAACTACTTAGTCCATGCATTAAAAACCCAATTCATGTGATAGGAACAAGATGTGATAGTGACAGAAAATATAGGAACCAAATGCATTTGATAAAAATCATCACAAAAGGTAATAGTCGGACTATTCAGTATTCGCAATCTGGTATGGGCTCAACATTTGATTGAAACCACTATAAAAAAGGTCAATGGTCCATCGCTATGAGAAAGTAAAGCATATATGTAAATATATAGAAGCTTGTATGTACTTTTTCAGTTTTCATTTTTAGTGAGTGAAGGATGAATAGAATCAGATAGAGTCGTTGAATTTCACAACTCATAGCTTTAGTGATTAAGAACATCAATTATTTTCTACATCAAAAATTATAAATTTAAATTTTTCTATTTTCAATATTATTTGATGAAAATAATGAGAGTTGAATTTTGACTGTGGATGTAGGACGGAGATAAACCCCACAAGATTTTTATACCTATGATCAAATGATCAATTAGCTTATTTAATTTTTTTTTTTAGTAGGAATTGGCTTATTTAATTTACTCGTTCACACATTAATAAATCTTTACGAATGTACAATGGTCTTGCAAAGCCTATACGTTTTAACCAGTGCTTATCTAACTCAATGTTCTAAACTTATTTAATTTGCAATTGCGAAAAAAAATATAAAATAAATTGGTAACTGCGAAGCTATTATTTATATTATTCTCATGATGACTTTCTCATTGGGCACATTATTACAGAAGAAGAGGCAAATTGACCACTAGCCTAGAATTTGCTAGAAACATGATCAATCTATAAAATATATACAGACCTTGCTAGCAATTATGCATGCTCGATCTGCAGTTCCTTATTTAAATTGCCACCACATGCAATACCTTATGGATTAGACTCCTATCTAAGTTTGGTCTACGAATTTTCAATTGCACAAAAATGTCCTTCCAACTTCAAATCGAGTTGCAACTTACGTTGGTGTTTATTTTGGTCTAATTTTCGGTTAAAATTAATCACCAACTCAGTACGGTGCATTCCACATTTCATAGTTATCCTGCCTAGTTTAGATAAAGCACTCATTATCGCCCCACGACATCTGATTAGGAGACACAGCATATTCCTTTCTCCGTCTCCCTCACATCTCTGTCTCCTTATTTGTCACCATTTATCTCAACTTTTGAGTCCTATTAAAAAAATAGGCATTTCATGCATTAATGTGAAACAAATTATATGCACTAATGTGATAAATTTTGACGGAAAACTAGTTTGATGGAAGCAGGAACAGACCCATTAAAAGTTGTCGGCGCGGGAAGGGAGTTGTCGGCGCAGAGGGAGGGGTTGGCAGTGGCCGGAGATGGGGAGGAAGCTGGGGTGGAGGTGAGGACGGTCGGGGCTGGGGCGTGGGGAGGGTTTTGCATCCTCTCTGCTTTTCTTTTTCTTTAATTCCTTTAATTTTTAAAAATTATTTTTAGAGTTATTTTTAATTGGTAATAGAGATAACAAATTTTGCTTTTAAAAGTTGGTCATGTGATTGATTTTTCACAAATGTTTTAATAAATTTGACAAAAAATCTTTAATTGAGATAAATAATAATTTATAATCTTTAATTAGAATAAAGTAAAAATAGCATTCTCAATTACGAAATAGAATATAAGTAGAGTTATTTAATCATTTTGCTAAAAAATTTCCATAAAAATTTATGGGTCTGCCACTCGGTAGAGTAACAGTAAACCCCACATTTGCAACTCAATTTGAAATTCAAGAGGCATTTCCATGCAATTTAAAACTTAGAAACCAAAGTTAAGGGCCAGGGGGTGTTGCTATAATTAAACCTTTCGATATATATTGATGGTCGCCAAAAAAATGTATATTAATGGTTACAATAAAGTTGTCTTCTCCCACTAATTAATACAGCAATTGGTTTGAACTTTGAAGGCGATCGAATGGCCAAAAAACAAAAGGAATATAAGGAAGGAGTATTTGGGGTGCGGTTGACTGGTACTTAAATCTAAGATGGGTTTGCTGCACAATTTTAAATTGCTTTAATTTTATTCAAAACTCAACTAAGCAAGGGTTTGACTAACTCAACTCAATTAATGTGTTTACTTTGCTCACTGGAGTTACACACTTACACTTTCTCTTAGTTTTTATTTTTTATTTTTTTTCTTTTTTAAAACAGCCTATGAATGAATACATTTTAGACTTGGGGGCGTTTATGGTCCAAAGCCTAATCAAAAGCAACCCACTCTCTGGCCGGCCACTTCCTATCGTTTTGCCTACAATTATTTGGGGTGATTGGATTCTTTGAAAAGAAACCAAAATTCCTTCAAATTTAGTATGAAAGGATAATGTTGTACAATTTGATTCAAGTTTGCTTTTTTATAATTCAATCTCAGGGAGTGGGTCTCTTGCCTTTAATTATGTCAAAAAGTTTTAATGATATGAACAAGTTGCGTGTAGGATATGCCGAAATTGGCTCAAATGAAACTTCCTCAAGTTACGAACATAATTCAATAGGCTTAAAATCTGTTTTACCCCCTAAATATTTTTTTTTCCTCACTTTGTTACCCACTACTCATTTCCGCGTCCCATTTAATTCTTTTCTGTCAACTCCATCAATCAATCCATTAAAATTGGTCACTTGGTATGGGCATTTTTGTCTTTTCCATTTAAACAAATACAAAATTAAAAACTTAAAAGATTAANCCCTCCCTCCCTCCCTCCCTCCCGCTGACAATGAAGAAGATGGTGGTTTAGGGTGGGGGAGGGAAGGGAAGAAGAACATAGAGATTTTTTAAAAAAAATGATTCGGTTTTTTTAAAATATTTATTTTATTTTTTTTACATATGGCAGCTTACATATGATCTAGGTGACTATATAGAGTCCAAGTGGACAAAACTAAGGTAAAAAGACAAAAAACCTCTACCACGTCATCAAAATTGATGGACTTGCTCACGGAGTTGACGAAAAATGATTAAATGGAACACAAAAAGGAGTTGTGGGTGATAAAATGGAAAAAAAAAAAAAAATTTAGGGGATAAAGTGAGTCATGGTTGTAATTTTAAGGGTAAAACGATTTTAAGCCTATCCCAATATATTGTATATATGGCCCTGATCTAAGATTTCCAAGGCCCCCCGTAGCCTAAAAAAAAAAAAAAAGATTACCAGGGCCCCACTAATATCCATTTTTCTTTTTGGAGTTTTGTGGGATAGTGTATGGAAACTGCGAAAGTTTATTCTATTCTCATTTGGCCTTGAGTTGGAAGGTTCAGTTTGGATAAGGACATAAGGAAATCATAGTATGTGATGGTGATTCAAAAATCAATAACACTATCTGTTCACACATATGCATTTCACACCCAGGAAATTCCATACAACTCTTTGTCAACTTTCTCTTGTCTTCTTCTTGTATTTTTTTTGGCCACTGTCTTCTTGTTGTATTTGATACTAGAAGACTAGAAGTAGCATCATATGCCAGTAATCTTAGTAACGTACTAACGTGTATATTGTGTGATGAAAATAATAGTAGGAAGACCAAAACAAAGTATGGAAGAAAAACTGAAAAAGTCATGAGTAGGTAAGCACAGTATAGATAGAAAGTGAGGTACTGTGTATATATTACACTAATCTTAGTTCTTAAATGAATTATTATTGGTTAATGGAATAGAATTATAATTGATATTTTTTCTTTAATTTAGGTACTAAATTGGGATAAGTTAAAGTTAATTAAGTACCAAAAATTGAAGGCATTAGACTGACCATTAAGTATTTATGACCTTATTAGAGGGCTCAGTTCTTCCAATGTAAGGCTAATACTTACATATTCTTATATTTATGCATCCAATTACAAATAAAAAGTTTCATCCATATCATAACAAAATATTTATATTTCCAGTATTTCCAACCACTTGGAACAAGAATGTTGGACTCATCAATTTCTAACAACTCCATTTTGACAAATGAGTTTAGAATTGTTAAATTCTGATTCCACGTACAAAACCTAGCTATATAGTCTAAAAGGTGCAAAAACCATATATGTGAATAAGATATAAAATCCCTTTTATTGGAGAAGGTGTTTAATATGATTAGGTCATCTTATTAATTTATGTGTTATAATATGAAGGGAGACTTAGAGAGTTCAGTCCATTTTATGAGTCTTTCTTAGATTAAAACTAGTAGTGATTTAGGGTTTTTAATTAAGTCCTTTTTTTTTTTTTCTTCTTTGACAAATTTATGTTAGGTTTTAACTTTAAGATTTTGGGCTTTTGCTTAAAATTTCGGAGTTAAAACCTAACATGCAGCCTCTACAAAGCCCACTCTATACTTTAAGAGGGAAAATACCCTTCAAATCGAGAAAGAATTTTATTATGAATTAAAATAATTTTTTTTTTTTATAAATTAAAATAATTTTCTTATAAATTTTAAAATATCTCCAATTTTTATCTAAAAATTATTTTTCTAAAAGACTTAAGTCTAATTATCTCTAATATAAATTAACGTTCAATTTATATTTTTAAAATATAATATTAATAAATATAAACATGTTATAATATATGGGGATTAGCACCATGTGACTGTTTTCTAGTAAAAAAATTACTTATATCAAGCAAATGTTTTAATTTTAAACATAAATATTGATTGATGATTGACATGCAATGGAGAAGCTAGCAATTAAATTGATGTGGCCTTCTTAATTGAAAGGTGTTGATAATTGATTTGGGGCTACGTACATAGTCAGCTGGAGTAGAGACTAGAGTAGAGTAAAGTAGCTTCTTTATTATCAAGCAATTAATAAATGATCACTTTGTGGATACTTCGATAGAAGGTCGACGTTAGGCACCCTCATAGTCACAGTCTTTGTGTAAATTTCGTGGAGCTCGAGATGCTTTAAAACACACTCTTGCATATATAGATGCACTAGCTTCAAACGTGGCCTTTAAGGGTTTAATTTTGAATGCCTTTTTAAAGTGGACAAAATTTAAAAGCAATAATGTTAGGTTACAAATTGATGTACCAATTAAATGTAACATCATCTCAAGGCACGACCAAAATAGCATGTTCAGATTTTAAGAAAAGTGTAAACATCCTTCATTCGGTTAGTTTGCATTATAATTTTATAGAACAGTTCATTCTTTAAGTTATTTATTAAGAATCATCCTTACTAAAATTCATTAATAAAGTCCATTCAATTATAATCTAGAAACACCAATCAGTAATGTAATGAGGGTCTTCTCTCTAGATTTTTAACTAAATACTCAGCTAAATAAAAATTTAAGTTTTAATTTAATTTGTTCGTGTACGCGAATGCGGAGTTAAAAAACTACACTATTGAGCGCTCGACAGCCTACCAAGAACTTCCTACATACATATGCATTTTTTTTGCTTGTAGATGCGGGTGTATTTGTAAGCCGCCGAGCATTCAGTAAATTTGTCGAACACTCAGTAGACAATTTGAATTTCTACTTAAATTTTCAACCGGCTAAAGTTTGATTCAACTTTTTTTTATCATTTTGTGCTTCTAATTAAAAGACTCTATTACAAACTTTGTCAACTAAATTAAGTATACGTAACATGTCGGTTGAAGTTTAGGGGCCGTTTACTTTTTTTCCTAACATTGTTTTTTATTTTATTTATGATAATTTATAGATAAAAAAAATTATCCTAAAACGAATTTTTCAATCGCGAACCAAACCAAGCCTCAGTTTTATCATAATGTTTTTTCTCTAGCTTTCCGGCCCGTAAAGCAAATGCAACCTTAATGAAACTGAATGGTGCTTTTCCTCATCGCAAAAATTATATTTCAGTCACTTTTATAACTGATCTCATATTTTCAATTAATAATTTATCATTTATACAAGTGTTAGGCTTCATTTATACAAGTGGTGGCTTTATGTAATTATAATATAGGTGTTATTAATTTGCATGCGTGAGCTATGAATTTAAGCATGTCAAATTTCAAATTTCATATCTAGCCTTCTATCTTTAGGGGCGTTTGATGTGGATAAAGCCAGCAAGGATTGAAAAACTTTTAACCTAATCCCATGTTTGGTCATTTGAATGAATTTGGACTGGGATTAGGGATTATCGGCCCAAATTAATTATTCAGTATTTGTTGGGATAAGCTTTCCAGCTCAAAAGTTTGCGATAACCTATTATATATATATTGGAACAATAATACAGAGATTTTAAATTTATATCTTAAATTTAAATTTTAAATGATGATTACACTGTCAGTGTTTTACTTACTGTGAAATAAATAATTTGTAGAATGAATTATGTATATATGAATCAATCAAATATTGATACATTATTTTGAAAATTAAATTTAAAATCCCTAATACTGCTCATATTGGAAAATGCTTAGCTCCATTCCCAGACAAAGGAACTTCCTATTCCCATCTCATAAAATCATATCATTTTTTATCTTTTTATCTTATATATGAATTGATTTTTTTGTTTATTTAGAATGAAAAGACAAAAATGACATAAGGAGTTCTTCCATGGGGGGATGGAGTCAAGCATTTTTCTTGTATATTTCCAGGGAGCCCCAATGTTGGGCCAGTGGTATAATTTGAAATGTGGGGTTGTTGCCATGGTGGGAAGTTGTTAACACTATATGACGCAGTCACGCATGTGGTTGGTCCCAACTCCCAAGCCCCATCCCATGGAGCTTATATATATATATAGTCAGTTTTGGCACGTTGTTCAGTAACTTGTGGCCCAAGATAAACCTTCCAATTGTTATCGTCAAATTTGGTGGCACATAATTACATAAACACTATCTCAGCCTGATGCATTTTCCATTTCTCTTTTTCTCTTTTTCTCTTTTTCACTTTTTCTCTTTTCATAGATGAATACAACTCCTCATGAAAAAGACCAAAGAGTATCATGACCTCACCAGAGCAGTAGGCCTCATTTGGTGAAAAAACCATTGGCTTGAAACCATTAATTGATATAAAAAATAGAGAACTTGCATGGCTCAATACTCAATAGTCAACATGCTATACATATATAACTGTAATTAGTGGCTCTCTCCTCTCGGCATCTTCTTTCACCACATAAATTTGTGCAGATTCCATCTCACAAAATTCAACTTGCTTTCCTTTTTATGCTAAAAGGATATACAAACATTCCAAGACATTTTTTATTTTTATATTATTTAATTTCCTTTATGGGTATCTTTAATTGACAAGGTATATATGATCTTGAAAAGATGGTTATTTGATCAATCCCACATGCATGCAGGTCACTACTGGCCATCTCCAGTACATTAATTAAGTAATTATATAAATATTGTCTTCAAAAACAGTGACTTTAAAATACATTTAATTTGTACAATGATAATCGGAATAGGATGCTTATGGCTAGGGATGGGACAATGAGTGACCGTACCCATTTCAAGAGTTTCATTTTTCAGCACTGTTGGGTTTAATTTCCATATATATATATATATATGATTTAGAATACCACCATTGTTATTTGTTGGCCCTTACACAAGAAAAAAAAAAACGACTATACTATGCAGAAGGTGTAAGGTAAGATTCCATGACAACAATTATCCACTAAAATTAAAGTTGTATTTTCAGCATGACCAACCAAGCACCTGCTCAGTGCTCACCCTAGCTTTCAAATATTATCATTAATATGGGCTAAGCAAGCAACCCCAGGCTCAGGAAACAAGCCCAGTCCGGCCTTCTTGATATTAGGCAGAAAAGATTTTTGGGCTAAGATGTGGTGTCAGGCTCTGTGGCCCAAATGCAGGCTACTCAATTTATGTGAGCTATGATTGGAGTTAACTGGTTAAGTAAGAGCCCCTGGCCAAAAATAAAAAAACTGGTTAAGTAAAGAGTATATCTATGGTACCAAATTGGAAGTTCCATTTCCAGTTTTGATAGCCCAAGTAAAAAAAAAAAAGGGTTGTTATTTGCACACCCAATTTCCTCTCGGCCGGTGCTATTCCAACCACCCTAAACTACTGAGTTGACTATTCTATTTCAAAATTCCAACTTTACCCTTAAAATAAAAAATTTCAATTTTGTTTGTCGGTTCATTCAACAGTTATCTATTGAAATATTTATGGTTATTCGACAGTTATCTGCTGAACATTAGTGAATTATTCGGTGGCTAACTACCAAATGGAAATGAAAAAGACATTCAACAGTTATCTACCGAAATGTTTGTGTTCATTCGACACTTATCTGCCGTATATTTGTGGATGTTTCGGTAGATAACCACCGAATGGATCTGAGTAATTTCATCTTGTTTTTGCAATAAAGGGTAAAATAGGAAAAAAGTTGGACAAAATATGTTAGAGTGGTCAACTCAGCAGCCGAGGGTGGTTTGCATAGCCTCACTCTTTCCTCTCATTACACACCCCCCTCACTTAATTTGTGACTTGACCTAATTAACACAAAGTGAAAAGACCCTAAAGGACAACCCATATTATTTGAAAAAAAAAAAAATTTATCTTTACAGTTTACGCACCCCAAACCCAACACTCCCCAACCCCGACCTTTGAGGCACACCCCCTCCTCTCATAAGTCATAACCCCATTTATTCATCTTTCATCCACTAAACCCTAAACCTTCTCTCTTTATTCTATGTAGGTAATAATATTGTAAAAAAATACATTAGTTTTAATGAATAAAGCCTCTATACGTCCCTTATACATCTTCAAATGAGATATGTTAATAAATTTTTGAGTTTTTTTTGTTTTTTTTAAATTTCGTGTTCTTTCATTTTTTATCTTGATTCGTTCGGCAAACCAGGGCCAAATGGTTCTAAAAATTTCGGCGTACCTACCGAAGCATTTTTTATTGGTTTGTCAGACTAGTGCCGAACGACCCGCAAACATGTTCACCCCCCCAACACGAAATTTCAATCTAAACATTAAACTAAACACCCACGTTCCAAATCATCTTAAAAAAAAAAAAAAAAGTGTTGGGATGAATTAAACAATTGAAATTAGATAGAAAAACCTTAGATTACATTTGAATCAAAAAAATTTAAGGCGTGTGTTGACGGCTTCGAAAGACGGCTGGAAAATACTAGCAAGGCTTGTGTTGTTGTGTTGCTGGTAGAGGTTTGGTAGTGTTGAGGGGGGTGGGGTGTGTGGTGTTTGGAAGTGTTGGGGGTGGGGGTGGGGGTGGGGTGTGTAGTGTTTGGAAGCGTTGGATGGGTGTGTAGTGAGAATTTGGTGAGAGGAATGAAATAAGGATATTTTGGTACTATGAGGGATGTGTTATGAGAAATTAAAAATTTTAAAAAGTTAGAAAGATATGTAGTGAAAAAGGGGTGTGTAGTGAAAGGAAATGAGACGTGCAAATAAAAGCACTAAAAAAAAAACCATCTCAATGGAAAGAAATGAGTACAAAAATTGGTACAATACGAATTGTGCTACCAAATATGATTTTGAAAATGGAAAATGATATCTGGGGTACTATTTGAGTTTTCTTAAGGCTCATCTGGAGCGAAAAATTTGTCTTCACATGAAGGGAAGCTTCAAATAAAAAAACAAAAAAAAGAACTAAAATTTAAGATGTAAAATAAGTCATTAAAATTTAGGACAAGCATCTTATTACAAAGTAGTATTCCCATTATCTTTGAGGGACACAAGACATGAAAATCACCTAAAGACACTACAGCCTTGTTAGTTCTGAAAGATAGGGGCTTGCTGTTGGCTGTTCTTATTGATTTCCAAGTTGGTTGCTTTTCTCTTTTCTGCTGTGCTCTATCTCTGTCACAGAGCTCAATGGATTGGCCTTTGGACTCTGCATACATTCCCAGTCACCACAGTGCTTTGCATACTACACCTGTTGATCCATTTACAACTTCATGTCTCAACTTTGTGCTTATACGTACTGTTGGGATTCATCCCCTTCTCCCCTCCAACCTTTTTTTTTTTCTTGCTAGTTTCCATTTTTCCCCAAAAACCCAGAAAAAATCATGAACATTAGGAATGCCATGATAGATGAAAACATTGCCACAGAAGGAGCAAATTATCTTCAGGTGAAGCAATGATTCTCAACAATCTAAAGTGAAGCCAGAATTGATCTTGTAACTCAGAAACAGAATATGCAGTAACTATATGGAATTGGGGAGGAAAAGTGGAGGATGAGAAAGCTACAAAGAGAAACTCAGATATGCTGCTACCATGCTTGCCAATGGGACAGATATATTGTCATCTACTACCTCTGTAATTGGAAGGGACTCCACAACTGTTGCCACCAAAGAAACCAATGCCACCTTTTCCACTGTTTGGACCCAATTCAGCTGAAAATATCCCAGATATGAGTAATAGTAAAGCATCCCAATGGAAACCAAGAACCCAAAAAGTAACATGGATATGCTACCAGCCCAACTCTTTTTTTGATTATAAGGGATCTTTGTGGACCCAAATTTTCTGCCCATGATATCAGCAACACCTATAAACCACCAAACCGAAAAGGTTATGATTGCAGGGAGTGAGAGACAGCTGAATTTGGTTGGAGAAAGTAGAGGAGGAGTTACCATCCCCACCACACATCATTGCCAAGGAGATCACTCCAACTGGAGACTCACGCCAAAACACAATAGCACATAAGATCAATATCAGAACATAATACAAAGGGCCTCTAAGCAACTCCCTGCGCGCAGATGTGAAAAACTGAAGCTAAATCACTCTAAGTTTAGAAAAAAGGCCAAATTACATTTTTGGTACATGTATTTTGGGCCAGGTTTTACTAAAGGCGTAGTTTCAATTTTGCCAATTTTTGCTCATGTAGTTTTCTAATGGTTGCAATCGTGGGCATACCCTTAATTTCGTCAATTGGCTTGACAACAATAACTCCGCACGAGTGAGAGTATTTGAGGTTTTGGGTTGTTTAGCTTTATTGTCAATGTCTAAAATACCCAGAATCATGCACATCACATCTAGTTCCGCCAACCATATTGACGGAATAAAGGATGTCTTCGAATTGCAATTGTTAGTAAACTACAAGGCAAAATGGAAGATTGAAACTACAAGATTTTAGTGGAACTTGGCCCAAACTACAGGAAAGGTGTAATTATTTGAGCTAGAAAAAATTGACATAGATAGCAAGCTGCATATATATATATATATAAGGTTTATTAAAAGAAATTACTCTGGGTTTCCTTCTCGAGTGACAGATTTGACAAGTCCTTCATTGGTGACCAAGGAGAGGCCATGAAGAAGAAGCCTCAAGCAATTGACAAGGGGGACCACAGAGGCAAAGTAGCGAGCCTCTGTTGAGATGCTATTCTAGGATTAAAATGATCATGAGAGTATGACTGTATGAGACTCAACAAGTCAAGCAAACTTGTGGCACTGCTAACTGGGATAGAAAAGAATGAACAATTCACAAGTGGGAGAGATTTTGAGTGAAAAGAGCAAAAGGGTTACCTGAAAATTGGCCAGGAAAGCATGAAGAGCAGCCCAGACAATATATGCACCAATTTTCTGCTTAAACTCTGCTATAAATTATTGGGTAAGTAAAGATGAATTGCGAATAACATTACATTCCTACTTTCCCAAAAAACAAAGAAAAAACAAAATCATATGCTACTGATTTTATGGGCAAGTTTTAGCATTAGAGACACCAAAATTCATTTCAAAAGTTCGTTTTTGGTATAGTCACCGTACATACAACAACATCTAATGATAGAAATCTATACCTTATTAGTAAAAAAGTGAATTCATTAATATTCAAATGTCATAAAAATTAGATGTATTGCATTGTTCTTTGTGATAAGCATTACATGCTTTTTTTGACATGAATGATTTCTTTTTTGTTTGATGAACATTACATGCTACTTAGTACTTACCAAAGATAGACAAAACACAGTAGATGTTATTTACTTACCAGTTACCATTTACCAAAAAGGAAAAGAGTACATTTGAGTCATTTGACCCAAAAAAACACAAAACACAATCAAAAGAGAACGAGAAAAGAAAAAGTTGAAAACAACGTGTACCAAAAAAAAAAATTTAATTAAAAAAAAAATGAAAAGAGATTATCGGAGAGGACTGATGAGAATTTCTCAACAGAGAGACGAGACGAGACCTGTTGGAGGAGGTTTCGCTGCGTGAGATTGTCGAAGGCGAGTACGAGGGCGTAGGCGCCGGCAAGTACGAGCGCAGTGGCTCCGGCATCCTGGAGGAGGTATTCGGCGCCTGAGCGTAAGGCGCGAGTGGAGAGGGAGGCGCGTGGGGGAGGAGGATGAGCTGCTGCTGCATGCGGCGGCGGACGGTTGAGGATCTGGAGACGACGAAGCGGAGGAGGTGAGGAGTTGAGGTGGCGGCGGCGGTGGCGTACGATAGAGAGAGGGGAGAGGTGGCAGTGGCGTACGATAGAGAGGGTGATGAGGTGGCGAGAGGGAGTGGTAGGGGCGAAGGATAAGAGAGAGAGGGAGAGGATCATCGTAATGAGAGTGATAGTACCGTCACTACCGTGCATTATATTCAATTTGACAGACAACCTTCTTTAGTAGTTCTTTCATTCTTTTTTAACCTTTGCCACTTCTGTCACTGAAAGCGAAAGCTATATTCTATTATTGTACAGGATTTTAATCATAGCCATTTAAAATATCCAAGAGATACCCATACCAAAGTACCAGGCTTTTAATCATAACCATTTAAAATATTCAAGAGATAACCATTTAAAATATCCAAGAGATAAAATTGTCCCACGTGTTTAAAGAATCTGAGTTCTCAAAACCAACCCAAGTCTTTCTTCTGCAAGCCTGCAATCTTGGCATAGGTGAAAGTTTTGTATTTACACCAATTTCTTGTATACCTTCCAAGGTGTTAAATTTCGAACGCCGAAAATTTCGATTTTTTGGGGTGTCGAAATCGAAACTCATATTTGTTAAATTTTCGAAATAATTTCATCAAAATTGTCGAAATTTTCAAAATTTCGGCAAAATTTTCGACAGTGAGATCTGGTTTTGGGTTTTGAAAGACTGAATTTTTGGAGAAAAATGGAGCAGTGGCAGGGGAGATCGAGGGAGAAAGAGGAGGTGGCGGCAGGGGGAGATCGAGGGAGAGAGAGGCGACGAGGCGAGGGCAGGGGGAGATGCAGAGAGAGAGAGAGAGGATGAAGAAGAACTGAAGAAGAAAAAACAGTGGAGCGTTGGAGCCTCGGGGGAAAAGAAAGGAAAGGAAAGGAAGGAAAGAAAAAGAAGAAAAAAAAAATTAAAAGAGAAAAAAATTAAAAGGTTTAGGGTTGATTGGGGTTTGGGGCCTTTGGGCAATTGTAAAGAAAAAAAATGGTTTGGGGTTTCGTTTGACCGTTTTGGAATTTCGTTTAATTGTTTTAAAATCCTAAACTAGTAAACTCTAATATATTTTTATATAAAAAATAATTTAAAATACCCTAAAGGGCCTAAACCTTAATATCATATACCATATCCTAAACAATATAGAATATATTATAAAATAATATACTAATTTTATTTATTCATTATACTAATTTTATTTAACAATATTTGTCTCCAGCGTACATTATATTTATTTTATATCACATGAAACCTATTATATAATTTGGTTTCTTCAATATTTTTTATCAATTTAGTAGATAATATGATAAATAAACATATGGTAAAATTTCATTCAAAATTTTCGTATTTTGATAGCAATTTCCGTCATTTCCATCTAATTTTTGTCGAAATTTAAAAATCTTCAAAATTTCCGTCGAAATTTTTTCAAAATCCGAAATTTTATTACTTGATACCTTCTAAGGATAACTACACTTTGCACATGATATATGTTGTTAGGGTGAAATTCCCGGTCTAAGACTTTCAAAACATTGCGATATCCAACTTAATGTTTTTTAAAATATGTAATTTACCAACTACCTAGTGATCTAGTGATACTTCTCTCATGAGTTTTTTTACCATGGGTCAGTTAACTTAGTTTGAAGCTGAATCTTTAGTGGGATAAATTTTAAGGTTTCTCTTTTCCCTTCTGTTATGGTGGTTGTGAAATGAACTCTATAACTATCGAATTGATGGACTTTACCAGTACATGTTCTCAAGGTCTAAACACCTACAGTCAATTTTATTTACAGCAAATGTAAATGTAGAAATTTTAAATATATAATAAGAGAGCAACTCATTAATATCAACAAATTAAAATATCAAGACTGGCCCTTGCATGAGTCGTTGCCAATAGTTAAAAAGGTTGAAAATTTAAAAACTAGCTCATTTTATCCAATATCAAGACTGGCATTTTCCTTCCCTTTTCTAATGTTGGCCTTTTGGGATAGTTTTAAACGTTTTTCTTCTTTCTTACAGAAAATTAGAAGAGAATCACTCTCTTTGGCTTTGTATTTTCACCAATAGATAAAAAGGAAACAAAATTTTGGAATATATTCTACTTCTAAGACAAACACAAATCACAAATGAATGACATTGAAAGAAAATACAATGGCTTAATAATGATACCTAAATTAGCACAATCATGTAGCTGCTTTCTTGCGTGCAAACCGCTGCAAAGATGTTGGTAGCTCCACTTGCTCAATTGTTTTCTGCTTCTTTTTAGCCACTTGTTCTTCTTTCATTTGTTGCTCCAAGAAAGGCTTCTTGGCATTCGCAATTATATCCTGCTTCTTCTTCTTCATCTTACTTGGCTTATTCCTCCCCTTCGTTTTATTCTTCGGGACAATGCCCTTAACAGCTTCAAGAGCTGCTTCCATCTCAGCCTCTTTCTCCTCTTTTGTTGACCTCTCTTTCCTTCTCAGAGGCTTCACTGTGCCAATCCTTGTGGGATCCAATATGATTGTCTCAGGTGGGAGCTTATCAAGCAGAGAGTGTACTTCCCTCTCTCTTCTCTGTTTAGATGTTTCAAAAGGATTTGCCACCCAAGAATCAAAGTTGGGTTCCCCAGAACCAGGAATCAGAATACTAGACCACCCCATGGAGTGCCCTATGCCTAGAACATCTTCATAAGGTCGAAACAACAGTTTTCCTATTTGGTAACCATGAGCCATACGCTGTTTCATATACTTGTCATAGTTCTGGGTTCCAGATAAATCTTTCAGGATCCTAACAGATGATCCAGTTCCATGAGCAAGTAGACCCTTCTGACTGAAATCCAACGTCTGTGCATGACGTGGTATAGTTTGGAGTGGCTCATCCTGAAGTTTCCTCAAGTCCCAAAGCTTAATCTTCTTCTCTTTCCCAGCTGTGGCCATGAGATGGCCATTAGGGTGGAATGCCATTGCTGAGATGGGTCCCTTGTGACACAGCATCTTGAGAAGAGGAGCAGCGCTTGTAGGCTTCCACATTGAAACTGTACCAAGTGAATGACCCAAAGCAACAACCCCATTGTAGGGATTCACCTGCATCACATCAGTACGGCCTAAGCCAGTCCTGTAATTACCTATCATCGCACCCATTGTTACATCCTGGTAAAGAAGCTGCCCAAATTTGTTTATTGATGCCAAGAGGAAGTGGTTTTTTAAAAATTGAAGCCTTAAAACTGCGCCATGTTCCTGCATGTTAAGAAGTATAATTTTAGGTCTACATTGATGCATCTCAAAACTATTTACTCAACTATTAAAAGAGACCGACAACACAATAACAAGGAACTCTTTGACTTGCCAGAATATTGGAGCAAACAATGAAAATGAGCTGCACATATACTAGGAACAACATGGATTCGTAAAGTTGAAAGCCCAGAGCACAAATTACACATAAAGGCTAGGTAACTGACATATTCTGTCCCATTTATGGATGTGCCATCTGGTGTTATTCGACATGTTTGACTTGCTTAAGCATTTACCTAAACCTTTTAATTAATGGGCGAACCAAATTGTTCAGGCTTTTCATTTACAGGCAGCAAATCACACTTCAGAAAATTGATTTTTAATTGTGAATATATATAGCTATTCTCTCCTTTAGTTCACGTATGGACCACTGAAATACAGTCAATGAGAAACATTTCAATGCATTTTAGCTGTTCAAATCTGATCTAATGGCTAAGAAACAGTAGACACAACAAATCATACAGTAGTTTAGAAAACAATGAAGAACAGATCTATTATTCTGAATCCACAATTGAAATTAATTCCAGATCAATACTTTTATAAATTGGATGTCTGAACTTATAATTTCGCAATAATATAGAAAAATATAGTAATTAAATCAAATTGAAATAGAAATGTAAAATATTTGTTAACAAATGTTTAAATATTTATTAACATATTTAATCAGAATAGGTTCAAAACTTGATCAGAAAAGGATTATATGCACATACAAGAAGCCACGCCACTTCCAGCATGAGATTACTTCAGTAAAACTCAAATTGGTTTTATAAATCTTGAAACCATATTGGAAAGTATGGAACCATATTATGGAAAAAAGACAGCCAATTCAAGGGCATGCATCGGTGTGGAAATGGAAGGCATTGTCAGAAATACTATGATAAAAAGAGAGGATTAACTAACAAGATTTTGATGGAGCTTGTTGTGTTTGGCTCGCCGGAAGGTTTCTGGAAATTTGTTTAAAATAGGAAAGTAGCAGTTATTAGATAATTCCTAGTTGGGTACAGTTTTCTTAGGAATACTAGAAGGCTTGCGCAAGGCTTTCCTAGTTAAGGAAGGAAGTTCTAAGTTTTCCTAAGTGTACAAGGTTAGAATTAGGTATTAGGCCTATTACCTAATTCAACTAGGAAAAGGAATTCCCAGCTGTAACCTATTGTATGCTGCAGCCTATAAGCTTATAAATAGGTTGCTGCAAGGCTAGAAAAAGGCTGATAGAGCACCAGAAACAGGGAGAGAGTTTTCGTGATCAGGGAGAGAGAAGAAGTGGCTGCGGGTTGGGTTAGTTCTAGGGTTATTTCAACACACTCTTGTAACTCTTTTTCTAATCATAGTGCAGCTGTGATTCTCAAAGGATCACACGGGGATGTAGGCAAAGTTAGCCGAACCTCGAGAACAAATCTTGGTGTTTTTGTGTTTATTTTGCTGCTATCTATTGTGTGCTAATTATTCTAACTCTAGAATACATCTAAGAAGGCTGAAAGGTGTTTTTTCACGACAGAGCTGTGTTTATAAACATATATTTCTATCTGTTTTTGTTGGCAATAACTGAACTGCCTATATGCTGAACCTAAAAGCCCAGCACAGATTAATCATCTGTTTATGAAAAGACCAGGGAATCACACATTATAATATGAGAAAAGAAAAAATGAAGCAATCTTAAAATACAGCTGTTTTTCCAAACCATCACTAATCTATCCAGAGAGCTTTAAATACTATGCTCCATTATTTATATGAAATCATCAGGAAATGAAGAAATAATTGATTAGCAGGTTCATAATACATAATGTAATGAGACAATTCAAACAAATAAACATGAGAAAAGAAATTAAACACTTGCTTGCCATATCAGAGTAATTAGTAATGTGTTACTAATGGTTGGGCAAAGCCTTTAGAACGTTGGCAGGATTATGAGCCATGCAGTTAATCTCAATGATATGATCCATTTAATGCAGTATGCTAACCTTTAAGCAGTGAAGTTCAGTGCCATCCCGGTTATAAATATATGGATACCTGTTGTTAATTAAAATGGTTAGCCATACTAAATAAGATAAAACATCACTCTTAAGTAGCATAACATCATTAAACATAGATATTTGGGATAACTTAAACAGAAGATAAACTAGTGCAGAACACAAAATGAGAGTGTTGCTTATAAAGCTAACTCTTGTAAACAACTTAACAAGTGTGGTCACATATTCTCGACACATTGCAAGGAAAAAAAAAATCTGTAGACAACCAAAAGGCCATGGGTTGTCAACAAACATGAGTTTAAATTATACTGGCTAAATAAGAACATAAGGATGAGTCCAAGAAAAGTTTGTTTCGAAACAGAAAGCAGAAAGATAACTGTAATGACAAAAGTAGTTTTGCGTAACAGAACCAAGCATTGCACCTGTCACATAGTAGCACTAAGTTAAGTAGGAAACAGAAAAAAAACAAAGAAAAAGAGCTAAGTGCTAAGTGCTAATAATTTAGCAAGAAGAATGGTGCTTTATGGAGAACATGGGCAAAAACAACTCAATTTGATTCCTACAACAAGGACAAAGTGCTAAGTCAATGTATATCAAATAGGAGCAAAATTTATCACCATGCAACCACCAGGGATAAGTAAAATGTGGTTGTGAGAGAAATTTATAACATGTTGGATTAAGAAGTCAGTTTAAAGTAGATTGAGGAGGGTTAAGTAACATCAACATTCTCCCAAAAGTCCAAACAAAATATGTAAAATGGGGATATTGATGCTTAGCGATATCAGTCACATGCAACAGAGGACAATTTCCAACAATACAAATCAATTGCCTAATCCACCCTGTAAATGTCAAAGTTAACCAAAATAGATAACACTAACATAAGAAAAGCAAACTGTTTTATACTTTTTCTGGGCTGCAGCAAAGAACAACTCATTGTGCAAGAACACCACATCACGCACTGTTTCCCTAACCTGAACAAATCAACAATTAGTTAATCAGTCCAATGTTCCAGTCAAACCCTGAACTACAGATAAAACAAGCACCCAGCATTCCAGCACATCATTTAAAATACATAGAAAAAATGTTTCCCAATAATGGCCCAAACGTACATCCAGGACACCATTTACAGCATTGACTACAGTAACATTCACCCATCTAATAGGACTACCTACATATTTGGACAGTGGAAAACTACAATAATTTGACTCAAAACTATATGCATATCAAGATTTTATAATGAAAGTCATGCACTGGAACCTTAAAAGCAGAAGGTGGAGCACACAACTTAACAAGGTTCAAAGATTAAATTGTGTAAAATGCAATTGCACGATGCCTTTCAATTCTCCCAAAAAAATGTTTAAACAATATACAGAAAAGTCAATTACTTCAACAAACAAAAAAGATTCTTAATTTTTGTTACAAAATTCACCATCTTAGTTGGTGCATTAAATTCATAACTAGTATATTCAAACTTCACATATGAAGAACAGGACATGTGAACATGGCTGCAAGAAGCACCTCTAATTAATTAGCAAGAGGCATATAATTTTGTGTAAAATAAGGTCATAATATCAGACGAAAAAGGTATCACTACTCAGTATCAAAACTATAATTTGGCTATTTTATTTTGCATTCATACTGCATAGCATACCTGAAACTCTTTAATCAGGCTCATATTCTTCATGTCTAAAATAGCCAAATGGCCTTTTCGTCCACCGACTGCCATATACCGGCCACTTAAGGTGAAATCCAGCGTGTATGGACCAAAATCTGGAGATAAAAGTTAAGATTCAGTTGTAAATATTAGAATAAGATTAGGCAGACCTGAGGCCAGAAATGAACAATATAGTCAAAGTCATCTAGACATATTACTGAATAATTTAAGCTCAATCCTTGGTGGATTAAGAATTTTACGAACTAAAAGCAAGCAAGGGCTAACATTAAATAACAATAGAGGTTATTTACTAATGCATAAAAAGTAAATGAGACGTCATAAGAATCACCACAAAGAGAGTACAGTTACCAAATTAGACATCATAACAATCACCACACAGAGAGTACAGTTACTAAATGAGACGTCATAACAATCACCACACAGAGAGTACAAAAACATAAAATGGTAGCTCCTGTTAATGTATGCATAAAAGGTAAGGAACTATTTGAGGCCAACTTCAAAATAGTTTCAAGTTAAAATGGAGTTATATAAAGCCCCCATCACTTATTAGCAGTATAGCAGATGATCCTTTGAAGATAAAATGGAGCAACTTAAACCAAAGCACTAAAACTTGGAAGAGTTTGAATAACTTTTTGAAAGGCAATTAGCCAACATACTAGTTATGAAACCTATGGTAACATATTCCATTCAAATGTATTCCAAGTGCAATATAAGATATTATAACAATTAACAACTATGAAGTAAATTTCAAAAAAGAAAATAGAAAACAGTAACCATGTTTTTTCTCAACTTATCAAACTCGCTTCGTTCATTATTTTCAGTCCACGTAATTCTCTACATGACTTTCATTCTGAAACCTATGCTTTGTTCTTTCCACCAAATATCAATGGTGTTATCTGAAACCCCTGTAAATAGAAAGGAGAATATCAAGTTTCTTTTCCTTTCCTTATTGATGGTAAATTAGAAGATTCCCAATTTCTTCTCTCTTCTTAGTCAATAAAGATCATCCCAAAACCAATTTTTCTTAGACCAATTGAACCAGCATTTGCATAACTGATATGAGAAAGCCGCACAACCAACAATATAGGGCATGCAAACTTTTAACTTCAATAAGGAAAACAGTAAAGTTTCAATGAAAAATTCTTATTGTCTACATTATCACTTGAAATCAATAAAAAAATTCAGGTTTCAACCTGGTAAGACAATATCATATTGACTCCTTGAGCTTAAGATATCTACTTCACGAGCAATTGATTCTTGTTTGATATTCCATGTCTTCTCTATACCTTCAGCCTCCAAATAACCTCCCTCACTTGGCAGAAGCCACTGATAATTTAATCAAAAATGAAAAATCATTCAATGTACTAAGAGAAAAGGACAAGTAAAATATCATGTGAAAGATCAGCTTGTATGAAATTCAACTAAATCCAGTAAATCAGACAAAATTCTTAAAGGAAAATAAGCAGTAGTAGGCTAAAAATAGATTTGAAACCATAACTGAACCCATATATCAAAACCCAACGCACTGCTTATGCATGAGTCTATGTGAGATTTTTCTCCCCTTTAACGGTTATAATAGACTGACATCACATAAAACAAAAACTCACCTTCTCAGCCTTGGCAGCAGCTTGTGCAGATTTTCCAAATAATTCTTCTCTAACAGCAAGTTGACCCTTCAATTTTTTATCTTGCAAGCCCTACAAACATGAAAAATTAAGATGCAGTGAAAAATAAACAAGTAAAAGTATCATGAGAAATCAAATTTCCAATGCCATACCTCCAAATTAGCTTCTTCACCTCTAAGAAACTTCTTCACTCTCATATCCAACTCATCAGAGATCTTCTCCTGCAAATTAAGATATTTCCCATTTATTTCTATAACTTTTTAACAGAAAACCACACCAATTTTCTCTCTCTCTCTCTCTCTCTCTCTCTCTCTCTCTCTCTCTCTCTCTCGCTCTCTCTCTCATTTTTAAAGGTATAATATGCACATAAGAGCCTACTGTTCAGCACTCATTTTGGAGAATTAGATAGTGGAAATATGCACAAAAAGGTGACATGATTACAGCTCAGATTGCCTAAATGATGAGGCATATTATGAGTTTTAGCTAGAAACAAAATCGATGAGAATTTAACAATTTTGACAAGTGTTACAGCTAAAAGGCCAATGTGGTTAGAGAGCAGGAAACAATAAAGACAGTTGCACAAGCAGGAAAGAAGAAATGGCCTCAACATCAGGCTCATTAAAAGAACTACAACAACCAAAATGGCAATATATTAACAATATAAAATCTCAACCCAATACAAAATCAGAACAAACGTCTATGTGATTGAAAAGAATCAACAGACAATAAATTGAGAATTGATGCTTACCAGTTCGGTTGGAGGCAGAATAGTGCCATCATCTTGTTTCGCACCCATCTTGCTTAATCCAGCTGCGTATCCTTGAAATACAAAATGAACAGAAACTTGATGAGTAATGCAATCCAACTGAAATATTCAAATATTGTTTCTTTTCGAAAAAAAAAAAGTAAAAAGAAAAACAGAGGATGGTCAACTGAAAACCCAAATCATTTCCGATGCCACACCCAATGCATTCCCGTACATATTAACAAACCCAATTCAAATGTTGAATAATGAAAAATAGATTGAAAAATTAGAAAAAATGTAAATTTTGGGAACAAACATAGAGAAACCCACCAAATACCGAGCTCTAAGTAAGCAAAAAATAGATTAAGAAATGATTATTGAACTGAGTTTGAGATAGTCAAGTTTTAGAAAATTGTACAGAAAGCATTAGCTAAACAAAAGGTACAAAGGGAGTATGCTTTGTGCTAGTAGTACGAAAATTACTCGTAACAATGATAAACAAACTGTTTCGTGAAGACACATTATCGAACAGATGGTGTGCATCTTTGGAGCATTTTATGATACAAAACTCAGTGAATTACGACATACCTTTATGACTATGATTGAGGTGCTGCTGCTGCTGTTGGGAAGAGAGAGAGAGAGAGAGAGAGAGAGAGAGAGGACGCTCAGCCTTCTAATGCGTCTATGACGAATACAGATACACAGAATACAGGTGGAAGAGAAAAATTGGGGCAAAAGAGTTGCAATATACGGACGGAGAACCAAGAAAACGGTAGGGTTTAGGATCAGACTCGTAGTGATGCAGAGGTTTTACTGAAAAACAAAAATGAAAAATAAATGTTGGGCTCGTCTATCATGGGCCTACGGGCCCAAACACAGGTGTTAAGAAAATAAATAGGCCCAATTTTACTTTAGGTCAAATAAATAGGCTTATGTATTTTTTGTTTGGCCACTGTGGTTTATGTAGTTTAGGTCAAGTTTTTTGTCCTTCTACTTCCGATTGTTCTGAATTTGGTTACGTACTTTACAAATTGTTGTAATTTAATGACACGTTAAAATTTCCATCTATTAAATTGTCAAATTTATTGCGGTTTTTGTCCTTTACTTTAAAAACAGTTGTGATCAGGAGTGCAACTCAAGGAATTCATAGAAGGTTTGTTCATATTTGTCTAAATTAGTTTATCAAGCTTTTCAGGTTGCCTAAATTATGACATGTTGAATATGTTTGATAAAAAAATAACAATAAAATTCCAAAATACTTTTTATTGTTCAAATATATTAAAACTTGGAATTTAATCAATAGATATATATGTATTTACTACGTATGTGAGACTATAATTTGTTAGTACATATTATATAATATATATTCAAATAAATAAATAAATAAATATAAATTGTTCGAGTTGCTTGGGTTAGAGATTTCTCAACCAATGCTGACCCAAATTCTAACTTATGGTAAAAAATTATGATTGTATTTGCTTAATTTCTCAATTACCTTTATCCGAATTGCCCAAAATTGCAGGTGTGTTTGTGTTGGTTGGATTTTTCCAACCAATGCCCACTCCTATTTGAGATTTTGATATTTTATTTTACAAATTGTTGCGATTTTGGTTTTATATTTTACAAACGGTTACCAATTCAAAGAAAAATTTAGTGAAGTGATTGAGATTGCAATAGAACAATTGAGAATATAAAGACGAAAATAAAATCTAACCCAAACTAAAGGCACTAAAAATAAAGTAGATAAATAAATAACGCGGAGAATAGAATCTGTCAGCGAATATCCATCAACAACACACTCGCAAGACGGCAAGAGAGTTGACGACGTCGTTAAACAACAGCAAAAACAATATCATCAACATCATCGACATCGTACCTTATGTCTTCTGTGGGACCCAGCAGAAGGAGAGCATGCTTTGCTCCTCCTTGTGGTTGTCGTACTACATTAGGATTTCTCGGTTATAAACACATAAATGTCCAAAGCACTTCTCCCACTAACCGAACCTCTATATCCGTTTTGCGACTCAGTTCAATTCTATCTGCTTCCCTCTCTCTCTGTCTTCTTCTTTTCCTCACCGATTGCGATTGAATTGTATGGAGGGCGGTGGGTCCGAACAACTGGGTCCGGTTACGTGCGGGTCGTGGATCCGACGACCCGACAACGTCACTTGGGTGGTTTTTGGGAGGTCCAGGCCTAAGGATTCTTCGTCTTCTTCAGTGCTCCAGATCTTCTCCTTCGACCCCAAGACCACTTCTCTCTCTTCCTCTCCCCTGGTCTCTCTCTCTTTCTCTCTTTCTCTTCAATTGGGAACTTTTGTTTTTTTGTTTTTTGAAGACCCAAAATAGCTTGAAGAACAAGTTGACTTTTTTTTTTTGCTGGGGTTTGACTTTTGTTTTTTGTGCATATGTTTTGGTTGGTTGGTTGGTTGGTGTTTAGGCCACATATGTGCTTGAAGAAGTGGAAGGTGATCCAGTTTCGATTGCGGTGCACCCAACCGGGGACGACATCGTTTGCTCTACCTCTAATGGTGGCTGCAAGTAAGCTCCTTCTTTCTCTTCTCTATATATTTAATTTTTTTTTTTTGTTATTTAACAATTTTTTACATCAACCTCATGACAGTTAGTTTGGGTTTCTTTTGTTTCCCAATTTGATGCTAATCATAATTATTGGTTGACTTCATTTTTATAATTTTTTAAATGTATACAACTCTTGTTTTGTCATATTAGCTGCCCTTGTTTGCATTTTGTGTAATGTTTATGGTGTTCTGAACTGAAACATTACTGTGCAAATATTAGGTTTCCTTTACTGTGCTCTCTCTCTCTCTCTCTCTCTCTCAATTCTTACTTTTTTACTATTTATTGTTATTTATTCAGGGAAAGATTTTCTTTTTTGGGGGGCGGTGTTTCTTAAGGGGAAGTTTAGATTTGGTACTGTCATTAGTAATTAGTATCCTTACAATCTTTAGCTTTGGTGAATCATTATGGTAGCTATAGCTTTTTGGTCTTGAGCTCTGTTGTCTTATACAAAGAGTTTGTCTATGAATGTAGAAGAGGAAAGTTTCTGGAGAATACTATTCACCAATAATTTTTATTATGTCTAATATGGTATAAGGGTAAAACATTAGTATCTGTCTTATGTTGCACCACTATATGTTGTTGACCATCAATATGAACCAAGTGTCTGGATCGGATCTTTTGATAGTTGATCTGTTAATGTGGTGTGATGCTCCTGCTACCAAGGCGTAACAGCTTAAGAGGCTTACCATGGTTTCTGGCTCTATCCACTCCTGGTCTCATTACCAAATGGACTAGTATTCACATTTTACAGTATTACAAACCAATTTGGAATCTAAGTAGGGACTCAAATTTCTCATGGAAATGTTGTTTGATGTTGTCGGAACAGAAACTGCAATTTTCTGTTTGATTGCTAAAAATTGAACCTAAGGCTTTAACTCAACCCATCCCACCCCTTTACCATCTGATTCACTGCTTGAATGTTATAAGAAAACTGTAATCATTAGGGCTTGGATAGGATTTTCAGAGTATGTATCTGTGGAATATTTGCTCTTTGAAGTGGTCTTTTATTTCAGTGGCAAGGTTCAATATCTTGGTTTTGTTGAACCAGTTGAAATTTAGAACCCAGAAGTTAAGTTGGCCTTGCTCTTCCAGATTCTTTATTGGCCTAGTATTGCCATTTTTTGTTTGCACATTTTGATTTCACTTTCATCTGAAGAACGTTACTTTTGTATCAAGATATCATACAAATTCATGATGGGGTTTATAGATAAGGGAAAGATAGAGACAAAAGGATGACAACGATACTTTCTTGTATGAGTTTTTGTTCAACTTGCTATTGTTCATTGACCAATTTACCCTCTTCGCCTTCTGCGTTAGCTGCTCTGTTTATTAAAATTTTAGTGGAGACTGTGTAGTCCCTCAGGTCTGGCTACATCTAGTATTTGACATTGAATGATGTTTTTCGGGATTTATGTAGATCGTTTGAGTTATGTGGCCACGAATCAAATGCAAAGCTGTTGGCAAAAGAATTAGCTCCTCTGCAAGGAGTTGGTCCACAGAAGTGTCTAGCTTTTAGTGTTGATGGATCTAAATTGGCTACTGGTGGTGTGGTAAGCAAACTCTATAATACCGTCTATATTATCATTTGGCATTTCATTATGCATTTCTAAATTTTTTTTATTTCAAAAATGTGTTTACTTATTTCCTAATCAACTATAGGATGGGCATTTGAGAATATTGGAGTGGCCAAGCCTGCGCATAATCTTAGATGAACCAAAAGCACACAAGTCTGTTCGTGATATGGATTTCAGGTGAGAAGCAAGCTTGTTTGGTTGTGTATTGTGTGCCTTTTTGGTTAAGCAGGTGCAGATGCCCATAGCTAACAATAAATTAATGTGGGCCTGGCAAAGCCATATCTCTTGTGATCTTCAATACAGGACAATAACTCATAAAAAATGCTAAGTCAGAAATTTGTTTTGGTTGGATTGGCATAATCATATGACTATGTAAGAAGAGTTGTGCTTTTTAATAAACGTTCGTGCAGTTACATAGGAGAAGACCATTATGCTTTCTTGCAGTACTTCTTCTAGTCATCAAAGATTCTGTAAAATTCATTGGTGAACCATCTGTCTTGACTGAATCTAGTATAAACAAATATGATTTGATTATATGATAAAAATAAAAAGGTGTTAATGGACTTTTCTTTTTCATTTGTTTTATGGACTGAAAACTTTTAAGTAGATTTGCACATTTTTTTGTTCTAGATATTGAATATTTTGGCCTTCTATGTTTATTATTCTCTAGCCTAGACTCAGAGTTCTTAGCTTCAACATCTACTGATGGCGCAGCAAGAATATGGAAGACGGAAGATGGTGTTCCTTTGACTACTTTGACTCGCAACTCAGTATGTCTTATTTATTTAACTTTTGGCAATATTTTTCCATTTTTTCTCCTATTTTGGTGTAATACTTAGTGCTTGATTCATGCAGGATGAAAAGATTGAGCTCTGTCGGTTTTCTAAAGATGGGACAAAACCATTTCTATTTTGCACTGTCCAAAAAGGTCTACCTCTCTGAAGTAAATAACTATATTTCGTTCTATCATTGTTTGTCAGACAATTAAATGTACTTGTATGAATCAAACAGGTGATAAAGCTTTGACTGCAGTTTGGGACATAAGTACATGGAATAAAATTGGGCATAAGAGGCTACTTAAAAAGTCTGCTTCTGTTATGTCTGTCAGCAAGGATGGGAAATATCTTGCTCTGTAAGTACTGAACTTTGCATGATCTTTTGTTTATACACTACACTTTATATGACAATTTGTTAAACAACAAATTCCTCTTCTAGTGCATCAATTTGAAAATTAAACGTTGCCAGTAATTATATATTTTTATGGAAGATTGGTTGATACTTATAAAGGCATAATTGCATTAATACACACACACAATGACACACACACCACTGTGCGCGCATGTGCGTGCATGCACACACATAAACATATACATATATATATATATATCTATGTATTTACTGTACACACACATGCATAAGAGGGGACAGGTCTTCCAAATGTGCAATGTGTTGTGTTATTTACTTAAAACAAAGACATATATAACTTACAGTTCATTATGTTCTTTCTTGGTTGAATGATGAGTCACAGACTCACACCACATAAGGGTACAGTGTTCTTAATGACTTGCCAAAGAGTCTGAATGTTGTATCACGTCTTGTGACATTGTTTATGATATTGATTTGGCTAATATGCAACTTTTTATTTTTTAAATTGTAGGGCAAGCAAAGATGGCGATGTATGTGTGGTTGAAGTTAAGAAAATGGAGATTTGCCACTGGAGTAAGAGGCTACACCTGGGTACATGCATTGCAACTCTAGAGTTCTGTCCCACTGAAAGGTAAGGCCTTTCAACCAATATAGTTCTGTGAATTAGTACAGAGTACAGACATATGTTGTAGTCTTTTGAAATACCATAATTGAAAAACCAAAGGATTCCTTGACCATTATTTAAATAGATTTGAATTTGACTTTATTTTGCAATACAGATAGGTTTGCTGGATAATTTGCATATGTTTTGCATCATAAATTGATGCATGAGTTATAGAGAAGGTTTTTATTGTGTTATCAGAGCTGATCTTGTTTACATAACCAGTTTCTCCTCCTATGTGTTTTTATAGTATTCTTTTTACCATGAAAAATTTAGAAGTACAATTAAACACATTGTGCTTCTTCAAAGGTCATTTTCTGGGTATTCACTCTCTTGAATGTCTTTAGGATCAGAAGCATGATGTTTTTATTTCTTCATTTGATTTTCTAATGCTGCTTTTGGTCTTCACTGAATAGCAATTAATTAGAGTCCCGCTCAAGAAGGGAATTTAACTTTTTAATTTTTTTTCTGCATGGGAATGCTAAAATACCAAGTGCTGCTGTTGGGAGTGTGGTTATTTGATTATAGTTTTTTGTAAGAAAAAAATTAAAATATTTTATGAAATTAATCTATTATGTCAACTATAGAGATCCATTAATGAAATTCAACTTTGAGATGAGCCTTTATAGTCATGTAGATATGCAATTGGTTGCCCTTTTGGCTCTTTGATATTCACTTGTGCCTTGGTTGCGGTCCTTGCAAACCATTTGTGTTCAGGGTTGTGCTTACTACTTCTAATGAATGGGGAGCCGTGGTGACCAAGTTAAATGTCCCTGCAGATTGGAAAGGTACCTCTCCGTCTCCGTCTCCCTCTCCGCTTTTTCTTGTATACATGTGTGATGTGACAGTGACATTTTTGTTTACTCTTGTTCCAAATTTGCAGAGTGGCAGATCTATCTGCTGCTTTTTGGACTGTTTTTGGCATCCGCTGTTGCATTTTACATCTTCTTCCAGAAATCTGATTCGTTTTGGAACTTCCCTCTCGGAGGAAATCAGCCAGCAAGACCAGAATTTGGAGCGTTTTTAAGAGATTCACAGTCTAATGATGATAGAAATATTTGGGGTCCAGTAGATATGTGAGGTTTTTTATCATCCACTCTCTACCACCCACGGGAAGTAGCATTGGCAACATGACAAAACTGAAACTCTTTTAAGTCTCAAAGCTAAACCAGTCATTCGAAGCCTGTGTAACATATTATTCATTTTGTGATTTATTTAGCATTCGCAGAAATGTAGTGGAGCAGCATCTTCCTTTACAAAACACATGTATAATTGAGTTGAATTTGTCTTGGGAAAGCCACGGAATACGTTTGTGTATGTGTCTAAATTTCTTCACCCAACTTATGAGGTATTCGATCTTGATTACGGATAGGGGACTCTAGCTTGCATGGAGCCAAGCACTTTTCTTATTATTTTCATATGTAAAAGGAAGCTTACCGTCCATACCATATTCTAAGTTTCAGACCGAAAAATAAATGAATAAAGCCTATTCTGAGTTGATACCATACTCCTCAAGAAAAATTTCATGGTGGAAGATATTTTGGTGCCCTTGATATCATCGAAAGTAACAAACCAACACACATGGGATCTGGGAAGAAGCAGGTACCTTTTTGGGAAGGCAGCTCAGGCTCTGTCAGTTAATAGAAAATAAGTCCCTGCGCATTACTCCCTCAACCAAGAAAAAAAAACGAAGGGGTATTGGTTTTCATTGTCTCATTTTATCATTTACATTATCAAAAATCAGAAAATGCATTATATTGCATCATACTAATTAATGTATTTGTGAGAAAGATACATCATTATAATGTGAAAAGTGAGTTATACCGTATGAGGATACGGATAATGTTGAGACATTACAATTCTTAATTTAAAAAAATTGAATTGCATTGCATTAGGATAATATAACTGTTTTTCACGTAAATGAACATGTATAATGAAAGTTAAGTTATTTTCATTATATACTTACCCCTACACCCAAAGTCAGAGTTTCAATTTTCCCTCCTCTTTAACCTCTAGGTAGGGGAAATCTCACACCTATTTAAAGGCCCTTTTGTGCATGTATTAAATGTTGCATGCAAAAGCTGCATTGTTTTTGTTAATAATTTGTTGTATGGTTTTATAATATTATGATATGAGCGGTTGCGATATCTGTTGTGATATTTTAGATGACTTGAGAGTAAAGGTCACGTAATCAATGACTTTGGGTTTCAATCCTATTAACCTCTGGAGGTGGTTGTACGGGCAATTAACCTAAACAATACCAACCAAGAATGAAAACTCTCGCTACCTTTCCAAGTTGCCAAGTGGGGTTTATTTATAAAGGTAGTTGGCCTATTTCTTGAGCAATCTATTTTGGAATAAATTTTTGTGAAAACTGTGTGTTCGTATGATTAATCATCTGGGCATAACAATAAGTTACAAAAGGCCTAACATCATGTTGTTTGGGGATTGGCCCAAAGGATAAGCCCCTCCTAAGTTCCTGGGCTCCGGCCTCTTAGGCTACGGCCCCATAGGCTCTGGCCTCTTAAGCTCCAGCCTCCTAGGCCCCGACCCGTGTCGACTCATTCGGACCCACGAGACAGGTGACACGTGGCGCTCCTACAGTGCGAATCATTACAAGGGACACGTGTTATCACCGGATTGGTTGACACTCTTCCAAAAGTATTATAAAATATGTACTTTCTGGTCACAAGAGGACAACTGAATCATTATCATATTATTCACTCACTCTGCTCACAGATTCTCTAAACACTGACTTGAGCGTTGGAGGAGCTTCGGCCGATACCATACCGGTGCCTTTCTCGTTCACTTTTGTGTACTTGCACAGAGTGCATTGGATATCATTCTTTCTCCACTATTCACCAGTCAGACCCAGCTACCTATTCCTACCCCACCTCAACGTGTCATCCACTCAGTGGTAAGTCAACGGGTCCACGTGGTTTGACTTGACGTTGACTGCTTTACCATTTTTGAGCATCAACACTGTGTGAACATGATAAATGTTTTTGTCCTTGAAGAATTCAATCATAGGTATTTTTGTGCATTATTGCTTTAGACACACCTTTTCCTATGCGTATTATTAAAATGCTATCAACCCTGAATAGGGTCCCTTGGAAGCAATGAACGTATGTAAGTGATACTTACTACCAGGGTCTAATTCAGGATTTCTAAATAAACTGGGCCAAAGTTAGCTTACCAAATATTTTTGTCATAAAATAAAAGTTACACATAATTAGGAGGGACGTAATGAGCCTTACCCATCAAAATGTATATCTAAACATAAAAAACCACACAAAAAAAGATAGCAGAATAACAATTAAACATGCAATGTAAATACTATATAAAGACTATTTAAGTTGCGCCCTACGTTTCTTCACCAAGTAAAAATCATCAATTATCGATATTATTAGAAAATTCTCGTTCATTATGCATGGATGATCATATAATCAGTAAGAAACTTATCATCTATTTTGTTTCGAAGTCAATTTTTAATAAACTTCATAGATGAAAATGTTTATTCTGTTGTTAATGTAGAAACAATAAGAGTCAATACCAGATAAATCAATCTAACAATTAAGTGATAGTCTTCTATCAACCCTGTTTCCACTATAGTTGACATATGTAGCAATGGAATCAAATATTTTGAATTTTTCTATTTTGATCCTTTTGGCTCTTGGGGATTAGGAGAATTGGGAAGGGAGAATGAAACAAATTTTTTATGAAACTTTATTCCTTATTTAATGTTCAGCATAAAATAAAAAAACAAATATTTTATTTTTTGGTTAATCTTTCCACATCCCACGTGACTACAAGTCTACAAGAGTCAAGACTACAATGATGGTTAATAGACAACAAACATGAAAAATAGGTACTGGGCTGTTTTTTTTTTGTTGTCTAAAAATAGGTACTAGGGTTAAAAAACAGAAAAAAAAAATCACCTGGGTTGCAGCCCAGGCTTACTCCATATATATATATATATATATATCTTGTTTAGCATTATTGGATTATTTGTAGGCATTGTGCATGGAGAAGAGATAGAATTGGACGGAGGTCGTGCAGTCTAGAATTGTTGGACCTGTCAATTCGATCCTCGGTCTTCTTCCTTGTTATTATAGAACTATTGGGTGAAGTTTTGAAATCCTTATTCTGACTATAAACTTTCGAGTCCTGTATTGTACGTGTTTAAGGTTACTCTGAACAATTGTAACCTTGGAGGTTGATTTTTTTTAATAAAAGTATTTTCCTCTATACTTTCGTTGTGTTTTAAATATCTGATCCAACCCATCTAATTAACTAAAAGTGCTTAAACTATTTTGGAAATATGTAAGATTATAATACGCAAGGTTCAGGTGTTATAGTCCTGAGTGTTCTCAAGATAGGTACCGATGTTATGTATCTGATTTTTGGGACGTGACACACTCCAATTGGTATCTTTAGCAGTCTTACTATACTCCAAACTCGAACAATGCACATGCAACTTGTCCCACTTTTCACAATCTCTGCTGATTCATTCTTAGTCTCCAACCTTTTAGCCACTGCCATCTCCATCTACATAATTGATCGTTTTATATATACTACCTAAATAGAAAAATCTCATTGGAAGACCTCTAACGTCGCCAACGAATAGGGATTGAACATCTCATCCACATTGTTAGACTAATCGGGTTTTTGGGACATTTTGAGAATGTTTTATTAAATCATGGTGGTTCTAGTATGAATATAAGATTATAATTGATTCACAGGGTCTTGACAAGAAAATTCTTAATTATCACTAATCAGTAGCAGTCAATCCATCCAGGAAGACCCCAGATCGATTTGTATCATGGTTAGTTCTTACACATGTTTTCTTTCCAACATGAGCTTTATAAATCAATATTAATATAGAATTTTTTTCAATAAGTGAAAACGACAAGTTATTGATATTTCTAATGGTAGCATATTTCTCCAGGAGGTAGAAACAGTAAAGTGACGAACGGGTGCGTAACGTATAGGATTAAAAAGCGTTGTTTGATGAGCCTGCATAGTATTACAGTTGTTGGTCAAGTTAAGGTTGACCAAGCTTCTCCCAATTTGACCGAGTCGCCATGAGTAGGGCTCCAGCCATAATATAATCTACAGATCTAAGATGTACTCTTACAAATAAAGGGGCTTCAAATAGATATTGGTAGACGACTTAGAGTGGTACGCTCATTAACTGGACTAATTAAGTGCTAAGTTCTTTTAAGTACCAAAAATTGCCAAAATAATATAAAAAATATTGAATCATCACTCTAAGGTATCATAATTTAATTTCAATGTTTCATATTGCAATATGATATCAAGAGGGTACAGAATTTATCCATCATCATAATCTAAGCAAATAACAACTGAGCAGTTGTTGGAGTAGACTAGATGGAAGGGACATAGAATTACTGCCTTTGCAGTCTTGTACCCAAGTTCGATCCCCCACCCCCTAATAAAAAATGAAAAAAGACAACTGACCAAAGTACAAATTAACTGTCAAACAGTACAACTTATTATATGGAGAACAAAATGCTCTTAAACCCAATTACACCTATATATGATCAATAAGATTAAGTTGCAACATCACTTCAGCATCCCTTGGTGAACTTAGTTCTTTTGGAGGCTTTACACACGTATTTACTAGCCCAAATATGCTTCCTATTTTGCCTTACTTTTATAATCAAGCACAACTGGAATGGTGGAAGCATATCTGAATGAACAACAAGCCAGGCATACAAAGGTTGCTCTGCTGCAGGGACTTCTTGCATATAGATAGCATCAATATATAATGTCCCCAAATTTCCTGTAAAAAAAATAAACTAATTCATACTATATGAACAAAAGTTATTATGCATGATGTGTACAGTTAAGCATAAATAAAACTATATATATATATATATAGTGTACCACTCGATCAGACCCACACAGATGGATCTCATCTTATTGATTGAGATGTGGTACAAAATGATTTATATTACATAGTTAGGATTGAGCCAAAAAAAAAAAATTAAAATTAAAAACAACACATGGCAAATGGATATATATTACACAGTTGATTGCGTTATTCACGGGTAGGTTCATATTTTGACCGAATGGCTCTCACTAAGAATGCAGTCAAAGAGAGTCGCCAGTGTCCTGTACACCAAGTGCATGCACTCGAGATGCATCTGCATGCCCATGACCTGGGCCGACTCGGCCTGGTCGTGTCGCAAGTGGAAGACCAAGCAGGTATAGAGTTTATGGTCGATGGTATGGAAGAGATTAAACTCTTCCTGCGACACTTGGACCGGGTTACGGCCAGGTAGACCAAATAGGGATGAGAAGGAATAAGAGAAGGAAGAAAAGTCCATTGTTGTTGTTGTGGTTGTTGTTGCAGAGGAGTATATTGAATACTGTGAGGGTTGGTGATGAAGATTAAGGTTTTTGGGTGGGGCGGCGTGTTGGCCGGGTAGTGGAAAATAGGGTTTTATAGGCTGATTTTTTTGAGGTAGTCCAAGTGGAAAGAGGCCGTTGTTGCATAAATGGAAAGATGGTTTGGCAGATAATATATTGTTACTATATTGGTTCATATTATATTGTTTGAAATATATACAAGATTAAAACACAAATAACTAAGATATCTAGCAAAGATGTAAAAATTAAATTTAGTCAACCATGTAAAAAGAAATTATGTGGAAGAAAAACTGATTCATGTATGTCGTGTAGATACATTATCCTAATACAATATGTATAATGTATCTGTAATCATTCACAATTTACAAAAATTGGTAAGAACATAAATCGTTAATATTTTGTATTTTGTAAGAGCATTTTGGAAACTCGAAGCCGGCCCTGAAGGTGGGTAGGTTGGGCGATTGCCTGGGGCCCGGCCTAGTATAGGGCCTCTTATAAGATATTTAACCCATTAATTCAATAAAAAAAAATTTATATAATGTTCAAGCAATTTGGGTTTATTGTCTCTCTACTTGCAAGAAAAAAAAAATTAGGCCTATTAATGGTGGGATTAATAGGCCTCTTTATTATTTTATTTATTTGTATTGTAAATTTGTAATAAAATAATAAAATTAAGGGAAAATTACACAAAAGTACCTCAATTAACCACCCTATATCACTTGAGTACCCCAATTAAAAAAAGTTTCTCGTAGGTACCTCAATTACTGATTTTGCACACCCAAGTACCTCCGTCAACTTTTCCGCCTAGGAGGCGTTAATTGCCTACGTGGATCTGGCTTGAGCCACGCGGGACGCAAACCTGGCACTGACGCGGCGACCCTAGATTGGTTCCCGCCCAAATTAGCCCAGTCAGCATGTTCCCTCCAAAAACTGAGATGCCCCGTCACTTAAAATAATAATAAAATAATAAAACTTAATTAAACAAAACAAAACAATTAAACCTGAGTTTTAAAAATCAAATAACATATAAACAAAACAATTAAACGTTTCAGATTTCAAAAATTCTAGAATCTTATCCCAACTACACAAACCTTCGATCTCCCACCAGGGCACCACCATTGTTGTCCTCCTGAGATCAGAACACCATAAAAGCGAGATCGGAACACCAGAAAAGCCATACCCTCCCGACACCAGAACAAGACATTGAAGAAAAGCGATGGGTTGGAAGTTTCGCCCGCACGATGTGTTGGATATGCCCATCTATGATAAGTTGCTCATTTGAATCTCTTGAATCCCTAGTTTTTCCATCTTTAAGGCTTTATATTTCTTTGTTTAGGGCTTTATATAAGCTTTAGGCACTATGTCTTACTTTTAGAGTTTTGGGTGGGTACGGTGGGTTTGGACTTTGTGTAGATTCTTCTCTGGGCATGTGGGAACTGTCGCATGGTTTGTCTGATAGTGTGTTATTTTATAGGGAAGTGCTTTGTTGAGTCATAAAGCAAGTAGTGTTGTGTTGACTGGTATGTGGTCTAAATGAATAAGAGTTGCATTCGACTGTGGTATTTGTCCTCTGTTGCATTACTTTATGCATTTAAATAGTGACTTAAAAATTCAGAATGCATTCTTCAGTCAATTGTTGATTGCATATTGCCTTTTTTTTTTTTTTTTGCACAGACAATCCTGAAAAATTCTCCATTCGACTGCACCATGGTGGGGAATTAACACACGCAGAGTATAAGGGTGGCAAAATACAATGGGTTGATAACTGCAACAAACAATACATGTGCTTAAAATATATAGATAAAATGGCAGAAAAGTTGGGTTATGGAAAAAGTTTCATCTTCTACTACTACAAGTACCCTGAATGGGAATATGATGAGGGTTTGCTGTTGTTGGAGTCCAAAGATGATGTGAGCTACATGGTTAGTGTAGTGCCAGAGGATCTTCCAATATTAGACATGTATTTGAGCATCTCACACCAGAAGAAGCTTACAAGAGGCACAAGGAGTATGTAGATGACATATACACTATGTCATCTACAGTGGTTATTGAAGATCTCGAGGAGGAAAATGATGATGAACCTGAACATGTTGGTGATGATGATGAACCTAAAGAAACCCTGAATGGTAATGATGTACCAATGAGGGATCAAAGTGATGAAGAAAATAAAGATCCAGCTGGTGAAGGAGTTCATAATACGGAGGGGCAATCTAATGACTTTATGGATCCTGACTTCCCACCTGATGATGATCAAACTAGGTTTACAAGGTTTGTGGAGGAAGAATGTGAGATGGAAGCCAATCCTTCTCAACCTACAGAGCCACAACCTAATGCTGCTCCAGGATCCACAGATATTCATGCTTCAACCAGTCAGGCTCCTTCAAGTTCAGTACCAAATTTAGATTTGGATGTAGAAGAGATTGATGATCATGAGGAGGGATACAGGACATAGGAGCTAGAGAGTATCCATGGTAGTGATGATGAGGATGCACCAACCAGAAGGTATCATGCATTCAATCCTAACACTGACCTAGCTGACCCTTAGTTCATTTGTGGCCAAACTTATAGAGATGCTGTGTTGTTTAGGGCAGTCATCAAGCAATATTCAATCAAGAATGGTTTTGGTAAAATTCACTTCACTCGAAATTCAACATTGAAGCTTAATGTCAGGTGTGCAAAAGGTTTGTCCTTGGAAGATCCATGTGGGGAAGATGTACAAACATCCTACTTTGCAAATCAAGAAGATCTACAAGCATCATGAGTGCCAGAGGATCCATGAGAACATGAATATTCTTGCTGAATGGATATGTGACAAATACTTAGATAGGATCAGGAACACCCCAGAATGGTCCACTGACTCATTCCAGCAGACTGTTTCATCTGAGTGGAATGTCAAGGTGACAAGAATGCTAGCTTATAGGGCATTGAGGAGGGCAAAAAAGATCATTGAAGGCACACATGTTGAGCAGTACAGGAGAATATGGGATTACTGTGCAGAGGTTAGGAGGACAAACCCTGGGACCACTACACAAGTTGAAATGGATGAAGGGAGGTTTCTGATATGTTATATGTGCTTAGGTGCATGTAAGGAGGGTTTTAAGAAAGCTTGCAGACCAATAGTAGGGCTTGATGGTTGCCACTTAAAAGGTCCATATGGAGGGCAACTGCTTGTGGCTGTTGGTGTGGATGATAATGAAGAGACATGGGTCATAGCTTATGCAGCTGTGGAAATAGAGAACAAGGACAGCTGGTCTTGGTTTATTGAGTTGCTTAGTAATGATCTAGACATTGTCAACTCCCACCACTGGACTTTTATCACTGACCAGCAAAAGGGTTTGTTGCCAGCCTTAAAGGACATATTACCCAATAGTCAACAAAGATTCTGTGTTAGACACTTGTACACAAATTTCAACAAAGAGCACAAGGGCCTGTGCACAAGGGTCAGGCCCTGAAGGATGCTTTGTGGAAAAGTGTCAGGGCCACTTGCATTCCACATTTCAATACTGCTATGGATGAAGTAAGACAAATTTCTGATGCTGCATATAGTTGGTTAAAGCAAAGGCCTGCTGAGCACTGGAGCAGATCACACTTTCAATCTGGGCCACACTGTGATATGCTGCTTAACAACATATGTGAGTCTTTCAACTCTGTGATATTGAAAGCCAGGGGGAAGTCAATCCTCACCATGTTCGAGATGGTAAGGACTATGCTAATGAAGAGGATCCAAGTTAGGAGGGACAAAATGCTCCGATGGAACAAACTTATTTGTCCCAAGGTTGTGAAAAAAGTGGAGGACAACAAGGATGCATGCAGGGGATGTGTGATAACATGGAATGGAGATAGGAGCTACCAAGTGGATGCTGGGAGAGGTCAGATCTTTGTTGTGAATTTGGAAGAGTAGACATGTGCATGCAGAAAATTCCAACTGACTGGGATCCCTTGCTTGCATGCAGTGGCAGTCATGAATCATATGCATATGAATCATTATGACTATGTGGCCTCATTCTACAGCAAGGAGAAATACTTGGAGGCTTACAGATGCCTCATCAATCCAGTCAATGGTATGAGTTTGTGGGAGCGAACAATGAATGCTCCACCAGAACCTCCTCAATACAATAAACAACCTGGAAGACAAAAAATGAAGAGGATGAAGGGTGCAAATGAGCCACTGCAACCTCTAGCTGACATGACTGCACTAGGCATGGAAGAGCAAATCACAGTGAAATGCTCCATTTGCCATCAAACTGGCCATAATACCAGGACTTGCCACAGACATTTGCCAAGGAGAAGAGGTGCAACACCAACCACTGGTAGAGGAGGGCGCTCTCAAGCTAGACAAAATGGAGGGGCAAACACATCTACAACGAGCCAGAGGAGAGGAGGAAGAGCACATGTAATATTCAAAATGATCATGGTATGAATTTTTGGACCAGTTGCATACCTAGACTGATTTGTTTTGTACTTTGCAGACTAACAGAGGTGCTAGGGGAAGAAGAGGTTCTCATGCTGCTCAACCATCTCAGTCATCCCAGTCCAACACTTAAGGAGCACCCCCAGCCTCCCAAAACACTCAGTGAAGCAGGTTGTCTTTATGGCAAGAATGGACAATGGGTTGTATTGAAATTTTGCTTTTTCTTTTTGTGTCTTGGGTTTGTGGAAAATATGGTTTGTTTTGTGTTTTGGAATTACAGATGAAGCTAGGCTATTTAAATGATTTTGTAATACATGTGAAGTTAGGGACTTTGCAGCCCTTCAACAAATTTTGTGCAGGTGGGAATAGTTTTTTGTATTGCACAGTGAACAAGTAGACAAGGTTTTTTGTGTAATTGACATTATCCAAGCAAATGCAGGGTTTTTTGTGGTATTCCTTATGAGCCTCTTTTTGTTTTTTGCCATGACTTATGAGCCTTATTTACATTTTAAAGTCCAATTTTACATGGTATTATCAAACCATACAATTATCTGGGAGAAGGCGTGAGAATTCTAATAGGGGATTTTTTAAACCATCACCACAATGAAACTATAAAAGGAACCTCAAAATAAACATTTAAATTGCAATTGCATTGCATTGCATTACATTAAAGCCATAAACCATTTCATAAACCATTTCAAAATAAACCATTTGCATTGCATAAAGGCAGAAAATGTGTGGAAAGTTCCAAAACATAGGAGTGAAATAATTGAATCTTAGGCATAAATAAGTCCAAAAAAACCACAAAATATCTGGCCATGGTTAACCTAAAAACCTAAACACCCACCCTAAACCCTTAACTGCTGACATATACCGACAACATCAAAACACCTGAAGCCAACAACAAAGTGAAAACAGCTTGTTCTTCCTTCCCAATATCTTTAGGCATAAACAAGTCCAAAAAAACCACAAAATATATGGCCATCGTCGACCCAAAAACCTAAACACTCACCCTAACCCCTTAACTGCTGGCATATACCCACAACATCAAAACACCTGAAGCCAACAGCAAAGTGAAAAGCAGTTTGTTCTTCCTTCCCAGTATCTTAAGCTCGTCCTCAGCCATCGTCGCCTTCCTAAGCAACCCTGGTATAATCACCCTCGAGCGTTCACACATCGGGGGGTCCACCCATTCCCAGAAATGGCAGCCTCCTCGCTGCACATTGCAAAAAATTGTCAAGTTTCAAAAAACAAAATTACCTTTTATCTTTATTCAAGAATAAGACAGGCATACCCCATAATTGGCACACCGGACAAATCTCCTCCCAGGGTTTAGATCAGTCCAAGAAGTGAAGAGTACAGCTCTTCGCCCACAAATGCAAGATATCGAATCCATTGGAGAGAAGGGTGAACTGGAACAGAGGATACCCAAACAAGAGAAAACCCAGAGAAGATTCCTCGGATCTAGAAGATGAAGCCCAATAACGCAAGGTTTTTCTCTTCAATAGTTCTCTCCAATAACCCTAAGTCTTAATCTTTGCGTTTTTCCAAAAACTGATCAGGGAGAAGAGAAAATAAGACTATAACGACAGGCTCTATCAAATTTGTAAACGTTTTATTATTTTAAGTGACATGGCAGCTCAGTTTTTGGAGGGAACATGCTGACTGGGCTAATTTGGGCGGGAACCAATCTGGGGTCGCCGCGTCAGTGCCAGGTTTGCGTCCCGCGTGGCCCAAGCCAGATCCACGTAGGCAATTAACGCCTCCCAGACGGAAAAGTTGACGAAGATACCTGGGTGTGCAAAATTAGTAATTGAGGTACCTACGAGAAACATTTTTTAATTGGGATACTCAAGTGATATAGGGTGGTTAATTGAGGTACTTTTGTGTAATTTGCCCTAAAATTAATATGATATGATATGATAATTTACATAAGATTAGTTTCTCGAACCCAAGAAAAAAAAAAAACATTCTTGTCTTATACGTCCTTTTCCCTTCTCCTTCGTTTATGTCTCTCTGCATCTCAACTTGTCTCTAAGCTTCAAAGTTTACAAAATTCCCAAATATGGAAAGAGAATCGAAGGAGATTGAAGAGGAAGCCAATGACAAGTAAAACCCTGATTCTCAACCTTCTATTTTCAATGTTTTAATAGATTTCTAGACTGAACCTTTAAACCCTAGTTCCCAAATCCATTATGATAAGAAAACAAAGTTTGGGATAGAGATTGAAAAGGAAGCCAAGAAGATTTAAGAGAAAGCTAAGCATATGTAAATAAAGGGCCATAATTTTTAGTCTTGCCTAATCAAATTTCCATTTAAATACTAGAAAATATCTCATTTAATAAAATTCTTATAAATTAGTCAACTATAGTCCATATATTAGAATCATTAATTATAAGGTGAAATCATGTCTGGATTTAGAGTTTTAATTCACAATATAAGAACATGCCAAACGAGGGAACGAGGGGTATATTACTAGTATTGTGTGTGTATATATATATATTTTGCCATTTTACTTTTTATCAAAAAATCATGTACATATATGCCAAAACCAAACCAACATTACAGTTCTGCCCTCTGAGGAGGATGAAGAGGATAACAGTATGATGCTAGAAGATGAAAACTGCTGCGTGCGTTGTGACGAGGACCAACTCGAACTTGACCTATTTACCATGGATATCGATGATGCCACGTCATCAAGGGCTGCCATTATCGACAAGCTTTCTAGCCTGGACGACCCGCCCCAGTTGCATCCATCCATGGCGGATACAATATGTCTTTTCCATAGCAAGAAGACATAATGCCAGCAGCCAAAAAGTTCTTCATATGGAGGCCATGATTCATGTTTGTGTTGTCGGCTCAGGCGTGCCGAATTTTGATCAAGGTGAGCCACGTTCACATCTTTGCCATCAAGGTTGCATTGTAGAGTGGCTGCAGAGTAGCAGGGTTTGTCCCTCAATGGCTATTGATGAGTGATAATATATAGCAAAATTGTCGTTCTTTTTACTAGGCCAATTCATTAATGGATCTAATTGATGTATTAATTAGTTTGCTATTGCATCTGAACTTGAATTCTTAAATTAATTTGTAATTTTGATTTTGTACATATGAAGGTGAATTCTTTAATTAATTTGTTCCTGGTTCTGCACTTTATGTTTTCTATAACAATATTAAACTATGTATTTTTTGTGTTAATTAATTCCATGTACATAATTTTTCTTATGTTGGTTTGGCTTTATTCGATCTGAAGAAAGTAGTAGTAGTGGTAGTGATGATGTTGCAGATGGTCTTCTTTTGGATAAGGATGTGGTTTTATTTTTGCTCTGTTTGCTATAGTCAGTAGTTTTAGTTTGTTCTCTGTTTTGCTATGTCTTGTTTGTTCTTTCTTTTGGTTTTGGTTACCTATTTTGTTTTTTTGTGTTTTTTTTTCCTCTTGGGTTGTTCTCTTTGTAAGGTTTCTGTTTTCTTTTAATAAGAATATCATTCATTGGCCAAAAAAACAAAAGCTGAGATTAATTCAAGTACTTCCAAATAGTTCTTGTGGTGAAATTGGTCCAGATGGAACTAATTGAGCTATAATCAATAAAGTTGTAAAATATCTGATCATGTGATTAAACTTTTATTCATTACAGTGGCAATTACACTTTTCCCTATTCTTTGTGGCCCACTTTAGTATAACAGGAAGTTCAACTGAAGGACTTCAATGTAATTTCCTTATTTCAAACACACTATTTCTCTGAATAATGTATACGCAAGTCTCTATGGTACTTGCGGATCCACCCCCTGATAATCTGCACTTCTCTGTTTCTCTGTGCAACCAACCATCTAGGGTCGTCTTTACTAGCAGAGTAGCAGGCCATATGTCCAAGCAATGAGAACCTACACAGGAAATTAATAACACAAATATTAAAGTAAAATTTTCATTTTATTAATAATTAATATTTGGTTTTCTTGAGATCATTGAGAATATATTACCTCTAGTTGTAGGCAAGGCTACTATACTGGGTGATATAGATTCCAATACCCTGTGGTAAGAAACAACAGCTATCAATGTATCATGACTTTTTTTTCATTAGCATATTTTATGCCACAATTAGATATATATGCCAGAGACAAACTAATAAGTGTGGAGCAAGAAAACTTATGTTGGAGGGGCCAAAATAAAAAAAAATTAAATATAAACTATGCATGAATTAATTTCTTTTGAATAACTAAAATATAAAATAATTATTTTTCTATAATAATCTATATCAACAAAAAGAAAATAAAAAGCTTCAGAAAGATAAATCAATTATACCAGTCCAAATTTTCCATTATCATCCACAATTATACAAAAATTCTGATCATATATCTAGTGAAATATTTGAAAAAGAAAAGAAAGTAATAATTAAGATGATCTCTCTAATGTTTATAGTCTATTTGATTATATTATTATCACTTATATTAAGCATTTTCACGTTTATGTATTAATTTAAATAGTTTTTCAAAAAATCCATCTAGCTCCCAACTCATAATATATTGCAATAAAAATGTAAATATTTTATTTAGAAAGTTTTTATTTACAAGACCAAATATTTTGGGGCATCATGACCCCTGGGTTACAAGTGGCTCAGCCACTGGGCAGGAAGACTGTCAATTTGGAATATTAATTAAATGAATTGTTGTTTAATGTGTGGTTTAAATTATTAATTTAACAACATATAACATATAAGACCGTCTTATAAATAAATATTTCATTCTATATATATAACATATTCTAGACGATGATATGTAGGTAATTTGCAATAAAGTTACCCGCCACTACTATAAGGATCACGAAGGCCATTTGAGAAGATGATGTTACTGCCAAATCTCTCCAATATCAGTTTTATATGCTGCAATTAAAAAAAAAAAAAAAAAAAAGGAGAAGATAGTATTATATTTTCTTTTTCCATAATAATTAATAATTCAAATTAAGAGTATTATTATTGAAGTTATTGTTAACATACATGACCACCATAATATGTTGTGATCCAATGTGATCTGGGGCGGACTCCATATGTCATTGTCTGCTTGCAGTGGTCGCTGAATGAATTCATATCAAATGGTGCAGCTGGAAACATAGTGTCGTTCGTTCCACCACCGATTGGTATAACCATTTCAGTGCAAGTCTACAAATTAAGCCCACAAAAAAGAGTTCAAGCTAGTAATTAATTATTAAATGCTACTAAAATATTTTAGAAGATAAAATGTGACTAAATTTATGAAAAGTGTTGGAAAATATAAATATCTTTTGGATTTGGATTCTCTGCTAATTTTTTATATGTTAATCTCATACTAATTAATTAAAACTACGTAATTTTACAATATAGGTTTATGATAAAAGGTGGTGGCCGAAAAATTTATTTAGAATTTTTTTTTTTGGAAAATTCTACTCATACGGCCAAAATTGCTCGTTATAGGCCCCTTATTTCTTTAATTAAAGCTGACAACTCAATTTTTTCCCTTTGAATAATATAAAAATAATAATTTGGTAGATAATCCAACCTTACTTAAGTAAGGTCGAGCTTTGAAAGACTCTTTATAAGTGTTCGAATGTTTAACCTCACAACTGATGAGTAGCTTTAAATAACTACATCAACATAGTAGTTATGCAAATGACTTGTTTATTATATGTTTCTTGTGTAATATTATCCACTAATACAACAAACTAATATATATACACAAATCCAAAGGAAAAACAACCTTAAAACTATAAAAATATGATTGTTATTGTGTAGTCAATAACATCATGCCACTACCAACAATCCGATGTGGAGGCCAATAATTTTCTTTTGTTTTTGATTTTCTTATGTTTTTTACTTTTAATTTTATTTAAGGGTAAAACTGGAAATTGGGTGGGGAAAGGCTGAATGGGGTGTAGTTAGTAATTGGAGTGGGTATGAATAGAATTTCAGGTTTAAAATAAGGCTTAATTATCGATTTACCATCCAAAACTGTAACTTATTCCCACTTTACCACCTGAAAGTTTTTTTGTCCCAGATTACCACCTGTAACTTACATCCGTGTCTCATTTTACCTTATTCCGTCAACAATTCCGTTAATGCTGACGTGGCGCGCTGGATGTGCGCCACATGTCACATCTTTTTTTGTATTTTTGTATTTTTTTATTTTTATAAATTTTGAAAATTAATTAAAAATAGTTCCGAACTTAGAAAAATGCACGAAAAATTCCTACTGACTTGTCTTGACTAGTACTAATTTACTATGGGGTCCAAAATGCCAATTTTCCCTCTAAAAAATTCCAAAAAATTTGGAAAGTCCAAATTTATTTCTATAAAATTAAAATACTCTAAACTCTTTGGAAATTCATAAAATAATCTTCCGAACTCCAAAAAATATGAGGTCTGCACCGTTAGTCTTCTAAAAACTAACAATACCTTCCTCGTGAACACTTGCTACCCAAAAGACCTCTCGATCTTATAGGAAAATAAAATTCCCTATAAAATAAATTTCAGAAAAATTCTAGAGTTTCTGTAAAGTCTTGAAATAATTCTCTAAAACAGGCTTTTGGTAATTTTTCAAAATATTTTTGAGAATTTGTCCAAGAGTTTACGAAAATTCTAGAATTTTTTTTAGAATTTATTTAATAGAGGAAAATTTATTTTAATTTTTTAAAAATAAATTTGGACTTTATAATTTTTTTTGGAAATTTCTAGAGGGAAAATTGATAATTTAACCTTATAGTAAATTAGTGCTAGTCAAGATGAGTCCGTAGGAATTTTTCATGTATTTTTTTGAATTCAGAGCTATTTTTAATTAATTTTCAAAGTTTATAAAAATAAAAAAAATAAAAAAAGATGTGACACATGGCACACATCTAGCGCGCCACGTCAGCATTAACGGCCAGATCGTCAGCATTAACGGAATTATTGACGGAATAAGGTAAAATGGGACACTGATGTAAGTTACAGGTGGTAATCTGGGACAAAAAAACTTTCAGATGGTAAAGTAGGAATGAATTACAGTTTTGTGTGGTAAATCGATAATTAAGCCTTAAAATAATGCAATACCTGCCAACCCACATCCAATCAACATGTGGTTCGCTTAGATTGGAGCATTGATTGTTTCCTGTAGTCACCGTGACAACTGCCGAGGCAATTCGATCAATGATATCATTTCCTTGGGATGTTGCATTATCAATATTGTTGCAGATCTGATTGACGAAAGGGCTATCAATCCTATCATATTGAGCTGCATATTCATAGGTTCTTTCTAAGTAGTCCTTTAAGTCTCGTGCATCCTGGAGAGGTCTAATGGCCAAAAGAAAAAAAGCAATAGTACATAGAGAGAGATCAGCATACCAAAATGACCATAAAGAGAGATAAAATTAAACACTTGGTATATATCATTACTTGCAAGTTTTAAATTTCTGGCTAAGGATGCCAAGGCCATTGGCTTGAGCAGCAACTCTATCGATTTCAGACCATGACTGCTTGATGGTATTGTAACAATTCTCACTAGCTTCCTGCATCAATCAACAAACTAATTAATTACACCTTAATCCCAGAAACTTAAACTAATTAAGAGAAACTCCATTGCATCAAGGCCTCCAAATTAATTAATTTAACTCACCTTGAAATCTCTTGTAACCACAGAATAATACCCATCTGATGGTGTAATGTTGTCAAAGTAAAGAAGTGGGGCAGAAGAAGCTAATGCCCCAATGGCAATGTGGGGATATTTAAGGCGAAACCACGCTGCGAGCACTGAAAAAAAAAAAAAATTAGAGAAGTGATTGAAGATCATATTGTTGGAGTCCACCTTGCAATGAGAGGATCTCTAATCCGTCATTGACAATGATATCCTCATTTTAAGAAAGTAATAATCACATTGTTAGTAATAGAATTTGAACATCTAATTCAAAATCAATTGGTAATGGGTGGAGAGGCACAAGACTTTATAAGCACATATGGTAAGCTCTAATTTTCCGATGTGAGACATTACTCTACATCACTCTCAACACGCCTCCGTATGTGTGGCGAGATTTTGAGCCTAACACGTGGACAAATTGTATTAAGTGACGTGGGAGCACTTGTGGCATTTGGGTCTTACACGCAGATAACCAAGCTCTAATACCATGATAGACTTTGATCATTCAATCCAAAATCAATTGGTAATGGGTGGAAAGACCCAAGACCTTATAAACACATATATTAAACTCTAGTTTTTCGATGTAGGACATTACTCTACATTACTTTCAACAATTAGATCGTGCACCTCGCAATGTTTATAAATAAGATATGGCCGATCGATTCAGTGTAATGAAGAAGAGAAAGGCAGACTGAGAAAAAGATGGAGAGAAACTTTAGGCCCGTTTGGTATCCTACTCAAATTTTTTTTTTTCAAAAATTAAGATATTTTTTTTTTAATGTGAGTTTTCAAAATTAATTTTTAAAATTTAAAAACGTGTTTGGTATGAAATTTGAAAATAATTTTTAAATTTAAAAAATGATGACAGTTAAAAAAGAAGGAAGTGTAAAAAAAAAAAGAGAAAAATGATGTTTTATCATTTTTAAAAAAAGGCATGTTTTTTAATTTTTTTTTTCTAAAAACTATTTTTGAAAATTGTTTTCCAAACACGTTTTCTTGACTAAATCTTCTTTTTTTATTTTTTTTTTAAATATTTTGAATAAAATACCAAACAGTCGTTTAGATTTGCTTGAAAATTTAAATTAGAGTGAATAGTGGAGATGACAGGTTGCAATTTCGAACAAAAGAGAGAAGCTAGATAACATAGGGTCTTGTAGATTTAATGGTTAAGAACATTCATCCTTACACTCAAGGTGAGGGTTTGAATTTCCCCTACCATTTGGAGATAGATCGATAACCAAATAGAGAAGAGAAAACAGTTGGATATAGAAAAAAATTGACACCATACATAGCAACAGGTCAATGAAAGGTCGCACCAATTGACTTGACACAACTGCCCATTAAAGATTTTCTCAGTTCATGTTGAAGCTATGTAGGTATTAATCAACAAATACCTAGGATATTAATTCATGCAATGCAAACCTTAAAAGTGCGTTAATTATGAAACGAAATTAATCCATGGTTAACCAAGTTTTGGTTAGTAATTACTAGCCTTAATTGGCGGCCACTACTGACCTCTATGTAGAGCGTTAGAGCACCAAATTTGGGCGCGTTGTCAGTGAGAATTCCAAGTCCTACTAAGGACTCCTCCGCGCCAAGGTACACAAATATAGGAGCTGCTGCATGGGCGCCTCTCCAGTGCTTGAAGCTCACCATGTATCGCTGCCAGAACGTGGCGTAACTCTCCGCCCGGTAGTTGAGGTGGTCCAGCGTTTGATCGTAATAGAACGTCCTCACATCCTCATCTACATGATCAGCTGCAAAACAAGGGTTAAGCTTTTGGTTGGCTATATTTCGTGGCAGGCGGCGGAGTCTTGGTATCTTGTTTAAGGGAGAAGAAGAAGAAGAAGTAGTGGTTGAAATGAGGAAAAGCATAATAAGTAGCCATAGAAGCTGATCAAGTAGTGCTGCTTGTATTATTGGAGCTCTACTGCTGCCCATCTAATTAATTTGCATGAGAAGTAGTAGTGTAGTAATTAATAATGAACAAAAGTATACTGGTTTTTATATACAGGTGGTGGTTCTAGCTAGCTATGTACACATTACACAATTAATATGTGTAGGTGTAAATGGATCGAAATATAAAATTGATCAAAGTAAGAAGAGGGGAGGGTTGGTGAGATAAATTTGGAGGCTAGCCAGTCTTAGTGCCAAGAAGCATGCAATTAAAGATTGACACTTCATGCACAACTACTTGTCGGCAAGTTCGTACGTGAAATGTAAAGAGTGTGTGTGTGGAGAGGTAGCCCATAATTAATGACTAGCAATTTTAAAGTAGAACTGGCCACTGGTGTACTGAAACAAGGTTGTAGAAGTGAGAAATTAGAACCGGAAAGGTCAACTTAGACCATGTCGGTCCTAAGTAGGATCTATGAGCGAGGCCCATGAGGGGCATGTGCAAAAATTAAAATTGAGGCCTAAATTAGGGATTTTATTACCTAATATATATATATATATATGTTAGTTTCTTGCTTTCATTTCAGATCAACATTTCAATCTTTATCTCACAGTCACAAATTTGTGTTAGATGTATGAATAAGATTATGAGAGTAATTTAATTGGTGTTAATTTCTAGTACTTAATTTCTTTTATGTTGGTTGACTCTAATCAATCTAAAGAATTAGTACTAGTAGTGATGATTTCGTCTATTTAGGTGATTTGACTAATTTTTATAGGTATAATATTTAAAGAGAGTAAGAAATAAATGATTTGGATTAAGAGCCTATATTGCAAGATGATTCACACGCCATAGTCCTTTTTTTTTTCTCAAAATGAGGACATTTTAATTAAAGAATTATTATTATATATATCCATACATCCCCCTCTTCAAGTGTGGGATGCCATAAATAATTTTATTTGTGAAATTCTTTATAAGACTCACTCATATAATATTTTAACGATGCAAATTGTATATTTTTTAAATCTCTATTCAAAGATTTTCTTTGTAAAAAATTAGTCAAATCAGAAATCATTTGTTTATCTAACTTTGATCAAACAAATAGACAAACCAAATATTTTTGACAAAACAATTTATTTGTTTGATCAAAATTAGATAGACAAATAATTTTCGATTTGACTAATTTTTTGTAAAAATAATCTATAAATAAAGACCTACAAAATAAACAATTCAGATTATTAAAAAACTACATAGAGTGACCTCATTCGTCTCATCTCTCAAATAACCTTAAATGTGAGATCTCACACTTAAAAGAATCTATATATCCATAATATCTTACTTCCACCATAAGAGCCTCCAAGGACAATTACTGGAAAAGCCTCAGCGGATAGGTTCTTCTTTAGGTGCAGTATAATTTCTGCATAATCTGCCAGAGATTGGGTTGAGTTATACCCAAGGATGTTAGTATTTTGAAATGCTTGCTCATTTGACCCAGATGCATCATATTGGACCGATTTCCCATAGAAGCGATGTTGTCCAAGGACAAAGCAAAGTGATTATCAAGCAAATTAAGCATTGATTGCAAGAATATAAAATTTTTAGATAATCTTAAGATTATTAGATTAGGACATAATGAATAGTAAGTATCTGTAGTGAAATTCTACAAATGGGTCTCACAAGGACAAATTATTTCATGCGTCAGCCATTTAAAAACTAGATAGTTCAGGTCCTCTGCTTATATTTTCCTAATATTGTGCTTTCAATCAAATCTGTTGTTCTAATTAGGACCATTCTGTATTATACTTATATTTATAATAAAGAGAACACTCTTTGTCAAATTATATATATATGAACAAGGGCTTTTCAACTAGGGATTCCGAGGGCTTGTTCTAATTAGGACCATTCTGTATTATACTTATATTTATAATAAAGAGAACACTCTTTGTCAAATTATATATATATGAACAAGGGCTTGTCAAATTATATATTATTTTGTATCGATTTGAATCGTTTATTTTTTACATTTTCATTAATAGATCATTCTTACAAAAAAATCAGTCAAATCAGAAATCATTTGTCCATCTAATTTTGATCAAACAAATAGATGAACTAGATATTTTCGATGAAACTGTCTATTTGTTTGATTAAAGTTAGATATGCAAATAATTTTTAATTTGGCTAATTTTTTGTAAAGATGATCTATAAATAATTTGCATTGATATAAAATGACTCGTAGAAATCTCATAAAAGAGATCCCTCGTCTAAATGAGAAATCTCTCATTAGAAGGTTTTGTATATATAAAATATTATATATTTTAATAAAAAATAACTTATCTATTTTTGTGATAGGGGATAGGTAATATCTCAAGAGAAAGACAAATAGAGAAAGAGGGAGAGAGGAGAGAGAGATAAAGAGAGAGGGAGGGATGGGGATTCCAGCTGATGTTATCGGGGTGCAGGTAGTTCTTCTCATTCTAATCTTGAAGGAGAGAAAGTCCTACTTTTTTGTCATGAAAATTCAAACCAGAGTGGGTGGTGGAAAGGTTCCGAATAAAGAGAGGAGATATCCAGACAGACAAAGAAGAGAAGGAAATTATTTTTACACATAACAACAAGTCAATGGAGGTAGCACAAGTTGACATGTCGGCGCGTTGTCGGTGAGAAATTACAAATTGAAAACTCCTACCCCTCAGTAATTACAAATCCCTACTAAGATTAATTATGATGGGTATTTTTTTAATGAATTAATTATTGTAGGATACATGATAAATATTTTATTTAATATCTACTACACCTATTGTTCAAATTTAACAATAAGAAGGCTTAGCAGATGGTCATATCATTTATGTCTAATCCATTCACGTGTTATGTTGCTTTATTGTCTCTGGGTGGAAAATTTATTAGTTGTCTTTGACTTCAAATATACAATATTTAATAATTTAATAATAAATAATGTTGAATTAATGTCTCTCTCTCATTTATGAAATTTATCTTCTCTTTCATCACTCTCTTTCTCTCTCCCCAAGTACTCTCTTTGTGTTCTCTCTTGCTCTCCCTCGCTGCAACTTTCTTCAACGGCGTGTGTATGTATCCAGCCATGGATGGCGACAAGAGGACCACCCCTGAGTTCCTCTCTTTTCCCTCTTCATCCCTATGAGCTCAGAACACCCAGCTACCCCCAGACTCGATCGGAGCCCCGATGTTGACTCTGATCCTAGCTTTGTCACGACGTTGCCAAAGAACAAGCCAAGTTCCTCACTATAACAACGCTTAAAAAGTTATTGGGGAAGCCAACTCTACCCTCGTGCCTTCCTTATCAGTAGTAGGTTCTTGATTTTTTTTGTTTAGTTCAGTTTCTGGAACTACAAGTGAACTGAAACTGCAGAAACTGCAAGTGAATTGAAACTTCAAAAACTGCAGTTTCTGGAACTGCAAGTGAACTGAAACTACAGTTTATTGAAGTTGCAGACTTGCAGTTGCAGTTACTAACTGCAAGTGAAACTGCAGTTTATTGGAGTTGCAGACTTGCAGTTTTAGTTTCCATTCTTTTGGTGATGCGTTGATGCTGGTATTTTGGAAGGTGTCTGCATGCTATGTTTTTGTTATGTCTATTTTTCGTCAAAACAATGCGCATGGTAGATGAGATTTTTGTGGCGCGGGAATCTAATGGTGGTGTGGTGTCCGCAAATAAAGAATGAGTTTGTGGTAGTTGGCCCGCAAAGGAAGAATGATGTTTTAGATGATTTTAGTTAATAAAATTAGGTGCCAATACCTGTATATTAACATACTCTTTTTTAATTTAATGCAAACTATATATTACCTATATGAACGATGTGAATGTAACGTCTAATATTTTTGCTTATTGCTTTTAATTAAGAAACATTTTAGTTATAGTATCATACTCATATTTGTAGGTACATACATTTATTATATGGGAAAAATGTATTTTTAGTCTCTGTATTTTATCTTGTAATTAATTTTTGTCCTTATATTGTTAAAATAGTCAATTTAATCTATGTGTTTATATTTGTAAGCAATTTTAATCCACCACTACTAAAATTATCTCTCTATTCCCTTCCACCACCGACAGCAATACACCATCACCACCTCACCCTCCCCCCATCAGCCCCCCCCATCAGCTTTCTTTCTCTATTGTTCTTTCTCTATTGAGCATAATAGGTGAAATTCACCACAAATTTGCCATCACAATTGGTAGTGGTGGATTAAAATTACTTGCAAACATAAATACATGGACCAAATTGATAATTTAAAAAACACAAGAACAAAAATTGATTGCAAGATAAAACACATAAACTAAAAATGCATTTTTTCCTTATTATATTAATTAGTAAATACCTAGACCATGCAATGCAATCCTTAACATTCCATTAATTATGAGGGGAAAGTGGGAAACGAACAACAGGATAAATCCATAATTAACCAACTTTTCCTCATTAATTACCTTTGAGAACAAGTTGCAAGCTAGTTAGTGAGATAAGTATAGTACGAAGTTACTACTTGATTAATTTGAATACAAAAATGACACGACCATGCAACAAAAAAAAAAACACACACACACAAACATGCTAACATGAGTAATAAATAAGACCGATTAATAACAAACCTGAACTTGATTTTGGTATAATAAATTTGTTTAGTTGATCTTATATGAAGAAACTGAATTTTTATATTTTATTATCTCGTATGTGATGATATAATAAAGGTATTTTCTTTCATTTTGTTAGCATTTCAATTGAATAAATTATTTGTATGAATTGAGAGTATGGGTTATAGATAAGGGAATGTTTGATTTGAAGGGTTATAGATAAGGGAATGTTTGATTTGAAGAGTATGGGTTATAGATAAGAGAAATTTTAAACATGAAAAAAGTTAGCACACTTGAGTATGTGAAATTTGAGCTATTAGATTGTAAGATGTTAATTTAAATGAATACATGTTTTGCAATTGAATGACTCACTATTCTAAAATAATTTTTTTATCCTATCTAATACCGTTCGCAACTAAAAAAAGAAAGAGAAAAAAGAAAAAATAATTCAACTGCAAATCTGCAATACCATTACTATATTGAAAAGAGAGTGGCATTTTGGAGAATCCCCAAAAAGGCGATCCTTTTTTAGTCCCAACAAGACGTCTGTAAAAGGAAGGCCAGCCAGCAGAAAATATCAGTTCTAACTTCTAACCTGAGCTCTCTGTGAGATTGCCTGAAAGAAATATCTTCTTTATTCTTGTGATCAGAGATGAATTGTCTTCAGAATCTTCCTGGGTCAGTCATCAACTTCGATCACATGTTCTAAAATAATTACCAATTTTCTTCATCAATTAATTAATTTTTTTATTTTCCAAATTCCCAGATCCCCTGCTTTGCCTCTCCGTGGCTTCAGATGCCAACCCAGAAAGCTTTCGTTCTCTCTCGCAACTCTGGTACACAATTCTTTCACTAATGCGTACGTACATACACACATGTGTGCTTGTGTGTGTGAAAATTTTCACGAACTTTATGTTGAATGCAGGGAGTGATGAATAGTGCCGACCTACCCAGAAGTATGGCCGTGAAGGTAGTTTTTCCTCTGATTTTTGGATTGAATATTTGCTTCAATTGTTTGTCATACCTCATTGTATGGATCTTATAACCCATTGTTCTTTTCTGGGGTTTTTTTCTCTCTCTTTCTTTTGTGTGAAACAAAAGCTCTGGAAGATGGTAGTACATGATTTGTGTATTTATGTGTATGTATGTATCTTTTTCTCATTTCTAATTGAGTTTAGCCAACTGTATATCATTCCCATTTCCCAACTTAAATTTGATGTTTCCCAGATGAGAATTGAAAATAAACAAGTCTAAATAACAGCCCTTTGTTGCTAGTTTAAGCTTCTGAAGTAATTGTTAATTTATCATGGTTTAAGAGGATTAGATAATGGATTTATTATCCTACCCTACTCTTTTTGATAATTAAACGCACTAAACAAAAACAAAAAACAACCCACATGGGCACAAGGTCCACATATGCTGTTCTTTGTCAGTTTAAGCTTTTAGACTAAACTGTAACTTCTTGTGACATAAATTTTACCCAATGTATTGGACAGCGTTCTTTTGACATAAATCTGTCGATCGTATGACCGTGATGATGGCCCAATTATATTAAGTAGTCGTTATATTTGCGTGCGTCTGTGGGTCTTTGTGTTTTGTTGTGGAGTAATTGGACATGAGCAGAATGCATGCCATTATTAAATCAGTTGTTTGGTTTGTTGAGAAATGTTGTCTTGGAAGCTGTTATCGACCATGCTACTTGATGTGATTTGAATATTTTAAATGTGTTTGTATTTAGGCAATTTCTGGTTCCACGCCCAGTGCTGAAGCAAAAGAGGAAAACTCTGAAGTGAAAGAGGTGAAATCTGAGATATATAGTAATACCATGACAGAAGCCATGGGTGCTGGTAAGTTAGTCATGCTCTATACTTTATTATGCCTGGCTCAATATACTCAGGAACTTGATATGGAAGTGTAAAATTATAGTCAGCTAGTCATGTACTGTTTTGGAAATCTGGGTCTGAAGGTGCGCAGTGTTGAGGATATAGATTCATTTACCTTTTGGTGTGAAATTTGAGTGTTTTAGGTATAATTGAATGTGCCTCCCATGATTTGCATTTTAATTTTGTTTCTGTAATTACAGCTAATCATTTCTTATATAACATTTTGATGCAGTCCTGACCTATAGGCATGAGCTAGGTATGAACTATAACTACATACGTCCAGATCTGATTGTGGGGTCTTGCCTACAGGTGATCCTTGTTTTATAGCAGACCGCATGGACAAACTTTTCCATTCTTAAAGTTACCTTGTCTGATCTTTTTCTTTCTACTTATTACCAGACTCCTGAAGATGTTGACAAGCTTCGCAGCATTGGAGTGAAGACTATTTTTTGCTTGCAAAAAGATTCAGATCTGGAGTATCCCAAAGTATATTGTCTTCAAAGTTTCAATTTGACATATGGAACTTATTATTAGAAAAATTTATTGTTGTGGCTCACTATATTAGGCATGAGGTAATAGTTGTAAAGTGTAAAATTGATTCTATAAATTCCTTCACCAGTTCTTCCAGATATTTTGGGGTTGACATTGGTGCCATTCGAGAGTATGCCAAAACATTTGATGACATTGAACACTTGCGTGCTGAAATAAGGTTAGTTCTGCTAAAATAGTCAGTGTTGCTGGTTTTCTATTTTCTTTTCCAATTTAACAATGAATTGCTGACATGGAAGCATGATACTTTGTTTGTCATTACTGAAAAGTAGAAGCAGTGGTTAACTTCAGTTTCTATTTCCCCTTGGGATTTTCTTTACCAGTGATGTATTAGATATTATGTTGACATTGATTTGAACAATTTTACCTGCTCTATTTGGAGAGCAATATCAGTGACAGCTTATAAACTCTTACTTGTAATTTCATTTTTTCTCTCACGAAAATACCAAATCATTGCTCTCTCTCTCTCTCTCTCTCTCTCTCTCTCTCTCTCTCTCTCTCTCTTTGGGGAGGGGCGTGTGCATGTGCCCGTGCATGAGGACACATGACACATTTATATATTGTTGTTTTATATACAGCAAACTAATGTTTAATGTATCAGGGACTTTGATGCATATGATCTACGTCTCCGGCTTCCTGCTGTTGTTAGCAAATTCTATAAGGCCATAAATGAAAACGGAGGTGTAACTTATGTGCATTGCACTGCTGGACTTGGAAGAGCTCCTGCAGTTGCGGTATGCTTGTTAATGTTTTATTTAAAATTAATAATATGCTTTCCAACTTTTGATCAAACACCTTATGAGACTAATGAAGCTTACCATTCTCATAGACTCTCAACCCCCTATGTTCCCCCCTGTTGTTTACTATGCCCGTTACCAAGTTATTTAGAATTAATTTTTTCATGATATAGAATTAGTTATGCATATTATGCATGAAAGCATGCAATTTTGTGTGTGCACGTGCAGTGTGTATTTGTTCACTCATTTGCAGCTTTTTGTAAGCCGGAATTAATCATTTTGCTTATATTAGTCACTCTTTTGGAATTTTAAATGGACTTGTTTGAAACCTCAAGTTTTTTATTAGTAATATGACCAAGGAAAAAGGAGAAAGAATGGACACTTACAATTGAAAAGTTGTCAAATTGTAGTTCTCAATGTTTAATTATTTAAAAAAATAATAATTTAATTAGCCACATCAGACTTAATCTAAGCCATTCTAAGCATACTAATCCAAGAGTTCAAAAGTTGTGTAAAAAACTAGGGGCCATGGATCCTCCCTCATATATTATATTTTCAATGGTGCATAAGAACTTGCAAGTGGCTGCTTCCTTGTTGAAGTGCAAATATTTGTCCATGGCCCTTGCATATTTCAATCAATGAGATTGAGGCTGATTGTTGGTCATATTTGTAAATGTGTTACGTTTGGTTGCATTGCATCTGAGTAGTTCTGCTTCTCTTATAAGTTTTGACTACATCTTTGTGCTGGTCTGATGGCTTTTTTGGTGTACTTATTCATTAAAATATGAACATGAGAAAGCTTATTTTCTTGCCTTTACCATTTTATGATTTCCTACAGACAACAAATGGTTATACTTGAGAAGGTTTGGCTACATGCTTATGTACTCAGTCAAGCTATAGTAAATTTTGTAGAAAGTTATTAAAATGATACCATGCAAACAAAAAATATATGTATGCTTAAATATATCCGTGTCACAATTATTAAAATGATACACTTATGCAAACAAAACCATAAGAACTGTTCAGAGGGTTCTCATAACTCGTAACATCAAGTTTATATGTTCAAGCTTGCATTGACTTTCATCTCATATATGTCTTTATTTGTCCATGATATTCAGCCCACCATGTTGGTTATCTCTTATTAACAATGTTCTGAAATGTTGTTATGATGGCAGTTGGCTTACATGTTCTGGGTACAGGGATACAAACTTAGTGATGCTGTCGAATTACTGCTGGTAACTTTCTGTTTCATTGGTTTTTCTGATATGCATAATATATCAATACATCATATTCTTATCAGACTATGCTCTGCCTACTTGTAAAAGACCCTATGCATTTTATTTAGTGAAAATGGAAGTTTCAAGTTATTTATCCAAAAAAAGAAAAAAGAAAAAAAAAGTGTATATGGGTTTCATTATGGATTCATGAAACTATGACAGGAGGACCTTGTATGTCAGGTTTTAAAACCAATAATGAGTTTTATGAAGTTGTATGATATTGCCTTTCTATTTTCAAATCCCCTGTGCATACTTGTAAAAGCCCCTGTGCATATTATTTAGTGAAAGGGAAGTTTTAAGTTATTTATCCAAGAAAAGAGAGAGAAAAAAAGAAGAAGAAGAAGTTATAAGTTTAATTATGGATTCATGAAACTAAGACAGGAGGATGTTGCATGTCAGGTTTCAACACCAATAATGAATTCTATGCAGTTGTATGACATTGCACTTTTGTTTTTAAAGAATAAAGTTATGGAAAGCTTATGTCTGTGGTATGGCAGTTAGTTCGAGCAAATGAGAAAGTGGGCCGCAGTTTGTATTAATAAACTTGGATCTTTGCAATGTTTCAGAAGTATCTCACTCTAAATTTAATGCAGAGAAAACGTTCGTGCTTCCCAAAACTGGATGCTATAAAAAATGCAACTGCTGATATTGTGAGTTTCTTTTTCCTTTTCAATATTATTTCAAGTAAATCATTGTTTTTGCTTTACTCATGGCTGGTTGTCTCATGTCTAAATTCTGTCAGTTTTTGTAACCAAAAACACAATCTGTCAGTTTTCAACTGGAATGGCTCACATATGTTTGTTTAATAGAAAATTTTCAAGATGCAGGTTGTTTCTTGATATAGTTTATTGTATTGCTGCAAGAAATGGATGTGATTCTTAAAATTGCTACTACAATTTTCCTCATATGAGCATATTGATAAATACATAAAGTGCATAGCGGATTATCTCTTTTACAGTAAGTTCAGACCAATATTGACCAGAAACACATGTAATAGGTCATTTGTTACAAGGCATTAATTTACATTCCTTGACAAAATTTTCTTGCAAAAATAGCTAGGTGATAAGTGCATCCTGCAAGGACAGATGCAAATTGGGACAAGGGGGGTCATGGCTCCCCCAAATTTCAAAAACCCCTTGCTACTATCTAACGTGATTAAATTTTCAGCCTCCGAAATTATAGTTAGTCCACCCAAAAGTTTTGGTTTATTATATTATAGGATTTAACTTTTCACTTAAAGTTACCTTACAAGTGGCTTTTTAACTTTTAACTCTTTTGCTAATCTTATCATTTTAACTTTAATTTTAAACATGTACTTAACAGAGAAATTCTCTTATAAGCATGAAAAAAAATAGGTGCTTGGCAATCCAATGGCTCAAATCTCAATGCTTATGTATGCTCACTTTTTTTCATGCTTATTAGAGAATTTCTCTTACTTTACATACATGTGGCATTTTTATATAGGACTTTCAAGAAAGTTGGCGACAGTTTTTTCCATAATTATCATATTCCCTAGTCTTTTAGTGAGACAAGACAAATACGGATATCAAATATCATTATTATCTCTTATATCTCAAACTGTGTAGATCAAAAAGTGAGGGAAAATATATAAGTTGCAGATATTCTAAGAACAGAGGTCAAACAACACCTTCATATCAGATTTTTCAATTTATTCTTTAGTTATTTGTCGTACATAGTCATACAAAACATTATTTTTCTTCATGTTATAAAAAAAAAAATTTTAAATTATTGGTCTTGTTGCATTTTGCTTTGTTGTGTATAAAGAATATGTAAATTATAATTTATGATGTTCAATATTTTGCAAGTGAATTAAACATTTTCATCAGACAAGTTGTGTTCACTATTTCAATTTTCTGAATTTAGATTTTTGTTTTTTAGGGTTACCTTAAATAAACCTATAAAAAATGACCAAATGTGGTTTTATTCATTATGTTAACAAAGAAAAAAAATAGTTTAATGTATGTCCAAATTTAAATATAGATTACCTAATAAACAAAAGTTTTTTGCAAGGCATTTTAGCCCCCCTCCACCCCCCGACTAGGACCCTAGTATTTCCATCCCTAATTTTCTGTTGCTTTGCCAGCTGCTGCTGCTGCTGCTTCTTCTTGGCAGGATGCCATTGTTGGTTATGTTTTTATATATTATTGATGTTTGAATTCATGAGTAATAAAAACTGTGGCAGATTTTTTCCACTTCCATTTTGTTTTAAGTTCATACTGGTGGCAGTTCAACACCCTCACAGGTGGGGAGTTGTTGAAGCTTTTTCCTCACAGATACAAGTAACTAGGTTACTTAAAAAAAAATGTGTGGCATAATTAATAAGAGATAGTAAGGCCTCACAGAAATGGGGCAAAGAAAAATGCAACTTTTAAGTGTAGTATGGCTCTCAAATCTCAAACTTCAATTATCATTAGTAAAAATATATTTTATCATCCCCTCTGTTGAAGTGAACTATTTTTCCTTCCCAGAAGTGCTACATAATTTTTGGTTTGATTTTTTCCTCACTTTTTCTTCTCAATACTGCTCTATTGATTCCTGTTTCTCCATGATCATATGACCGATATTTAAACTTATGAGGCTGATCTTTAAATAACTTTTCTTATTCATCAAAAAAAGAAAGGGAAATCAGGAGGAAAGTAGAAAATGGTTTTAGATGCAAAGACTTAGATTTACAATTTTGACTTTAGCTGTTTATTTTAAATTTTCAATACCTGAGGTGGTTATCTAGAATGGACTGAACTAAAGGAAACTTATTTAACAGAGAGTAAAATTTACTTGGTCGAATATCTGTCTTCTTTTTGTTACATATAAAAGAAGTTATTACAAACTCATTTGTCACATATGTCCTCATTTGAAGCTTACAGGCATGACAAAAAAGCTTGTCACATTGACATGGGGAGATAATAATTGCTCTACAGTGGAAATCTCTGGACTTGATATTGGATGGGGTCAGGTAATGATCTTTTTATTTCAGCCCTTCAGTTTTGAGGCAGACTTCTATGCTTACTATATTGCTTCAAATTATGTTTTTGACATGTAACTTATGCTACCTGTAAATATGAAGTATGGACTGTTTCAATCAATCATGACCGACATGTGGGTATTGCTTTTTAGTTTCTCATTCTATATGTCTTTTCTCCTCTCTTTCACATCTTTAATATCTCTTATTGCTTTTCTGTTTATCTATAATTAAAAATTAAAAACCGAGAACCAAAAACAAACATGTTACCAAATTGACCCTCAGATATTATGATTAGGTGGTAATACATCGTACATGATTTCATGTCTGTTGTCTTTTTCAATGTATGCTTTCCTCTTGTGGTGCTTTTACAGAGAATACCCTTACAGCTTGATGAGGAACAAGGTTCATGGATTCTCAAGAGGGAATTGCCGGTAAGCATTTGTCTGAATCGACAGTATGCTTATGTTTGGCCTTTTCAGGTCAAACACGGCTTATTAGTCAAGTCCAAATATGTGTCATTCTATAGAGAGATAATTGCATCTACAAGTTAGCCATGCTGGCTTCCAAATGGATTGCATAACATTCAATCAGAGTGCTGCATTTTATTGATCATTTTCTTGAAATAAACTCATGCTTTACAGGAAGGACAATATGAGTATAAGTACATTATCGATGGTGAATGGATGTGCAATAAATACGAGCTTATCACCTCTCCCAACAAGGATGGCCATGTCAACAATTATGTTCAAGTAAGGTTCAGCTTTGACTTTCATGTTAAAGAAGGAAATATCTTTTATGAAAAAGAAAAAAAAAAAAAAAGAAGTTCAGTTGTCTATCTTGGGCAAGAAGAAAAAGGTAAGATCTTGAGATACTAATGTCCATCAGGGCTTTGTTTCCAGCCTTTAGAATTAGTTGAACTCTTTCATTGAGATATTGATGGCATGCAACACTGCAGAAAATTGATGTTTTTGGTAGATTTTGCGAAAGAAAATTTTCTTTGCACATAAATCTTAGTTTAGGAGAGGAAAATTGGAAAATAAAATCCTCTCGTTGCAAAGATAAGTTTCGGAGTTCGTTCCCCCGAGTACTGTATAGATTTATCTCTGCTCTGGGAACAGTCCGTATGCTGTGTTGAGCACCAGCTTGGCCAAGCTAGAGGGGAGGTTTATTTCTCATTTGCTTTGCTTTTCCTGCAGGTTTTTCAGGATGATCCTAATGTAGCTGCCATACAGGGGAGGTTGACTGGTGATGATCCTCATCTCACATCAGAGGAACGACTGAAAATAAGACAGTTTCTTGAAGCTTGTCCTGATGATGAATGAACTCCGAATGGCAATGCAAGTCGTCTGCATGTAAAGTAGTAACTGTACGAGCTCCCCTTTCATAACATGTATCAATAAATATCAATAAATGTCAATTCTAGTCTGATTAACAGTTGAATAATAATAAATTCTAATTTCACCATAAATGAAACTTTCTGAGGCATGCCCCGGAGCAGTTTGATGTTAGACATCGCACCTATTTGTACCACAATTGACAGGAAAAATAAAAATTATTTGTACCGCATTTTGGTAATATATTATTGGCCACATCTTTAATAGAGATCGAGCCTACTTGCATAGGTGGCTCTCACCTTCATTAGAGATATTGTTATACCAAAATATGACATTTTTGGTTGAAGAGGTCTAAAACACTGACATTTTTGGGTGAAGAGGTCTAAAACACTGACATTGTAGATTTGCAAAAGACCATTAGGAATGAAGGCTGAAAAGCAAAGTAAAAAAAGATTTGCTCGTAAAGAAAAAGAAGGTTGAAGCTGGATAAAGGCGTCAACTCGAACGCCAGGATCTCTTTTAGTATCACATGCTTTTGAATGTGAATTTTTGCGAGAGGAATGGGTGGTGTGTGGAGACCAACTGTTTCTTTCAATTATTTGTTATTATTATTGTATATTGGTCTTTGGAATTAAGGAATTGCAATTTGACGTACCAAAAGCTGGTAAAAAATTTGAAGATCCACACGTGCTTTCATGTTAGTTAATATAAGTTGTCCTTAAGTCATGCTATATGTGAGAGGTTGTGTTGAGAGGATTCAATATTGGAAATGCAAAGTTTTGTCTTATAATATATAATGTCTTAAGCTTTTTCACTTATTGTTTATTGGTTTTGATTTTATACTCTTAACTTTTACACAGAAGAAGTATAATTGGCCAGCATAGTGTGAAGAAGCCTTTCTTTCTTTCTTTCAATCCCTTAAGCAATACTTCAATGACCAACAATTACAATAAGCGTTGGAACTTCCAAACTCAAATGCTCGTTTATATGGGCGTTCAAACACTCGTTTATAAACTGAATTAAATTGATTTAATTATCATTTGGTAGGTTTAGTGAGTCTAACCAACTGAGCTGCCCGTCCCTATAGTCATTTAAAAGTGTGGAATGAATTTCCTAAAAAAAAAAAAGGTGTGGAATGAGTGTATGAATCAGCTAGTGTAAATCTATATATGAAGAAACGTTAATGAAATGATTAATCAAACTTTACTGCCTTAATAACATTAAGGGTAGTTTAGGAAACTGCAGGACGACTATGGTAGTACATATTTGGAGGAGTATTTACACTTACACCCCTTGAGGTTTATTGTCTTTTCACATATACTCTCTGAGGTTTCAAAAATTACATATATATTCTCTGAGATTTCAAAACTGTTACACATAATCCCTAAAGTGAGATAAAAAATAATAAAAAAGTATGCAAAAAAGCATGTTAAGGGGGTGTAATGGCCTAATAAGATTACTCAAGATGTAAAATCCAACCTCAATACAAATATCTTCTTATTTGTTTATTTATTGTTTTCTCCTGCAGGGGTGGTTATGTGTAACAGTTTTAAAACCTTAGGGAGTGTGTATAATTTTTAAAACCTTAAATGATATATGTGAAAAGACAATAAATCTCAAGGGGTATAAATATAAATAACTCATATTTGAGGGCAAATATCACCTCCAAAATATCATTTATACAATATTTTAAAATACTAAATAGTTTAATCCATGTGTAGTACATGTAGCAAAGCTAACAAGTACAAATGTTGTTTGATCATTTGTAATCGAACCAAGTACAAAAACAAAATCAAAGGTTGTCTGAAGTACATTCTCTCATTCCCATGTGAACAGTGAACATTATTATCAATCCTTCTCAAACAAATTAATAACAACCGACCCACAGCTGAGTTGTTAGCCAAACACAGAAAACAAAAAAAATATAAACTCTCGCCATCCAACCCACTTATCAATCATAGTCGGCCCACTACCTGACAGCCTAACAAAACTGTATGCAAAATGTGACGTCAGCTTCAATAAGAAAGTGATGCTAATTAAAGCCTGCTTTAAATACCCCTCTCTCATTTACTCACTACACCCCTACACTAAATAATTCTATTATTTTAATTCTAATTTGGTCATTTATACAAATATTTCTATATGCCATACACATTCGTATCATATTCAAAATACTTACTGTATACTTGTATACATATCATTATTTTAAATATGAACAATGATTGTCAATGATATTTTGTCTAGTGAATTATATCAAGTTTTCTTTTGTTAAAAATATGTCATAAATTCAAAATTCATAGTCGGTGATTAATTAATTTCTAAGAATAAATAAATAATGACCAAATCAGTGTCCATTCGTATTTAAATAAATAAAAGATTATCATAATTTATTTATTTTGTAAAGATAACATATTATTTTTTAAATAGCGTATAATACCACCTTACATCTAATCAACTTCTACAGCATATAAAATAAAAAAGCAAGGAAAACGCGTTTTGGCTTTCAACGCTTTTGATAAGGTCAAAACGTGAAGTCGTGAACTTATTTGTCGTTTTCACACTCGGCTGACCCACTCAGAAGTCACACATATACTGATATACACACCCTACCGAACAAAAAAAGTATTTTTTTTTTAATCAAGGCCAAAAGCATAAATAGGATGATAGGTGGGCCCACACGCAGAATGCGCGATAAACTGCTTCGCTTTTTAATCAGTTGAGAAATTGGCACGACACTAGGCTTACGTTTAGACTGTTCGACAGTTTCAATTTGACACATAAAAATAAGAGCATAAGTATTTTAAGTATATTATATATTTTAATTTAGTATTTTAAGTTTAAAAAATTGTATGTCAGTACTTCAACTTTCATTTCGTGACAAATACATACATTTGTTAGATTTTCAGTCTAAAAGATCGTTAACTGCCTACATGGACAGGACTTTAAAAAATATCACATAAACAACAAAAATAATAAAAAAATTCAATAAACTTTTAAAAATGAAATAATTATAAAAACAAAACAAAAAAAATTAAAAAAACCAATAATTCAATTAAAAACAAACAAACAAACAAAAAATAAATACAAAACCATCAAAAAAATCAATCAAAATCATCAACAAAAATCAACCCAAAAAATCCATAACCCATTCTTCTTCTTCTTCCCCACCCAACAACCCCTTCTCATTCCCCACCCAATAGCTACCCCCCAAAACCTGAGCAACCCTCCTCCCTCCCAGCCACACACTCCGTCGCCGAACCACAACCCAAAACCACCACCCGAGATCCACACAAATCAACCCTCATCCCTCCATTGTGCTTCTGCAACTCAAAACCACAACCCGAGACCCACCAGTCACCACCCAAGACCCACCCCAACCCACAACCACTAAGACCACCCGAGACCCACCCCCAACCCTCCTCTCTCCCAACCACACAAATCAACCCACCACTTGAAACCCAAAAACTCGAGCAACCCTCCCTCTTCACAAACCCCGCTGCTGAACTACAACTCAAACCACCCTAACCCACAACCACCACCTGAGACCCACGCCAACCTTTCTTCCTCTCAGCCACACAAATCAACCCACCACCCGAAACCCCAAAACTCGAGCAACCCTCCTCCCTCCCAGACCCCGCTACTGAACCACAACCCAAACCACCACAACCACCCGAGACCCACGCCAACCCTCCTTCCTCTCAGCCACATAAATCAATCCACTACTCGAAACCCCAAAACTCGAGCAACCCTCCTCCTTTCCAGACCCCACTGCTGAACCACAACCCACAACCACCACTCGAGACCTACGCCAACCCTCCTTCCTCCCAGCCACACAAATCAACCCACCACCCGAAACCCTAAAACCTGAGCAACCTTCCTCCTCTTAGACCCCGCTGCCGAACCACAACCCACAACCACCACCCGAGAAAGAGAGGAAGCGAGAAGAGAGATTCGCCGGAGGTGCCGTCGACCCCTGGGTCTACTTTCGGGCGATTTTCCGGGCAAGTGCAGGTAGAGGGAGGAAGAAGATGAGGTGGTCTCGCAGGAGAAAGAGAGAGGGAGAGAAGAGAGAAGAGAGAATCGAGGGGGCGGTTGAGAAAGGGAGAGAAGAGATAATAATTTTTTTTATTATTTAATTATTATGGTTTTTAATTTTTTTTATAATTATTTATTTTATTTTTAAAAGTTTATTATTTTATTATTATTATTATTATTATTATTATTTTTGTCTATGTGGCATTTTTTAAAGCCACGTCAGTGTGCTACGTAGGCGGTTAACGACATTTCAGACGGAAAATCTAACGGAGGCATGTGGTTTTCACGAAATGAAAGTTGAGGTATTGACGTGCAACTTTTTGAACTTAAGAAACTAAGTTGAAATATAAGGTATATTTGAGATACTTATGTGTAATTTGCTCTAAAAATAAAGTGCCGAGCTTTTGACATTTAAATTGTTCGATAGTTTTAATCGGACGACAATTTTTATCCTAAAATTGCATAAATAGGTACTTATATAAATGCATTTTATCTCTTTGTTGCATATACATATGAAAATAAATACACCAACACAAAACATACAAAAGTACAAATCAATAAATCATTTAGAATCACGTTCACTTTAATTTTGTCTATACTCATTAGTTACAATGTAAGGGGGGTGTCCCCAACTCAGATTTTAAAGGAGTTTAATGGATTTTAAAATCTATAGAATCTATCAAAATTCAAGGGAATTGAGTGGAATTCTTATGGAATTTGTTATGTGTAAAAAATACATTCAAATCCAACCAAATCCATCCAAATCTATTAAAATCCTTCACTTAATGAAATTCACGACTTTTTGAGGACACTTGGATTTCATTGGAATCCATTAAAATCTGAGTTGGGGACACCTAAAGTTTATTGGAATTCATTAAAATCTAAATTGGGGACACCTAGATTTCACTTGACTTTTAAAATCCAATGAAATCTAAGTTGGAGACACCCCCTAAAACTATTCCCTAGTTGAATCACCAAGAGCTCGGTAAGGAGCCGATTGCTAGTCTAATATTTAAACAAAAATAGGTAGCCATTTTTAATACTAAATACCTTAATGAATTATTTTAGTGATAATTCATTAAGACAAGCTTCGAAGTGAATAATCATTTGCAATAAAAAAAATAAAAGTGGATAATGATTTAGTGATAAAAAAAAATTAAAAAATTAAAAAAAAAAAAATATTTTGAAAAATAGAAAATGCAAACACTTGGTAAGTCGCACTCGCACATAGGATAGTTACACTTGCATTCATTTCACGTTGACGAGAAAGAAAGCAAAAGAAGAACTACGCTCTGCGAATCATCGCTCTCTCTCTATCTCTATCTCTATCGCAATGCCACCACCCCACTATAACCTGCACTTTCTCTCTTAACATTTTTCGAGGCAATTTTCCGTCGGAAAATAGCCAGCGAGAGAAAAAGAAAACAAATCCTTGCAATCAATGGGCCGGGACTCGTCGCCTCCTCCAGCTAGCCTCGACGACAATGCCGGCGCCGGCGGCAACAACAACGATCTAAGCTTCCACTCGATTCGCGATCGTTTCCCCTTCAAGCGGAACCCTAACCCCGGCCACTACTACAAAGACCGAGCCCGGGCGGCGTTGGCGGATCGCAGCCAGTTCCTGCGGCCCAGATCGCACCACAACCCCGCCTCCCGCTTCTATCGCAAGGGCTTTCTCTGGCTTCTTTTTCCCTTCAAAGGAAAGTCGGCCTTCTATTTGGTCCTCATCTTCGCCGTCTTCGTGTTCGCCACGGCCTCGATGGTGTTGCAGAGCTCCATGACCTTGGTCTTTCGGGGGCCGGCAGGAGGAGGAAGTGACAGAGGGCGGTTGCTCAGGGAAGGCTTGAAGTTCGGGAGCACGCTGAGGTTCGTTCCTCGCCGGAGGGTCTCGTGGAGGTTCGTGGAGGCTGATGGGCTTGATCGGGCTCGTTTGGAGCCCAGGATTGGTGTCCGCCCGCCAAGGCTCGCTCTTGTGAGTAGTGTTATTGTCTTGCTGCTTTTGCTTCATTTTCGATTGCCTTTTGTGAAATTGGGAATGCATTTCGTAATACAAATTGGTCAATTGTGTCATCTAAGTGTGATTTAAGTCCGTTAATCATTTTCTTCTTTTGGAAAGAAACTCTGTTGATCATTTGGTTAAGCACTTTTTCACAATAAGAGCGAATTGGGAGCTGGTAAATGGAGTTTACATGGATGTTTGGTTTCTGGGAAAACAGAAGGGAAATAAATGGGCTAGAATATAATTATTTGTAGTAACTTTTCTTATGAATGTTCAATGGTTTAATAATCACCTATTTCTCCTCAGTTAAGAATTAAGACTTGAAGATTATCAAGTTTAGGTGCATTGTTTTGAGTGGAGGTTTTACAGGTTCTAAAGTCCTAGATAATGAAATATTGAAGATACTGAATTTTGATTTCTTTTGGTTTTTCTGACTTCTTTGAGGGTTACAAGTGAATTGGCACTGGTTGGGTATAAATTGAGAAACTTGGGGGAAGCAGCTGTGTTGGGGCTTATGGGAATATGTGGAAAGATTCAAACAAGTAAAAATGGTTCAAAGAGGATAGCTAGTCTTAATTAAGGCTTAAGAGGAAGAAAAATCTTTGTGATAGGGCAAGGAAGGTTGGACTTGAACATTTGAGGAACTGCAATGAGAGGTTCGTAGACTTTTTGTGCTTTGATTCGGATCAGAATAATCTTGCTAAACTGATCAGTTGATTTTTTATTTAAAGTTTTATATATAGGAGAGCTTGTAATTTGCTATATTAAGCCATTGATGTTACAAAGATGTAATTGGTGTTCTAGTCAAAGTATTCACTTAAAAGAAAAAGGATAACTTCATGGAAGACTGTTTTTGATTTGCTATATAAAGTCATTGCTGCCATAAATATCCAAAAAAGTGAAAGAAATAAGAAGCTCTAGTTGAAGTAGAGTTTCTATTGTCACCTAGCAGTAAGATATATGTATTTTATAATTTGTATGGAATGCTTTCTTTATGGAAAGAGGAGAAATTAATTCATGAGGTAGGAATAGGTAGGGGTAGGTTACAATGGGAAAAACAATTTTGTTGCAAAGGTGCGGAAATCATCGGAGTTATCAGAGAAAAATGAAAAAGGAAAGTACTTTAGACCAGAGAGTGATGTTATCAGATTGGACTTTATAACGAAAGAAAAAGACTGGACTTTAATTATGCATACGGAAAACAAAAAGAATAACAGTGGTAAATGAGTAATATTTTTTAGAGAAGTTTGTTGCCACGTGTATTTCTTGAATCTTTAAGAAGGGAGGGTACACAACATGTTGATGAGGCATACACTCTTGCTTTCATTGTGTTTTTGGAGATGAATTTAATCACAAGGGTGGGTTTGGATATTGTATGCTCAAATGGCTGATGTGGTGCAATCAGAAAGCTTGACTTTCTATGTGGATTATGATTTCTCCTTCACTTTCTTAGTTGATTGAGAAGCCTGTTGTAAGGAAAAGTTTTTTCATCTCTTTGCATTAAGTGGGAAGCTTTATGTTTTTGGATTGAGAAAATAATTATATGTTTAGTTTACAAGATGATTTACTTAAAACTTTTGGAACAGGTGGCTAAAAATCATTTATTCCTGATAGATGCTACATGTTTCATGTGCAAGATGACCGTTGCATAAATTATCAGTTTTTTTCCATTGTGCAGTACCTGTAAATGATTGGATTTTATATTTAATTTCGGCATTTATTGGGTATGACTGGAGTCTTTAGTGAGGTATTCTATGCTTGGTCAGTTTCAAAAGTTACATCCGCAGCCTCCAGGTTTTTTTGGAAGCTTTTCCTTCTCTTTTGAAGGAAATAACATGAAGATTTTACAAGGAAAAACCATTTGTCTTGACATGAAGTAGTCCTCAGATGCATTTTGTTTGGCTGTATGATTTATTTGACTGTATATATACATTTCTGGTAAACCCGGGTTTAGATAAATTGGTCACTCGAATTCTGAAACCAAACTCAATCCTCATACTCTATTTCCTTTTTAAGAGTGGAAGTTATTTCAAATAATCAAACTTGCCTAAAAAAGCTTGATCTTTGTGCTTGTAATGCTCTCTCAAATGCCAATATTCTTTGTTTGAGACACTTCTGGTTCTCTCTTTCATTGTATATGTGTTAGCTTAGAGTAGCTTGCATTATATGCATATTAACTAAATACATTGATGTTAGAAGTACATTATAGCAGCCTTTCATGTTATGGCGGTTTAGGTGCCTCAATATCACTGGTTCCATACTCTGCCACAAAAGAGAATATTATTTTAATATGTTTTGTGCATTGAATTGTTTTTCACATTGGTTGTGCTTATTTTTGTTGCATGTCAGATCTTGGGAAACATGAAGAAAGATCCACATTCATTGATGTTGATTACTGTGATGAAGAATATCAAGAACCTGGGTTATGGACTTAAGGTGAATTCTTACATACCCTTTTTTTTTTCCTTCTTCTGATGAGAACCATGATAATTTATAATCCACACAAGGAACAACCTGTCCACTGAGAATACATAAAAACCTCTAGCATTCATCTGCTAGAAGCATTCATACAATATCGACAGTATATCATGTTAACGTTGCAAAAAATCTAAAGTAAACAATATCTTAAGGAACAGCTGCCTGCCGATCTGCATGAATAAAAAAGAAAGGTATATCTTGAAATTCAGAGGAAAAGGATGTCCACAACAATGCCTGAAAGAAAACAAGTTGTTCATGGTTGCTAATTTGTTGTGGGTGATTCTGGAGTCATGTGTTTCTTTGCTCATTGAGATGCATTGTACTATTGGAGGGGGAAGGAAGCAAAAGTCTTGTGGACTTGTAGTTTGATGGTATGTTGTGGGTGGATTAAAATAAGAGGATTCTTCACAATTATTGGGGGAGGAAGTGGCTGGTATTCTTTATCTTATCATTGGTAGCAGCATATGATGTCCCTTTTTATATTGGAAAAAAGAAAGTGACAGTGCAGATTTCTGTACAGTTCTGTTATTAAAATAAGTCATTCACAAATATAAATGTGTTATCAACTGCTACTTATGCATTCTCACAATGCCTATATGACAGATTTTTTCATTAGTGGATGGTAAAGCAAGCAAAATGTGGGAGCAACTTGGCGGCCAGATTTTAATTTTAGCTGTGGAGCACTACAGCCTTATTGATTGGTCAAGGTATTTGCCTCTTATGTTGTAATGGCTTTACCCTAATTTGTATTTGGGTTTTCTAATTGTGTTGGAAGTGTATAAATTTTGTTGACTAGGGCAGTTTTTCTATTGTTGATCAGTAAGTGACTTTAAAATAGTGAGATCTTTGACACTTTGTCTTCTACAGTTTTGAAGGTATTATTGTTGACTCTGTGGAAGCAAAAGAATCCATTTCAAGGTGGGCTTGTTTGACCCTTTTGTAGCTCGTTGAATTCTATTTTTTGATAATTATGTTTAAGTGTTTGTAATGCTTTTAAACAGAATATGAAGTAAAAGTAAATTCCGTACTGTATTAAATCATGTTGCTCTTTTTTGGGTAGCCAAAATGAATACTTGGTATGGGCTTGCCTGTTTTCTCAAGCAATATTGCTAGATGTTGTATTGCCATGAGTACAATGATGATTTTGCGAATGGATTCATGGCAGCCAACAAGTATAATTCCAGAAAGAGGAGTGAGTCACTATGACTGATTGTAGCATTGGTAGTAACATATGCTGCATTGTTGGGGAGGTTTTTCCACCTCCATTCTCTTTTTATATCCTTCTTTTATCTTATATCAGCTTTCTACACCAGTTAAAACTTAAGTATATTAAAACTTGCACATAAGGAAATGCATTTATGAAGTTGCTTCAGTTGGACATGCTGTGATTAGTGAGTTTTAGATTCATGCAGCCTTATGCAGGAGCCTTTTTGTTCAGTACCACTGATATGGATAATTCAAGAAGATACACTTGCTAATCGTCTTCCAGTGTATGAGGAAATGGGCTGGAAGCATCTTGTTTCTCATTGGGGAAGTGCTTTTAGCAGAGCTAATGTTGTCGTGTTTCCAGATTTCACTCTGCCGGTAGATCTCCCATTTTTTTTTTTTTTTCTAATGTTTTGGTTGCACCTTATTCTAGTTATTCTTGCAAAATGATCAATCTTTTGTTTTCCAAATTTTCTTAATTTTCCCCTCCATCCTGTATCAGATGTTATATAGTGTTCTTGATACTGGAAACTTCCTTGTCATTCCTGGATCACCAGTAGATTTCTGGGCTGCAGAAAGGTACAGTAAAACCCACAACAAGAATCATTTGAGGAAGAACAATGGATTCGAGGAAGATGATATGTTGGTTGTAGTTGTTGGAAGTTCTTTTTTCTACAATGAGCTTTCATGGGGCTATGCTGTGGCGATGCATGCTATAGGACCACTGCTTACAAAATATGCAAGGAGGAATGATGAAGGACAGTCATTTAAATTTGTTTTCTTATGTGGTAATTCTTCTGATGGATATGATGATGCTTTCCAGGTAGTTAGTCTTAATCGATTCCCATTAGAATCACTGTTGTCTTAATCGTTATTACATTTTGCGCGTCTTGCATTTGATCTAAATGCATTCAAGTGCCTCTGTTTTCCTTGCAAAAGAATTTTCTTGGCTATAGGTGACTGAAAAAAGTATTTTGCAATATGAATTTGATTGCTGACAGCATGACAAGGTGACTGAAAATGAAATACTTTTGTATATTTTATTTTGATAATCTGGTCAATCTTCTGAGGTGTTTTACACTTTTACTCACCCACTGGCATTAGTTAGGACTAAGTATGAACTGCATTTTGATCCCTTTATCTCTTGTGTAGGAAGTTGCTTCACGTCTAGGACTTCTTCGTGGTTCTGTAAGGCATTATGGCTTGAATGGTGATGTGAACAGTGTGTTATTGATGGCTGACATTGTTCTCTATGGTTCTTCACAAGATGTACAGGGTTTTCCTCCATTACTTATCCGCACCATGACCTTTGGGATCCCGGTTATTGCACCTGATTTTCCTGTCTTGAAGAAATATGTGAGTTCAAAATTCTTCTTGTCTCGATAGTTAATTGCTATGCTAGGCATGGGATCTGTTTCATTGTCTTTTACATTTGTGAAATTACAGGTAGTTGATGGTGTTCACATGATATTTTTTCCAAAAGATAATCCTGATGCTTTAATGAGGGCTTTCTCACTTATGATTTCAAACGGGAAACTTTCTAAATTTGCTCGAACGGTTGCTTCCTCTGGGAAACTTCATGCTACGAACCTGCTGGCATCAGAATGCATAACTGGTTATGCAAGGCTTCTGGAGAATGCACTCAATTTTCCATCAGATGCTCTGCTGCCAGGTCCAATCTCCCAGCTTCAACTGGGTACATGGGAATGGAATCTGTTTGGGAATGAAATAGATTATGGAACAGAGGATATGCTAAACATTGATGATAAGCAGACATCCTTGAAATCCTCTAGTATAGTTAATGTCCTTGAAGAAGAGTTTTCCGGGGTTGCTTACTCAACAAACATCTCTAAGAATGAAACTATGGATTTGGTGCACAATATTCCAACTCAACTAGATTGGGATGTCGTGAGGGAAATTGAAAGCTCTGAAGAATATGAGAGGCTAGAAATGGAGGAGGTATGGTATTTCCTGAAATAAAAGAATTTGTGTGAGTCTAAATCAATCCCACCTCGTCTTCCCCTCCCTTTATGTGTTAATGTAATCCTTTTCAAGGACAGCTGAAACAGGGAAATTTTTTTCCTTACTTGTAGCAAGAAGAAAGAATGGAGAGAGACCCTGGTGTATGGGATGACATATATCGTAATGCCCGTAAAGCTGAAAAGCTTGGGTTTGAAGCAAATGAGAGGGATGAGGGAGAACTTGAGAGGACGGGCCAGCCAGTATGCATTTATGAGATATACAGTGGATCTGGGACCTGGCCATTCTTGCACCATGGTTCTCTGTACCGTGGGTTAAGTCTTGTGAGTCCCCCCCCCCCCTTTTTTTTATTTTTCCTTTTTTCTGTATCTATATTCTTTATTAGATTCTCCCTTTGACATTCATTGTTTCTAGTATTCTCTTAGTTACATCTCTGCAAGTTTCATCATCTTTTCTTTGACTTGGATAACTGTGCATTTTTTTTTTGCTGAAAACTACAATGAAAGCCTCTTCTTTTTTTATTTATTTTTAATAAGATTTACATTGAAAGCATTTAAACATGCATTCACCGAACGCTTTCATTAGGTTCATAGCTATTTCTTTTTAGCTTTAAATACAAAATACTCTAGTTCTTATTGTTTTTATATACCTGCTAATGATAATTGAATTCCTTATTTTCTTATAGAGAATTCTCTCTTGAACTCTGAAATGATAATTATACATCTGTATACTCATGCCTTATTTTTTGAACTTATCCTACAATGTATGTGGTAGTCTACAAGAGCACAGCGGTCAACATCAGATGATGTGGATGCTGTTGACCAGCTTCCCATATTGAATGACACTTACTATCGCAATATTCTCTGTGAGATTGGAGGAATGTTTGCTATTGCAAACAAGGTGGATGGCATTCATAAGAGACCTTGGATTGGGTTTCAATCTTGGCGTGCTGCTGGTAGGAAGGTATTTCTTATTGTTGGTGGGAATTTTTCTTTAAGAATATTTGTTCAGTCTCATTGGGCCCCATCCCGCAATGTGGTCCGATGATCCAAATTGTCTTCTTTTGTATTTTCATTGAAGGATCATCCATGCAAAAACTCAATTAAGTCTAAAACCTTTTATTAATCTAGTTGTTGTCAAATAATATACACAGTTTTTGATAAACATATCAATGATCACAATGATAATTAAAGGACTAAACAATTTCCAATTTGACTGATTTTTTGCATGGATGATCTTGAATGGGAACCTAAAAATACAAACGTTTGGATCATGGGAAAACATTGTAGGGTGGGCCCCAACAATCTTGTCCTTTCCTTAAACTGAGTACATCCATATAACTGGACTCTATGTACACATAAACTCGCAATATTATATATATAGGATTAGGATTAGGATCCTGGGACACAAACTTTTACAAATATTTTTACAAAGTTTTTGTGCTCTTAGATCTAGTTAGATCCATGGTCTAAAAAAAGCTGAGGTGACTTTGTTCTACTAAATGATTGGCATGAAAATAAAAATAAACTTCAATTGATCATGTAATGAACTTTTTTCTTTGGACTGAAACATGTAATGCACTAAGGAGATAGCTATACAGAAATAAAGAAAAATTTTAGGCTACGAGTATTGAACCTGTTATGTCCCGATTGATGTATGTATGCATGCCATCATAAACCTGTCCGCACTCTTCTTTAGTTTGCCATTATATCCATCATTGTTTTTCTAATGTATCATTGTTCTTTAGTTTGCCATCATAAACCTGTATGCACCGTTCTTCAGTTTGCCATCATGTCCATCTTTGTTTTCCCAAATCAGGTTTCTTTGTCCAAGAGAGCTGAAAAAGTTTTGGAAAAAACAATACAAGACAACACAAAAGGAGATGTGATATACTTTTGGGCACACTTGAACACGAATGGTGGAGTGACAGGAAGCAAAGATGCACTCACATTTTGGTCTGCATGTGACATCTTGAATGAGGGCCATTGCAGGTATGCTGTTTGATATATTAGTCGTACTACTTCTGTTTGCATACATAACTTGGGTGGAGTTATATCTGTCACTGTTGTCAAGGTTTGTGAATTAAATATATGATGCCTTGCTGTAAGGAGATACTCTTTTGAACAATGGATGTTGTGGCTGGTATTTTGAGAATGAGGTTCCTTGTCCTGCCTCTTCCTTGTCATCCAATGCCAACAGTGCACTTCGAACCAAATCCTTTGAAGAATGGCTTCCAGTTACATTATTGTTATGCATCCAATAAATTTTTGGATTGCTAGACCAGTAAACCACCCAATTAGCTTTGATGCTGGCTTTAGAAAATCATGTATGACATTTTTTGCTGAACTGCTCTTTAATATTACCAATCTGAAAAACAATGGTATACATATTCAAATACAGGTTTTTTTTTTTTTTTTGTGTGGGTAGATACACACAACACAGTTAAATTACTTTTTTTTACTTAATCAACAAAAAAGATGGGGCATAGTCAATTTCATGTGGGTTTGCAAAACGTACATACATATAGACATGCACACAGATTTTGTGGGTGTTTTAGGTTTCATATTTCCAAAATTCAATTGTGATTGGATTTGCCTTGGTCTTATAGTCATGAGTTTAAATTTAATTAATTCATGAAGATAGATGTTCTTCAAACATGACTTTCATCCCTCCAAAATGCATGCAGAAATGTTTTTGAAGATGCATTCCGCTCGATGTACGGTTTGCCATCTAATACAGAAGCTCTTCCTCCCATGCCAGAAGATGGTGGTCACTGGTCTGCCTTGCATAGCTGGGTGATGCCAACTCGTTCCTTCCTTGAGTTCGTAATGTTTTCTCGGTAATTTACAGAGAATCAGAAATCCACTTAACAGCAAATTCTGTTTTGTTCAGACAAAAAGAACTTGCAGATGGTTATTGGTGAGGTTATATCTGAAATTTTGTATTTGAACTGCAGTATGTTTGTTGATTCTCTTGATGCACTGCACACCAACTCCAGCCACAAAAGTATGTGCTTGTTGGGTTCTTCCGACCTTGAGGTATGTTATGCAGGTCTTTAGTTGTGTTTTTGTGGTCCCAATGGGAGTTTAACATTCCTCACTTACTGTTTAATAATCAACAGAGAAAGCATTGTTACTGTCGGGTACTAGAATTCCTTGTCAATGTCTGGGCTTACCATAGTGCACGGAAGATGGTTTACATAGATCCGGTCTCTGGTTCAGTGGAGGAGCAGCACCCAACAGAGCAACGCCAAGGATTCATGTGGGCAAAATATTTTGATAGTACATTACTAAAGAGTATGGATGAAGATTTAGCAGAATCTGCAGATGATGGTGACCATCCAAGGGAGATGTGGTTGTGGCCATTAACTGGGGAAGTGCATTGGCAAGGAATTTATGAGAGGGAAAGGGAAGAGAGATATAGGCTAAAGATGGACAAGAAAAGGAAAACAAAAGAAAAATTATTGGAAAGAATGAAGTATGGATACAAGCAGAAGTCACTTGGGGGATAGAAAGCTTATAACTTGTAACTGAAATGGTCAAATTCTAATTCCAGCACACTCAAAGTATAATACTGCTACTGAACTGTTATTTCTCAAGATGAGAGTGGGAAAAGACTCTCAAGGTTTGAGGATTGGCTTAATTCTTTCTAACAGCAACAACATATGGTTCGCAAGAATGGATTTTGTAGGTATTTTTCTGACTGAATATATATATATATATATATACTCAGTGAAGCCGAGGGAAGACAAGGTAGCTTTCCACAATTGCAGCTCACTAGCATACGAGGCAGGCGGTTAACTTCGCATTTTAGGTGGCACAGAGGATACCAAGCTTTTGAATAGTACCGACATTCATTGACATTCTTTTTCACAATTAGAAACATGTGTATTCTTTTTGGCAATGTCATAGGCAATTTTGATTAAAATAAAGCAGTTGTTTTGATTTTTAAATCACTGAGCTTACGAGCAATTTCAATGCTCATTTTTCAGTTAGAAATTTGATTGTTCATTCGGACAGTGCCCTGTATATTATGTATCCCGGGTAAGGTCCTAATGACTACGGCGAGTTTAGATTGCTAGAGGCATGCAGGCCATGTTTAATGGAATGGAAATTCTACTAATGCTGAACCCTCCTTTTTTTCATTTTCGGTTTCATGCTGAACTCTTTGTTATCTTGTAATTTCCTTTTTCCTTTTTGGGATTCTCGACTGTTGCCTGCTTTGGGTATTAGATTGGGGCAGCTTTTACATTGTCAGATGGCTGAGTTTGAAGCTGTGTTACCTGAGGAACCCAATTCTAACTGGATGTGCCTGTCTGTGTCTTGGACAAGAGGTTTAGGGGTTTAGCTATTTGTTAATATGAATTCTCATGTAGCTGCTGTTTTCTCACAATAGAATGTTGTGGTATAGCTGGGAGTCCTGGGAGAGCTCTGTCACTACCACCACTGTATTGTATTTCTGATGGTTCATGCACCTAAAATTTGATTAGTATATTTATTTTCTCTCTTTTTTTATAGAAGAAACCAAATTCCAATCTTTCCCTTTGGTGAACTTATCAAAAATTTAAAACAAAACTAAAAGCGAAGGAGCAGCTATGGTCGGCTACTGACAATGGCTTCATCTCTGGAAACTAGGGATCACGGGTCAATGCTCCCACTTATGGCTCTGTCTTCTTTAACAATGAAATAATGAAGAATTTTATTTTTCTGATTGCTGCATTCAAAGGGTAAAATCGGAATTTTAGATTTTCTGTAAGCTTTACATATAAATATCAATTTTAAAAGTAAACGATTTTAAGTTCATTTTACCCTTAATGTTAAATCAACTCAAGCTTAAAGAGGTGCCATAAACAGCCATAAACATTTCAAGCATTATTTAGATTTATAATTTAAAAGAGAGGCATAGGTGAGTGTCTTGAGTAAAATTTTTGGAAGCATATAAAATTACCCATTTATCCTTGTAGAATAGTAGTCCGGTCCGACCCGAAATGATAATTATTTTTATTCGGCCCGACCCGAAATGATATTGTTATGATATTAGGAGTTACCTGCCTCCCGCCCTCCCCGCCCTAAGTCCTAACAAGCTGACCAATTGGAATGTTTCCACTCATTTATATTTAAATATATTTTTTTAGCTTCTTTTGTATATTAATTACACTACGGCCCCTGCCTACCACCGAAGCCGTGACTCTCTCAGTCTCACTCTGTACTAGAACTAGTAGTAGGGTTTTTAAAACCTCTCCAAAACCTAATCTCTCTCTCTCTTCTCTCTGTTCTGGTAATTCTCTCACTCCTCGCTTCGTTTTCTTTCCCCTGATTATATACTTAGCTCTGACTTTCATTTCCAGGTTTTTTCCTTTTTTCTACTTTTTTATTTTAATTCTGTAATTTATTTGTTTGAGTGTATACATAATTAGTGGCAGCTGTAAATTCTTCAGTTCTCTGAAATCCATTTTTTGATTGTTGGGTTTTCTTAGTATAGCTATTTTGTTATGTGGGTTGCTCATAGCTTTGGTTGCTGTCGCTGTCGTTTGGTCGTTTTCCTGTTTGAAATTCGACACTTGCACACACACATTGTTATGTACATGTATATGTTTTTCATACTCGATTTCCTCAGTTAATTACCAAAATCTGGCCCATTTAACTTATTTCTAGTCATTATATAATAATCATTCGGTACTTTTTTTCTTAATTGTTCCTTTTGTTTTTTGTTTTTTGTTTAGGGGTTGTGGGGGTTCTTTTTGGTGACTGTATGTTTTGCTAAATTTGTCAGAAAATGTGGAAAAATGAAATAAATTTGTATTTTCAATTTTCAAATTTTGAACCCCAGAAATTGTAATTCAAAATTATAATAAAACAAGATTTTATGACCCTTGGAAAGGGAACCTGCTCTTCTTATAGCATTTTTCGTAATGATCTTATCTGGAATACTTGAATAATGATACCACTTGCAATTTGCATGCAAAACATATTATATCCCCTGTTAGTATATCCATCGTGATTTCCAGAGGGGTTGGGTCAACAATCGGTTTCATTGTGCTGGGGTTTTTGTTGTTCATGTGCAAAAGAAATTATTTTGTAAGTTCCAATATTAATTTTTTTTTTTTCCCTTGTCTTTCTGTGGCAATAAGATAAGATAGTATAGGATTTTACAAATTCTTTTTCTTCACAGTTGTTTATGCTTCCCATATTTACTGATGTGTCTGTGGATTTTGATAATAATAGTACATTCAAGGTCATTTTGTTCTGAATTGGAAGATAAAAAGTCATGAGCCATGGTGATTGCTATGATGAGTTATGGTGCTATATCTTTGCAACTTTATTTCTCTGGATGATTGAGGCTGGTTATATATTGCTGAATTTGGTTCTGTTTTAAAGTTGAGTATCGTCTTCACTGATCTTTCCTTGCTACTTGATTTGTTGTACCTCACGTAGATGTTTTCTTTTTAAAATTCTGTTTATTTTAATGCTTACGGGTTAATATTTGTTGTCCAGAGAATTTTTCCCACTAATTGTTAATAATGTGTTCTATTATTAAAATATGAAACAGATTTGTTGTTAGACATAATTTTGAACATTGGCATGTTGGGTACCAGTTGTGATTGTGAATTTAACATTTTTGTAGTGCCTGTTTTGATTGTTTATGCTAATTAATGTAATTTTTCTGTATTAGATGGTTATTTCCCGTCTTCTCATTGAATATTTTAGCTTACCTATGCAAGTTCTAAGAACTTTCTTTAACAAGGACTCTCTGATTTCAGTTGTCCTACGTAGGTTTGAATTTCATAAGGTGGTGAACTTTCTGAATGTAATGCATGCTATAAAGGTTGGCTGGGTTGGGCAAACATTTGCCCTAGCTAAGAACAATGAATCTGAAGGAAGGAAGTCCCGAATTCGGCGGTCAAAGGAGGAGAGGAAGGCAATGGTTGAATCCTTTATAAAGAAGTAATCGCATCATATTCTCTTTTCAAAATTTCTACTATTATAACCAATGTAGTTAGAAAAATCACTGCTGTTGTTACCAATGTTGTTAGAATATATCTACTAAGATTATGGGCGCTAGTAATGAATTTAAACCCTCTCCCAACCCTTTACTTGAGATAATTAAATAGAGAATGAATTCTAATTCTTTTATGAAATTACCGTATATTGGAATTTCTTGACCAAGCATTGCCTCTTGTCCATTAAAATCGTTTTTTTGTACTCCTGATATTAGCACGATACTGCTTTTGGATATATTAAAGTCACATGCTGTTTTCTAGATCCATTGCCTCTTGTCCGTTATAATTGTTTATTTTTTCTCCTGATACTGCTTTTGGATATATTTCAATTATGGGCTGTTTTCTAGATCCATGCTTCTAACCAACTTCTATACGAGCTTTGTTGAAATCTTAACTAAGTTATGCTTTAAGTCATTTATAGGTTGATTTATAATACTTTAACCATTGTGAATTACATGATTAAAAAATAAAAATAAATCATCGTGGATTACATAAGCTGATTGTTAACATGAAGTATAGCCATTATATTCACTTTAAGATTATGAACAACTTTGAAATAAATGATTTATTGCATTTGATTGCCTGCCAAATTGATTAACATATGGTGCTTTTATATATTTTATTCTTGTCCCAAAATAAAAATAATAATTTTATATTGTCTAAGCACTCTTTAGAAACTTTTGTTTTCTTCTAAGCCCAGTTCAATAAACAGGCGAAACTAATAGTAATCTTGTTGCTGCTTAGGAATAAAACATATAATTGTGTATTCTACTTGCTTGCAGGTACCAGAAACTGAACAATGGGAGTTTCCCATCACTTAATCTAACCCACAAGGAAGTTGGTGGGTCTTTCTACACAGTACGAGAAATTGTCCGAGATATAATCCAAGAAAATAGAGTATTGGGTCCTGCTAAGGTTACTGCAGGGGAACAGAGCATTGATCAGTTCTGGGAACATCATCCATTGGGTTCGATTGCTGCAGAACCGCAAAATGCTTTGTCATCAAATGAATCTCAGTTTGTCACCAATCAAAATCAGGGATCAATTGAAGAACTGGTTTTCACATCTGATGGGCATTCTGTTACACTTGAACATCAGATGCCTGACAATGGGCGAATCATCAATGGTACTCAAGTAGAAGTGAATAACAAAGAATTTGATGAAGTGAAGAGTACAGAGTTACAAGTAAATAGAACAGTGGAAACAGAGAAGAGTGTTTCCGAAGAATCTGTAGTTTCTGATGGGCATTGTATTGGGCCTGAAGATCAGATGTTTGACAATGTACTAATCATCAGTGGTAGCCAGGTTGATCTGAAAGACAGAGAAACTGAGGAGACATGTACAGAGCTGCAAACAAGTGAACCTTTGGAAGCAAAGAAGAATGTTAAAGAAGTTCTGGAAACTGCTAGTTCTAAATTGACTTCTATAGCAACAGATGTAATAGTGGAGACATTCCCATTAAAGCCTGTTACTGGGACAACTGAGAGCTTGGATGGAAGGTTAGGAGAACTAAGAGATTTAACTATATCTACTGAGGACAAAGGAACCAAGAGGATTGAATTAGCATCTGGTGTTGATAGTTCCCCAATGGATGGAGTAAATTCCATGAAGAGCTTGGTGGATGATAAAGTAGTGGTGAACCTTTCAAGTCCATTGGTTGAAAAGAAATCTGGCTCAGTGGATGAGGAAGCAGCAGAAAACGTCAGAGATCTATCACTGGATGGCTCAAATTGCTCTACCAAAGAAGGTATTGTGCACGAAATTGGAAGCACCGACCTTAAGGTGAAAGCACCTCATAATGATGTTCCAACATCTGAGACCTTTGAACAAAGCCAGGCGACTACTGGAGCCAAGGTATTTTTTATTAATTATCATCATTTTTCTCTTAGTTATCAGTCATACTTTAAAATTGAAGTTTAAATATTGTCATGTATTTGCAATTTTGCAATTGATGATTGCATGTGCCCTATTGCATCAATTTTCATATAGTGACAGTGTTATCTAGTTCTATTCATGATGTTATCTCTGCTGTTTGGAATCTTCTTGAACATTGTCTCTTATATTGATGTTAAAGATTCACTTATAGATACCATTTTGAGTGAAGACTCTTTTTCTCTTTATGTGTGACTGTACTTATTTTTGTTCGAAACATGTGGGAGTAGAATTTCAGCTTGAAACTATTTTTAATGCATATGTACAGGCTATTAAAGCTCCAGATAGCATACATACAAAGAATCTTAATGGTACCAATGGTAGTAGCGGGCTGCCAAAAACCAAAGAGGTGCTTGCGATTGAAGATGAAGTTGATGTGCATTCCAGCAGGAGCTTGCATAAAGGAAGCAGCCCAACTTTAGACAGAATTAATCTGTAAGTTTATCTTCTAAATCCTTCTGAGCAACTGAGTGCCTGTTTTTTAAAGTACAAAACTGGGCAATTTAGCATATGCTTATTTAGGTTCATTAATTTGTGTTTTAAATGGTTTCTTTGGGCAGTGAATCATGGGAAAGGGCATCCAAAAAATCTGCAAAACCAGAAGGTAACCCACTTTGGGTTGTATTTAAAGCGTTTTTAGACACCTTTGTGAAATTTTGGTCTGAATAAAGTTGAGAGTATAGTTTCAAATTTTGTTATTGCTGAGAAAACTTGGAGTTCTGTACCTGCAAGAAGAGTAGTTTGTGATTTCACTTTGGTAATCCTCATCAAACTGTGTGATCTTTCATTACATTACCATTTCTCTTTTCACATACTTGACAATTGGCATGGCTCTAACATCGCTGCTTCATCTTTTGTAGGATGTTTTAGCCTTTAGGTTTTCATTTAATTATCAATCTAATGAAAACTCTAAGGAGTGAATTTCAAACCCAAAACACTAAGAGCTCGTTTGATACGTTGGACTGTATTGACTAATTTATGCCGGATAATATTAATCTATTCCGGAGAGTACTGACTGTATATTCAGAATATTATCAGACATTTGATACTATTCTGGATAAACAGTCTAACTAAGTTATATTGTATTTGGTGCTCCATCGGATAGCAGCGGATCAAACTATTTTTTTTAATTATTTGATAATTTAGTGAAAATTGAAATTCATATGACATAAATTATTTTTAGTGAAAATAGGTTTTCATGTAGAAAGAGTGTTTTTGTTTTCCCATGTATTTATAATTAAGCATGTATTATCTAATCCCGAGTGTATAAGTTGTATTAGTTAGTCTAAGTAGAGTATTAAAAGCTCAGTCCAGTTTACATAATCAGGTAATTAAATGATACAAATTGACACCAAACAATTGATATGGACTATTTATTTCTATTTAGAGTCTAATATGGTATACTAAACATGTTCTTAATCCTAAATCTCAAAACGATGCCATTTTGGATATAAGCAGAATTTAAGATGGAAAGCAGAATTTGAGTGGTATCGGTCCTTGGTAATGGTATCATAGTTAAGGACTAAAATTTCAGATTCGCAGAAATTTCGACGGAAATTTGAAGAATTTAAAATTTGGACAAAAATTAGACAGAAATGACGAAAATTACTATCAAAATATGAAAATTTTGAATGAAATTTTATCATATGTTTATTTAACATATTATCTATTACATTGAAAAAACTAAATTATATATTACATTGAAGAAACTAAATTATATAGTAGGTTTCATATGATATAAGATGAATATAATGCGCGCTGATAGCAAATACTGTTAAATAAAATTAGTATAATGAATAAATGAAATTAATATATTTTTTATACTTTATAAATCTATAATCTATAGGCTAAATCTTAATACTAAACCATATATACTCTATATACCTTAATATTCTTTATACTCTATAATCTATACACTAAATCTTATATATTCTATAATTTATACTCTATATTGTTTAGGATATGGTATAAGATATTAGAGTTTAGGTCTTTTAGGATATTTTTAATTATTTTTTTATATAAAAATGTATTGGGTTTAAAAATAATTAAACGAAACCCCAAAACGGCCAAACAAAATCCTAAATATTTTTTTTTTCTCTTTTCTTTTTTTGTTCTGCGGGAAATTTTTGAAATTTTGGCGAAATTTTTCGAAATATGTTTAATATAGTGTTAAAATTTCTATAGTCTTAAAAATCGAATTTTTTGATGAAAAAAATTTCGAAATTTAACGCCTTGCTCACAAGTAAAAAAAATAAAACTCTTAAAAATCTTTGCTAGTATGAGTAGTACAAGTGTACAACAGACACTAGTACATCTTGTATTGGACCAAGCTTAGGAGGGAAAAGCTTATCCAAATCCAATGCACAAGTTACTTCAATAGTCCAAAGTGGGCCCAAGGGCTATTCTCAAAAAATGAAAACGTGGCAATTAGAAAAATTTAAGGGAGAGACTATGCAGACCACTCAAAAATGCTGAATTGACCACCTTCCTTATTTATTTTACAAATATTTCTAATATACCCTTAATGTAAATAAAAAATTTATTAAAAAAAAACTACAAAACCCCATCCCTCCCACCCACCCGACCAGTCACTCTCTTTCTCTCTTCGGTGTGTCGTCGTCCGACGATTAGTGGCGGTGAGACCACCACCAGTCAACTTGCCTGCCTCTCCTCTCTCTTCCCATGGTAGCCTTCAAACTAGGAAAGCCCAGAAAACTCGAACCCAGGCGAAGACCCAATCGGCCCCTTTGTCGGCAATCTTCCTTTTTCAGCGGAGTTGAGACGTCAGACCACTTAGGTTTTGTTCCCCAGGTCACGGCGAGTCCAACCCTTGTCTTCCCTTGCTCATCCGACCACCGTGCGCGGCTAATCGAAGTCGTGAAGCTCTGCGGTTTTCGACATATTCCGGAGACGAATTGGGTCGATCCATGTATAGTTTTCGATCTTCTCGTTGTGTTCTTGTTGTTGGTTAGATTGGTTTGAAACAATTATGGGGAGTGATGGTGGCAGTGGTGAGGTCTGGTGGTGACAGTGGGTGGGTTGTTAATAGGGATGTGTTTTTTTTTTCTTTAATACAGGGGTAAAATAGGAAAAAATGGGGAAAAAAATCTTAGGTGGTCAACTCAGTATTTTAGGGTGGTCGAAATAGTCTCCCCCAAAAGTTAATCGAAAGGCTAAAGTGAAGAATGCATTGGAAGAGTGAAATTATTCTTTGGCAATGAGCACCTGCATTTGACCAGATTGAGCTCGTCGCCGTCTTTGTCGATGCTGCTTGTTGCTTCACTCTTGCCACTCTCGTGAAACAACACCTTCCCTCAATCAGTCACTCCTTGAGATCGATCATTCCCTCTCTGATCTCTTCTCTCTCCTCCCTCTCCCTCCCTGATCTCCCTCTCTTCTCTCCGCCCGCCGATCTCTTCCTCCTCTCCTCTCTCCCAGCGACGAGGTCGGCTCTCCTTTTCCTCTCATCTCTCTTTCTGGTCACTGCCTCCCTGGCTTAAGCTGAAAATTTCGAGAAATTTTCAAAATTTAGGCGAAATTTTTCGAAATATGTTTAATATGGTGTTAAAATTTTCATACCCTTAAAATTCGAAATTTAATACCTTGGTATTCATAGTCAAGAGATACTACACAAAAAATGCAATCTATTCGTGAAGGGGGTCACCGGCTAGTGGTGGGGCCGGCCGACAGGTTGGCTGGATGGATGGAAGGAAGGAAGGAAGGAAGGAAGGAAGGAAGGAAGGAGGGGAGGGTGGTGTCCGGTTGGGGTGGGGCGGCTGGGTTGTTTGTTTTTTTCATAACTGAGGGTACGGTTAGAATGTTCGAAAAAAGACATTTATGTGGGGTTTAGATATAAAATATTCGGGTTCTTTAGAATTACCCAACGTAACATGACATACATGTTGGGGTTATTGTAAATACGTATTGTCTGGGATCACCTCACAGTGAGATGACAGGCTTCACAGCTTTTATGATCTGCCTGAAACTGTATACAGTATATATATATATATATCTCTACCCATCTAATTAATCTCTACACTCTTCATCTCAATCGAGTGATCATCAAAATTGTACCTAGCTACTCTTTAATTTTATTTAAACTAATGCCTCCATCTGTCAAATTAAATTGACATTAATATGTATAAGTTGAGAATTAGGTACCAATCATAAATGACATTGGTCTGATCAGGTCTCTTTATTGTTCATAAAATGTGTAGTTACTAGTTAGAAAACTTTAATCAATTACAGGTAATTAATCTCACTAGTTTGGGTTATCCCACCAGGCACCAGCCCTTTTCATTTACCTTTTTCTAACTACTTCCAGAAGTTAGGCTTTTCCTTGTTGTAGATTCCCAAATGATGCAATACAACTATATAGGTTTGTGTCATGGTTAATTTAAGAGATTTAATTCGTAGTATTTTTTATAGATTAATTATTAGTCTAGTAGTAATTCTTTCCACAATATTAAAAATGTTACAAATTCCAATCCTCCATTCCCAGATAAATAAAAAAAAAAAAATTGTAGTCTATTAACTATATATGATTTGTAACCTAAGTGTGATGCTTAAACGGAAGCTGACAGTATAGTTGGCTAGCTTATGTAAGGTTTTTGTTTGCTTTCATGCTCACTAAATTTGTTCATCAAATTTTGCTCCATACATGTACACGTGTCAATATATTAAGTAAAATACTTCTCACAGTTCCACATCATTTCATGAATAAATTTGGTAAGTACAATACTACTCTATTCTAAAACCTACCTAATTTGTCAGACAGCTCTATTCTGAATATTACAACATTAACTGAGCAACTATTATTATATGAGAATAGAATAAAAGTTGACGCAAATTTTTCTGGTGGTCCTGTAGTTTTCAATCCATCAAACGTAGGGCCTATTTAATTCTGTTTCCATTTGTACAACATAGTCTAATCTCAATGTCAAAGGGCAAGCAGTCCTATTATAAGGGACCTATAACCTTTCCTTGGTATTAGTCGTCTAAGTTCATTAGATTATTATGATGCAATATATATATATATATATATTGATTAATTTTCCCTAAGGCGGATGCATCCGCTTTTTTTTTTTTTTTTGCAGACATTCAATGTCAAGCGCTTGGTAATGACATCGAGTGTTCGGCAGTGTTTTTTTTATAATAGGTGAGCATTACAAAAAGTGCTCGGCATTGTTTCCTTCGTCGATTTTTAAGAGTACTTCCTTACAAATTCAGCTCATACCATCTTAGAGTGTATAATGAGACTTGTGGATGTCCAAAATTCTAAACTTAAAATCTAACATAAAGTTGAAAAACCAGATGCCGAGCTCTTGGAGAAGAAGAAAAATACATTGTCGAACACTCAACAATGGCTATCGAGCGCTTGATGATAGGAATCCATGAAAAAAAAAATATATGTGAGTGTTTGCCCTAGAGAATGACTGTGTTCATGGATTCCTCACACAGTGACAATTTATAAAGTGTTTTTACAATTTAAATAACTACTGTCGCACAGTGGCAGTGATTGCCACTGTCTGATAGTGACAATTTCAGATCCCACAATGAAATTTTGCCAAGCGCTCAATGGGTTGTACCGAGTGCTCGATGATGGTGCCGAGCGCTGGCTCATTAAAGTGGATTGGCCAGTCACTGTGTTTTTGCAGGTGGGCCGGCCGATTAGGATAATTTTCGTTTTGGACTTTAACAAAAAAAGCAAAACAGAAAATTAAAGTTTAGTCCTTATTACATTTCTTCTTTGGATTAAAATCTTATGAGTTTTTTTTTTTTTTTTCCTAAATAAAGCCCTTTAACCACTGTCACGTCAAAGAAATATGTCATCATTTTTTTACTTTTGAGGGTATAGGGTTCAGATTCACCATATACCCTCCTAGAGTGTATAATAAGACTTGTGGAGGCTGCATAAAACTAACAAACCAATATCCTAGAAATTCTAGAGTTAAAACCGAATATAAAGCTGACAAACCTATTATTGAGCGCTCGAAAAAGAAGCAAAAATGTATTATCGAACACTTTGGATATAAATTAGGTTTTGTATAAATTTATTAATACATTTTGGATATAAATTTATTAATTTTGTGTTATATATATTTTGGATATAAAAAATATTAAATTAAAAAATAATAATTTTTTAAAAAATAAAATAGGTTTAGACGACGGAATTGTTCTGTCGCCTAAATATACTTTGGGAGAGGAACTACTAATTCGTCGCCCAAAGTATGTTTAGGCGATGAAATAATTTGTCGCCTAAATATACTTTATGAGATGAAGTACTAATTCGTCGCCAAAGTATATTTAGGCAATAAACAATTTCGTCGTTTAAATATATTTTGGGAGAGGAACTACTAATTCGTCGTCATATTTGTCGCCCAAAGTTACCTTAGGAGACGAACTAAATTCGTCCCCTAGGTAGCTTTGGGCGACAAAATTGATAAGTTCGTTGCCCAAACTCTTGGGCGTCATAGTTTGGGCGACGAACACATTTTGTCGCCCAAAGTTTTGGGCGATGAAAATCAACTTTAGAAGAGAAACTAGGTTCGTCGCCCAAAGTGTTTTTTCTTGTAGTGACTCGGCAATGACCGTTGAGCGCTTAATGCCTGATATACATGAAAAAATAGAAATTAATGTATAAATATTATGTAATATAAAATAATTACAATATTATTAAAATTATATTTAAAATTGTAAAAGTCATAAGACTTTAATTAGTAAAATATAAAATTAAAAGAGCTGAATAGAAATCTCCCAAAACAAAATTGGTCTTGAAGATAAACTATTGATAGAACTACGCAATGCAATATTATATGCAAACTAGCTAGCTAGAAACATTTTCCGGTTATACAAACACAACCTTGTACAATCGAAAAAGCCTGATCTCCAAACAAGATTTAATAATCACCCATAGTGCTATGAATATTTCTTTCTCAAAAAAAAAAAAAAAAAATCACCACATGTTTAATCATTTCTCAGAAAAAAATGACTACGTATTCCTTTGTGAAGAATATGTTAATTAAAAGAATATTTCTGACTAGTACGTACATCGATTTCTCCTTTTTTTATTTTTTTTAAATCTTTTTATAAAATTATTTTACTTCATAGTGCGGCTTGGCTTGCCAAGCCAACTAGCCAAGCCAAGCAGTTTGGTAAAATAATTTCATTTGGGCTAAAACCTTTTATTTCAAGTTTAATAATATTATTTTTGGGCCTCATGACGGTTGGCTCACTGGACTCCTCCGGTGTCGGGCCCAGCAATTGCAATAGTTGACTTTTCCTTTTAGATGATGACCATTCTTAATTAGTTTATAAATAACCGCCTCATTTCTCTGTTAAATATTCTATATTTTTATATCATAATTTCATATCATGTGACAATTTACATGACATTTATATATTAGATATTAAAAAAAAAAAAAACTTGTCCAATAAAATAATAACATGTAAGATGGTATAAAAATATGATATAAGAATGTGCTAAATATAGCATTCATACATTTCAGTTCTATGACTATGTACATCTATTATAAATTTAATTAAAAATAACAGCTCCATTAATGTGAGAAATACAAATCACCTGGATTTTAATTAAATGCTAATCCAGTCAAAGAACATAATAATCTACTAATCCCTCCTCCCCTTTTGACGCTCAGCACTTTATTGACTTTGCTTTCCCTAATTAGCAAATTAAATAAAAAATACACAAAGTTATACATAGAAAAAGAAAAAGGAAAACCCTAATATATATATATATAGTGCTTTGTGTTATGAATCCCATGTCTACCTTTGTGTCATGTATGCATATGGGTTCTTCATATATATATATAATACATGTGAACGTAAAAAGGGGATGTATAGAATATTAAAAGTATGGAAGAGAAGACACTGTAGCTCTTTTTTTTTTTTTGGCCAAGAAGACACTGTAATTCTTAATTAAGCATTAATTTATATCTTTGACATAAGGAATAAAGTGGTGGTTAACGAGGTAAGCTTTGGAATGTTGTTGTCTGGTTTTATCTGCATGATAAAGAACTTGCGCATAGGAACTTTGGTTTTATTTGCATGATAGAGCTTGCGCATAGGACTTTGATGATGGTTCTCTTACCTAGGCCTAGGAGTTAGAGAGATAGATATATATATATATATATATCTATTTGGCAGTACTAATGCCATTGTAAATTATTAAACTTAATTGTCTAGTTATGGCATTAGGGGAATCAAATATGAATTATATATATATTTAAACATCATTCAATAGAGTATCACTAATGCATGCACCAATTAGCTATTGGTCTTGTAACTCTGGTTGTATGTCGATCTCTTCTCAATATTAGAAGGAGTTTATGTTCAAATCCCCCACCTCAAAAAAAAAAAAAGCACTACAATGGGCTTTTAGTGACAAGAGAATTTCTTGTGACTAATGTTACAATTAGCTACAACCATCTATAGATTTAATTATAATTTCGTAGGTAAAACCTCAATTGTAGCTAAATGTGTCTTCGTACTACTGTCATGTTTGGGCAAAACCATTCTGGATATATAACAACAAACATGTTTCCGCAACTAAAACCTTAGTACGTTGTTGCTAAAAGTTGCTGTAAATAAATATTTTTGTAGGATAGTTGTAAAACCTTTAGTGACGAGGTACTTAGCTACAACATAGTCATGGCACTTTTTGCGACTAACATATTTTGTAACGAACTTATACCTTTACCTACAAATTTTTTCATGAATATCAATATTTTTTTTTGTAGTGTATATATATTAATATTCAATAATAACATAAAGTTACCCTTAAAAGCATATGATACAAGTATTATATATAAATAATATACTCTGAAAATAAAATTTTACCCTCATCAGTTTATAAAATGAACAGTGTTATAAACACCTTGATAAATTCAAAAGTTTAGATATATTAGAAAACAATACTTTATTTATTCATATATGTTATTCTAAACATTATTTATTTTTGTGTCTACAATAGAAAAAATCGAGATCATGATAGGTCTATTATTCACCAAATTAACTCGAAAGCATCATTTATTCTTAACTATTAAGATATGGTTAGATCACTTGTGACAATATTTTAGGAATAAAATTCAAAATATGTGGTGGTGTATTGTCTTTGTGTGTATATAAATAGCCATAAAAAGGGAATATGTTTGTTAGAAATGGAATAAAAAAGAAAGAAAGAAGAAGAGGAACGTGGAAATGAGTTTGGGGTATGAGGTAATGATTGACGGTGAAAACCAAGCAATGGAGGGGAAGGGGGGACACTTCACGTGGAAAGATTCAAGATGATAAGGGAAGTTGGTATTTCGTAATCCTAATCCGGACTCTTTTTTTATTTATTTAATATTTTTAATATTTTATTGAGTATAGAAGTACTAGAGAGAGGGAGATCATGCAAATATGATCTGGTAGATGAGCGTATTCAAGGCTCTTATAAGGTATCCTATGCACCGTTTCAAGGGGAGAGAGAGAGAGAGAGAGAGAGAGAGAGAGAGAGAGAGAGAGAGAGAGATTTGCTGTTTTATGTGGGCTATATATCTTCTCTACGCGCATATAGTGGGAGAGTGAACAACATGCACTATACAACCCAAATTATTCCCTTTTTTCATAATTGACCAACTTATATTCCTTTGTGGCTTTGTGTTTTTTATAAGTGACCAATTGGTAACTTAAGAAACGGCTTACTAACAGCTACTTAACAGAGGCAGGTTTCATTTACCATTAAAGGTAAAAGGATTTCAAGAGTGGATGAGTTGGCCGGGTGGGGAAACCGGTACAGTGTTTTGTATATATATATAGTCATTCGATTTCGATCTCTTCCCATATTAATTTGATTAGGTGAAAAAAAAAATGAGATTTAATATAGAAGATGTATATATGCAAATTGGAATAAATGGCTAAATGCACTCTAAAAATGTTTAAGGCAGAGTGTGATGACACTTTGGTTTTTATGGTTACAAGAGGATCAAGAAAAAAAAAATTATCCCGAGTATGTACATTTTATATTTTAATTAATTCAAGTAATTGACCATTTGTTTTATTAGATAACACTCAATTTCCCTTTGTCGATCAGAATTAATCTTGAGTTCAAAATTCATAAACAATTAATTAATTAATCAATATATATATGTATATAACTCTCTCATCACAATACATAATAAAGCAACAATAAATATATATACATGTACTATTGAAGTTTTACTCCGATTGTGATTAGTGGTGGCTACTTTTGGTTATTTTTTATTTGTAAAAAAGAAGAAAAAGTAAAAAATTTATAAAGGAATAATTAGAAAGTTTTTGGAAAATTTTGGGAGCTCAATGTGACGAATAAGAAGCAAAATGCATATTACTAATTTACTCTATATATTGATGGGACATTTAACTATATTCGAGAAGCTGTAGAGAGTAATTAACATGATTATCTATTAAATTAAGTTCAATTACCCTTTTGTTCTTGTAGTTTAGACAATTTTCTACATTAATCCTTATAATTTTTAAAATTTAAATCAAATTCTTGTAATTGACTTTAATTTGCAGTCAAGATTAAATTTCTGATTTATCAAATTTTTAATGGTCTAATAACGTAACGGTGAAATGACGATTTCAAATTAGCATGATATTTTACGGAAAATTTCCAAAATATACTTGATCATGATAATTTTGAGCCATCATAATGCTGTCACGTCATCAAAGAAGGACAAAATAGTTTGATGAATCATAAATGTCGTCTTAAATTGCAAAATAAAGTAAATTATATAAAATTGAGTGAAATACTTTTTAAAAAACAATTCAAACTATAGATACTAAAAGTATAATTTTGGTAAGGTAACATATATTTATTCTCTATTTTGTGGGAGAAAATTCTAAATTAAAATCTGATACATACTTGTTAGTAAAAAAAAAATTAACGAAAAAAGGATCATAAATGCTCAGCATGGAACATTTTTTATTTTTATTTTTTTATGGTTTCAGAACTCAGCATGGAACATAAACATCGTGCACTGCACAACTTTGTACGAGTGTGGGATGCACGCTCCTGCTTAGCATAGATTAGAACACTTGAGCTTTAGAGTTACCACCTTTTGCCTCTAACGTAAGATTTACGTCAAACATGTAGATCCAAAAAAAAAAAAAATAATAATAATAATAATTAAAATAATTAGAAAAGCAAGAAAATAAAAAGGACAAAACAACAGCAATGGCATAAGATCTGATCCATGCAAGGATTTGCCCCCAAAACACCACGGCTTCTCTTATAACTAGCTATCACATTAATTAACTCACTTACTTTCTTTCTCTCTTTTTCTTTTCTTTTAATTAATTGAGTAATTAAATTACTAATTATATCTACCCCTTAAATTAATTTATTGCTGGCTCAGGTGCATGATGAGTAACTTACCAAATTCATTACCAAATTAACACATTGCCATAATTTTCATAATTAATTGCATATAGCAAAGATAATAAAGTAATTTCAATGGCAAATATACCTACCCTGCCCAGAAAAGGAAAGAACATTCACATGACACAAATGCTGATAAAGCTACCCCAGCTAAATCTCTAAACTGCCTAGCTATCTGCTTGTTGGATCTTAATATATTTTTATGACCCAAAAGGACATCTCTTTATTACCCTCCTAGCTAGCTCATCCAATCAGAAATAGAAAGTTGGCCCAAAAGATAAGAAATATTTATATAAAGAAAAAAAATTAATATGCATGCAAAAATGTATTCTTTCTATACAATGTTGGACTATAAATCTGAATTATTAAAAATATCGATTTTAATTTAAAATGTGTGATTTAGATTTATCTTTCAAATTTATAATGCGATGGTAAATTTTTTTATTTCTAATTGATTTAGAACAAGAGGAGGACAATAGTCGATGACGGACAGGTGGAGCAAGTCATTTTCTAAGAGAAGAAGATAGAATAAAGAAGGAGCAATGACCTTTCTTTCTTTGTCGACTCTCTCTCTCTTTCCATCTATATTACCTTCTAACGCACGCCTTCCCAGCTATCTTTAACAGGTTGTGAGAGAGAGTAAGAGAGAGAGCCCTTTACCCTCCGGCCCAAACCATAAATACATAATAGCCCCACTTCACAAAACACCAAACAAACACTTATATATACACATTATACATATTCATATATATATATATATATTCCACCATCTCCATCTCTCCATCATCTTCTTCTTCTTCTTCTTCAACCCCCTCATCAGCTCCACACACCATCACCATGTCCATGTCCATGACTGAATTGTGCCACGACTTGCCTGCCATGAGACTACCCACCCTCAAAATCCCAACCCCACAAACAACATCAGACACAAAACCAACCATATCTCAAGACGAAGTCAATTCCGAGTGTCACACCCCGAAATCCGAGGACCACAAAATTCCGGCGGTCATATCGTGCCCGCCGGCGCCCCGAAAGCCGAGAAGGCCAGCTTCATGCAAGAGGAAGTTGACAGAGCTGAATTTCTTTGAGATCGTCAACCGCGAAGACGTCGACGCCTTTTTCAGATCGAGATCGTTTTCGAAAAGGAGTTGCCGGGCCATGTAAATAATAATTATCAACGGCAGTGCAATACTACCGGTTGTGCCCATCACACGGTTTTATTTTTTATCTTCTTAACTTCTATTTTATATGTAATTTGTATGGTTCAAAAGGTCCCAAATTACGTTCATATTATTTGTATGAATTATTACACGGTCACTACTACTGATTCGATATCAACATGCCTGTTGGTGCAAGATTGTGATCATCAGAATATTGAATTGATTTTCTGGGGTGCGTTATATATAAGAGTAATTGGGTGATCGATCAGTTTCTCAGACAATTGGATCTGAATTTTATATGTATATGTCTTCAATCAGTATGGAATTGCTTTGATTTATGTGTTTTTAATTTCTAGTGTACGCATGTGTTTTAATTTCATTAATTTGTGCTTAATTTTCGATTTGCGTTGAATTGTTTAACTTCTTTTTTGTTGGTTCTTCTTGGCTGAACATAGGGACAGTGGGATTCGCAGACTAGTATATAGAAAAGCATGGATCGCGAGAGAGGGATGTGGTAGATGAGAGGTTGGTGTGTGATCATGAATATTGCTTGTTTTAAATTAATTTGTTATTGGCCGGGTTATTGGAATTAGGGGGTTGATGGGTTTGTTTGTGGCATAATTTATTGGTTGGTGTTGTTGAGATGGTTCATCTGTCGTGGGTTTGACATTTTATGTTGAGTGATTGATACGGCTTTGGGATCCATAAACATGATTAAGTAGCTGCTAGCTAGCCTTTCTTTCTGTGCTATTTGTGTGTGTGAGCTAGAGAGAGAGAGAGAGAGAGAGAGAGAGAGAGAGAGAGAGAGAGAGTTGTACTGTTTAATGCTTTACAATTAATCCCAAGAATGATGCAATATGGGATGTCATAAACTATACTAGTATTCTTTGACCCAAAAAAAAGACTATACTAGTATTCAATGTGTATGTGTTGTGTGTTTTGTCTCTTTTGACAACTCTAGAAAGATACGTATGACACAAGTTTGACAAAATTTATAAGATCAAGTAGGCACAAATACAATATCAAATATCACAATTCACAAATGATTATTTTTACTCCAGCGGCAATTCCTCTCTTACCTTCTCTTCTCACCACTACAGTCTACAGTAGACCTGGAACTGAACACACACAAAATTCTATTTTGGATGAAAGTTTTCAATTTTAAGTGGAGATTATAATGATACGTCATATATATTTTTAAAGAACATGTTATTCAACAAATCCTTAAAAATCACTCTACATCATTATTGAGATTAGAAACTCGTACGTGAATGATTACATTGAATGAGTAAATGTCAAACATTAAATACATTAGTCTCAAGTTTTTTCAAGGTGTAAGACCTAAGGGTGGGCACTTTTTGGCCCAAACCTCCCAACAGTCAAAATTGGGTCGAGTCGACTCAGGTCATGTTAGTTTAGAACAAAGAAATAATGCAGAGTGAAACAAATAGGCTGAACCGAGCGCTAGTTAGGTCATTCAGTTATGAATTATTCGGGTCGGACCTCCTCCTTTTCATCTCCTTCTTGTCCCTCTGGATCCTCTTGTCTTCAAATTTATGGCAGCCTTCTTGCCCTTTAGATCTATGACATGGAGTTAAAATAGCCTAAAATTACTAGAATTAAAATCTGGCATTCAGTCTTTACAAAGCTCATTATATACCTTAGGAGGGGAAATACCCTTCAAATTAATCGGGGAAAATATCCTTCAAATCGGGAAAAGACTTTATTATAAATTAAAAGGATTTTCTTATAAATTAAAAAAATTTTCTTATGAATTAAAAAAAGTTTCTTATAAATTAAAAGACTTTATTATGAATTAAAAGAGTTTTCTTATAAATTTTAAAACACCCTTAATCTCCATCTAAAAAGTGTTTTTTCAAAAAATTCAAGCCTAAATATTATCTCTACATTTTTTACCTGGGTTTATACTTCCACTCAGTACTATCACATAACAAAAACAATATCCCTCAAAAAATTTTCTCAATACGTTAATTTAGAGCCACCTCATAATTCTAATTTTCAAGTGGTGTGTTGTTAACTTAAGTTGTTAGAATGTAAATCATACTACTTACATTGCCAGACGGCCATTACAAAAATTTTAGCTCAGGATCTCCTGTTATGATATCATAATGAAATTAGTTGGTCCATGTTTTAACATGACAAAACAATTATGGGCCCTGATACTTCTCTCTCATATCAATGTGACAATGTGTTTTTTTTTGGGTACAAACCTGTCATATGAGATCAATCAAAGTATCTTAGACTTTAAGATCAAATATTTAAAAAATAATAAGTATCTGATCGAACTACGATCTTGATACAGAGTATTTGGACGTCTAGTGAGAGTAGGACGATTTCCGTTGAACAATAAAAATTAGTTAGTCTTAAATAATAATCCGAGTTACATGATCCATTGAGTTTCCATTACTTCCAAATGGCACAATACAACGTTCAAAATATTAACCGATTGATTCGACCGTTTCTAATTAATTCACAAGGTCAAACCCACGTACAATGTCACCAATTTTTTACTGTACGTTCATTGGATCCTATTTTGCACCAACCACCTACTATACTGTTGTGCTATAAATATCTTGATCGAGAACCATCAAAACTCAGAATGAAGCTGAAAATTCAGTCTAATTTCATGTGCCCTATCTCTATATAATATGATCCAAAAGCCTTCAGAAAGGCCAATATATATTAACTGCCTAATCATTGTGGGTAGTGCCCAATTAAGTTTAATTTTTTCAGAAAAAGACATAAATATTTATAATATCTGTAAAGTGGCCATATTTTCATTGAAGCAAGATCCATCCTATTACCAGCGGTTATTCATGATCTCCTCCTCACAAAAAGAAAGATCGAGTGTCATCGCCTAGATCAAATGATCAATAAAAATATATATAAATTTAAAATGTAAAAAATAATATTTTAACTCAAAAAATTAAAAAATATTCATTACATTGGACGCAATGTATTGGGCTTAGAAAAAATAAGTTAAATAGTACGTTTTGTCATTGTGGTTTGACTATTATTTTAATAATAGTTATGTAGTTTTAATTTGTTTTAATAATACTGCTGTGATTAATGTCCAATATTACAATTCAATTACAAGCTATGCCAATTTTTGTTATATTTTAATCTCATTTCATATTATATAAATAAGAAAAAACGTGACTATAACAGTGATATAGACTGATCGACTTGGCATCTCAAAAGATAGTTTCTATCTTGAAATTAAAAAAATTGTTATGTAATGAAGTATAAAGCATATGTGTCATCATATTATTGATACTAAATTAATCATGTTATTGGATTGATATATTAAATTAGTTATGTTATTAAATTGAGATATTAAATCAGTCATATTTTTGTTGCAGGGAAGTTTTTCTCTATATGAATGCGGTTTTGCAAATATGAAATTGAATAAGTGAAATGATGAAAAAATTGAGCTTAAACCCCTACACGTGAAGTGCACACGAGCCCTCTATTACTTCAATTACATGAAAATTGTGATTTTGTTCTTAAATTTGATACTAAATATTAACCACAGAGGTATTATTGAAAAAAATTAAAACCACAAGAATAATATTAAAAAATGGCCAAAATATAAGTACTATTCGTGTAATTGAGAAAAAAAAAAAAAGGTTCAATATTGGGAATGTCACTGTTAGTAATCATCTTTTACAAAGGTGATATATATCATCTGAAATTTCCAACAATGTGGATATGTAATGCATGTAACATATATTATGTGTATAAGAATGAGTACGTACTATTATACTTACTAAATTTATGTATCATAGATTCATAATATTTTCTTTATTTAATTACGTTTATTTTAAAATTCATATTTATAACAAATAAAATAATAAACAATTGCCCTCTGATGAGAAATTTAATAATTAATTTAGTGAATCTAATATTATTGAATAAAAACTGTTTTTTTTTTTAATAAATTCTTTTGTATGTGTTATTAATCTACGTGTTTTTTAATATAACTGGATTAATTATATGCTGAAATCAGGATCACACCAAAAAATTCCTCCATAAGAATTTGGCTGCTAGAGCTCATGAATGGATCATTGGCATTATAAAATGAAAATTAATTACTGCTTGATAAAACTTCAATCAGGGCCATATATGGATCATTTAGGGTAGATTCCCATGTGCCAATAAAATGTGTATATATTAATCTGCAAAAGGGTCATGATATGGTCCCCTCCGGGCCACATCAATCTGAGCCAAGTGATAATAGAGGTCATATTCATGCATATATTTTAATTGCAAACTTAGGGGTTGGCTTGAATTTTACGTGTCCTAAAGTTAATCATAAAAGGTGGGGGCACACCAAATTATAAAATTATTATATAGTCATGCATAATTGGGAAGGAATAATAATCACGAGACAGAGCTTAGATTATAAGCTACTCTTTCGTCTGTTAATTTTGACAGAATAAAGGGTATTCTTTAATTTTATGTTAAGGAATCTTGTGAGAGAGAGAGAGAGAGAGAGAGAGAGAGAGAGAGAGAGAGAGAGAGAGAGAGTTGAGTTGTGTGTGTGTAAAACGATAGTAAACATTATTAGTTGGGTTAAAAAGAGGACTGCGACTTCTACTTTACAATGTCTTCTAGTTTTCTCAAAAGTGCTAGAAATAATACTGTGAGACTGTCCAATCACTACTGGAGGCAGTGTCACTGTCAAAGGACAAAACTAAGAGGATCACCTTCGGGAGTTGAGCAGGCATAAATACATATATATTTTTACTACAACTTAAACATAAAGAGGAATAATTTGTAAAATTAACTCCATATTGTAATTTAATGATCAAAGTTGTCTATTTTTAAAGTCTATATACAAAGATTATTTTTGTAAAAATTAGATAAATTAGAAATCGTTTAACCATTTGATTAAAAGACCATCATTTCAAATGTTAATGGAATCCATATATTTGTCTATATATTTTATCACAATTAGATGTCTTATAATGATTTCTGATTTACTTAATTTTTTGTAAGAATAATCCTTGTATAGAGACTTAAAAAATAGAAGACTTCAATCATTAAATTACAATACGGAGTGGGTCCCACAAACTATACCTCATCATGTTTAAGATGAGATATACCTCAACGGAAAAAATCTATATATATATACATAACAATCATGATCAATATTCTTAAGGAATCATCAAAAAAAGAAAAAAAAGAAAAAGAAAATTGGAATACAAGGAATGATCATTTGTTGTTGGATTAATATGAGTGATTATGAGGATAGACAAAATAGACAATTATCTCAGTCTATGAAATGTTGAGGGTCTTCGAAATTTATAAATCTTTTATATACTTAGATACTATGTTAAGGTCAAGTAATTATATATAAAAATGGTTGAGGGTTAATTTTTATGCTTGCCTCGAGCCTCCAGAATCTCAGAATTAGTCATGTGCTGGATATAATTATAACATGTGTACGATTTTAAAGATATTTTTTGAAGTTTAAGGTTTTAGAAATTAATAATTGTACACGTATTATAATTTAAGTAAATTGGTAACATCACGTCATTATGTCATGTGATGTTACGATTACACACAATAATATATTTATTAAAATGATTAAAAATCTTTAAATGGAACAAATTTTGGCTAGTTTTTCAAATTTTCCTAAAAATTGGTAAGTAATTATGTAATTGGCACTTTTCATTATTTTGGGAAATTTTTATATTGTTTTTGTCAACAAGTATTAATGACTAATGAAATGGAAATACTCAATCTGCTTCAAGGTGCATAATGATGAATATTTAACTGCATATATATATACAACCTGAATCGGTTATACACATTCATCCGGCCATCTTAGTTCACTGATTTTACTAATTTGTGTTTTAGTCCCACAAAAAATGTTTCTTTATTGGGGTAATCAACGGATAAAAGTTTCACATGCAATTCACTCCTTTTGGTACAAGATTTTAAGGTAAATCTTAACAATTGACCTACACATATCAAGTAAAATTAATCGGGATATTTTTTGTCGCTAAAAGTTTAAATTTGTGATATCTAATTAAGTTTACAGCTCGTCTATTCTTACCTTTTTGTCACTAGATAGGCCAGCCATATATACATGTCCCATGAAGAATGCATGATATGCTCTACGTACTTAAACTGACCCAAAATTGTGGGACACACAAGAGAAGTACTTTCATTTTTCTTTTTCGACTGAGGCTTAGAGAACTTAAGAATAAGCTTTAACAAGAGAAGATGGGTACCGTCCAGAAAACGTGTTGTTAAAGCCACTACTAACAAGGTCACTTTCATTAGTTTCTGTTTCTCCAAACAGCTAGAGAGTATGCTATATATATATATCCAAGGGAATAAGTATTGCTTTATTTTTTTTTAATGCCGAAAGGAATCAAAATCTCAAGCCAAACTAGGAAAAAGGCAGACCAAAGGAAAAGAAAATCAAACAGTAAGTAGAGAAAATGAGATGAACATGGAAAAGAAAATCGTGGAAAAGTGAAAGAAAAGGGATAGCTAGCTCTTCAAGTTCAAGACCAACCATTTTGCACAATTGAAGTGATGCTCTTTTTTTGATTCCCTTAGGAAGACAGGTGTTTTATCTGTGAAAGGCTAGAAGGAATCTTGCTTCTTGGGAATTGAGGTAGGGGCTAGTACACTTTATATATCATCATTATGTTATTCCGTGGATATATAGAAAAAATAAGAAAAAAGAATTTCATGGGATTTGGAATATCACACCTAGAAAGTTGCATAGAAGTATACATAATAGATGGAAAATTACAATTAGATGTCTCACTTTAATTTAGCTCTCTCAGCAATTTTTTTTTTTTTTTGGTGTGCCAAAGAGAGATTTAAAGTTGAGATTTCTCGAACATTGTAGAGAGAAATATTATTATACCAAAAATTAATATTTTTTATTTATCCTTTTGCATTTCAGTATGCATATATATTTTACAATTTTTATGTACTCATAAAATAAAGTGCAAGAAATTAAAATGAGGTACAAATAATGCTGCATTCCCTTTTGAGATTATACATCTTTGTTTGTAGTTAAACGAGTTAAAAAAAAAAAAAACGCGTTTCATTTTATTAGGCAATTATGTCAGCTATTCCTCTTAATAATTATAAAATTACTCATATCTTATATTTTTGCTAAACCCATGCGCCAGAAAATTGGTAATCCAGCAAAAACTCAAAGGAAAAACCAAAATAACTTAAAAATGGATAGCCACATGGAGAGCCACATGGCTGGCCACATGGATACACCTTAACATGTTGTAGACATTACTTAGGGACGAATCCAGGATTTCAAAATGGGGTAGGCTAAACTTAGCTTATGAGTGAAACTTGACCGTATAAATGAATTTCATTAGCAAAAAAAAGGTTACACCTAGTTAGGGAGAACATAATGAACCTTAATTACCCTAAAAATGCATATATAAACAAAGGAAAAAAATTGAACAAAAAAAAGATAGCAATACAACAATTAAACATGCAATGTAAATACAATATAACACTATCTAAGTTGGGCCATATGTTTCTTCAAATAGCAAAAATCATTAAGTATCGATACTATTAGAAAATTATCTTTTAATGTGGATGATCATACAATAATAACTTGTAGACCTATAGGTATGAGTCACTTAGTTAATACCTTGAAAATGAATATATGCACATGCATAAAAGACATACAACTTAAATTTAGAATTGCATGTCTATTGTTTATATGTTTCCAATTTTTCAAATCCCAATTTGATAGGTTCCCAATTTAGAATTTTATATTGTTTTATATGTTCCCAATCAATTTGTAATTTAACCATCACAATAATCAAGCTATAGTTTAATAAAAAAAAGAATCAAACCCTAATTTAATTATAAAAAAAATCAAAGCTCTAATTTTAAAATTGCAAAAATTTCTAATTTTAATAGATAGTCGGGCAAAAAAAAAAAAAAGAGTATAGAGATTAGGTGCAAATATATATATAATACCTTAGCGGCTTGGCACCCTTTAGAGATTGGAGAGTTGAGCTATTTGTGTGGGGTCGGAGAGATGAGTTTTGGAGCTGCAGAGGAAAGAAGTTGGAGCAAGTATGGATCTATGGGCTATTTTCGGGGGGAGTGGAAGTAAGTAAAAATAATTTTTTTTCATTAAACAAAGAGGCAGTAGCTGCAGCATGTGAAAAGTTGATCCTCAGCAGAAAAAAAAAAAAAAAAAAACTTAAACTGTGGGCAATGGGTTATTGGGCTTGGGATGGAAATTTGATGGGTTAAGCTATCTAGGTAAGCTAAAAAACCAGAAAAAGAGCCCACAACGTGCATTCATCCTCACTACAAGAAAAAAGGGTTTAGAAGAGAAACGGAATTCGTCGCCCAAAGTAGAGTTTCGTCGCCCAAAACTTTGGGCGACGAAATTTGTTCGTCGAGCATTTGGACGCCCAAAATTCTACGCCCAAGAGTTTGGGCGACGAACCCATAAATTTCGTCGCCCAAAGAAATCTGGGGTGACGAATTTTTTTTGTCTCCTAAAACATAAAATTCGTCGCCCAAAGCATGTTTAGGCGACGAAACAATTTCGTCGCCCAAAGAGGGTTTGGGCGATGAACACCCTTATTCGTCGCCCAAAGCATGTTTGGGCGACGAAATTATCCGTCGCCCAAACATGATTTGGGAGAGGAATAACTAATTTTCTCGCTGGAACGTGCTTTGGGCGACGGGCTTTTTCGTCGCCCAAATAGGGTTTGGGCGACGAATACCCTTTTTCGTCGCCCAAAGCATTTTTCGTCGCCCAAACATGTTTTGGGCGAGCAATAGATTTGTTCGTCGCCCAAACACCCTTTGGGCGACGAAAAAGTCCGTCGCCCAACCATTTTTTTTTTAAAAAAAAATTGTTTTTTTTTAAAAAAAAATTGTTTTTTTTTATTTAAATTATATATTTAAATTTAATATTTAAAAAAAA